>CM034156.1:570350779-570807690 GCA_019776745.2 Taxus chinensis | reverse complement strand
ATGTATGTGGCCCACTTCTGGTGTCTCTCATTCCTTATCTTGCTATGATTCTGAAGGAACTCCAATGGCACGTGGTCTGTGTGGATGACTGTCTCCTTCCCTAGAATTTAATGTTTCCATTTCTTACAAGCTTGCATGATGGCATAGAGATCCTTATCATATGATGGGTACTTTCTGACTGCATTATTGAATGTTTCACTATAATATACAACAAGGTTGCCATGTTGCATGATAACAGTTCCCATGGCATACTCATATGCATCTGTCATCAATTCGGAAGGTTGATGTAGGTCAGGTAAGGAGAGAACAGGGGCCGAGCATAATCTTCCTTTCAAATTTTTGAATTCTCTCTGTTGCACCTCCCCCCATTGGAATGTAGCCTTGTTTCCTCATTTAATCACTTGGTTCAGTGGCCAAGAAATATGATAAATTCTCAAGACAAACCAACTATAGAAATTGACAAGACCCAATAAGTTACCGAATTCTATAAGAATCTTTGGAGTAGGCCAATTTTGAATAACCTAGATCTTCTCTAGGTCAGCATGAGCTCCTTCATCCAGAACATATCCTAGGTATCGAACCTTCCTCATTCAAATGTGCATTTTTCTATATTTGTATAGATATTGTTATTTCAAAGGGTTTGAAGTACTTCTCAAACATGTTGTAGATGTTTCTTCCATGTCTAACTATAGATGAGTATATCATCTAAGTAGACAACCATGAAGGAATTGGTGTATGGCCACAGGATGTCATCCATCATCCTCATGAATGTCACAAGAGCATTAGTTAATCCAAAAGGCATGACCAACCATTTCGAATAGACCTTCCTAAGACTTAAATGCAATCTTTGAAAAATTTGTGGGCTCAATGGGAATTTGGTGATAGCCAGACTTGAGATTAATTTTTGTGAATAATTTCACACCACGAAGTTGGTCCAAAAAATCATCGATCCTCGGAAGAGGTAGAGGTTCTTCACAATAATTTTTTTCAAGGCCCGATAGTCAATGAAAAGTCTCCATGTTCAATCTTTCTTTGGTGCCAAGACAATTGGGATTCCACGGGGTGAAGAGATCGGCCCGATGTGTCCCTTTTTAATCAACTCTTAGAGTTTCCTCTTGATCTCATCATTTTCAAGGAATGACTTGTGATACACATGTTTGTTAGGTAAAGGAGAGCCCGAGACCAAATCAATAACATGTTTTACCTCGCACTGAAGTGACATCCCTATGGGTGACTGGATTAGATCATCATACTCAACTATGATTTGGTCCATATGCGTCTTTTGTTGCACTAAATGTGTGGTCAAGGTGGTTGCAACAACTTTCTTGGCGGTTTTTGGCCTGATCATTAGGATGACAAAATGCTTTGTTTTCTCCACTATCTTCTTACATTTCTTGGCATTGATGAGGGAAACTAAGTTGAAGGGATGACCTCGAGTATCAGATAGCACTGACCCCCAATGTTAATGGTGACCCTTCGAGGTTATGACTCATAGATGTCATGTCTCTCCCACATGAATGGTTGGCCCAAGAGTACGTCACAAACATCCAATGGAACAGCATCACATAAACATTTCATCGTGGAAGGGTTTGATTGCATATGTGAGGAGACATGGTTGTGTGACATGGAAATCTCTTCTTGGATTCAACCACCCGATGCCATATGGTTGGGGATGTGGCTTTACAGACAGGTTCGCAATATCAACAGAAATGAAATTCTTTTGACTTCCAATATTAAGAATAAAATGTAGGGGCTTACCCTTTACCCAAATTTTGGATTGAAATATCCTTTCCTTCTCATCAATATTCTTGACTTGTGAGGTGGCAATGATCACATCCAGTTCAACATCTATAATTTCATCTTCTTCATCTCTAACCTCAAGGTGAAGATTGTGACTCAGTTATTAAGGAATTTAAGGCTTGAAATTATTCCTTGGAATGATGGTTAGTCTTGTAGAGGCCGCACCACTTCCCTATCTTCTCCTTATGTTTTTTATTTTCTTGTGAATCCTTTTGTTTCCAACCCTGAACTCGGGTTTGACCTTCCTTTTCCCTCTGAGGTTGGGTATTTGTATTTCTCTTTCTATGATTTTTTTCAGATCGCGAACTTGTACACCTCTATGAGGGTATGAAATTGAAAGAGCTCTGTGTCCTCCCATATGTACCATGGTAGGTCACTGCAATATTTGAGGATCTTATGTTTTTTTGTGTCTTGAATGCCCAATCTTGAAGAAAGAGAATGACAATGATCAGTATAATCTTGAATTGATTAGCCCTTACCTTGGAGGATTTGTTGCTCTGATACCCCTGATACAAAACTTAGGGGTTTTGGGATTAAAGGAAAAACTAAGTATTTTGCCAAATGTAAATAGTAAAACTATCTATGAAAGGAGATGTATATTTCTCAAAATATTGTGATTACAATAGCTATCTCTATAAAGAGATGTGTGTCCTTCCCTTTCGAGTTACATAAAAATATATATACTACTTTTAGAATTATGAAGAGACATCTAGAAGGATATGGAAGGTCACCAATATCGAGGGAGAGGAGGTGGTTCACCTTCTGTAAATTACATAAGCAAAAATTTGTAAAAATTTCTTCCTTGTTTTCTTCTTCTAAGTCCTGAAGGGACGAAGGAAAAAACAAAAAACAAAATTAACCCCTGGAGGATTAACCTCAAAGAACCTATGGGGTTTAAATCCATGGACCCCAGGGGGTCTAATCCCAAAAACAAAATGAACCCCTTAATCCCTAGAACAACATTAACCCCAGATTATAACCCACTCGACTGGTTAAATAACATACTTGAGATTCAACAGATCCTCTCTTTTCTTTAAGAACCAAAGAGGGATGAACGGAAAAATTCTTGATCACAAAAAATAATTATAAAGTCAAATACGATTTATTTTCTATTTTATTTTAATAGTAATAAAAATGAGATCCATTTGTTTTTGTTTATGGTCTATATATTATGACTAATTCCGAATGTTTGTTTCTACGAAAGATTAATTATATTTCTCTTCCTGTAGAAACATGATTATTTAAAGAAGAGGAAAGATAAACAGAAAAAAGGAAAAGATAAATAGCATTATCTTCGCACATACAAAAATTATTATTCCATAATAATTTATAAACTATAAAAAGAGACCCCAATGCTACCCGCATAACTACTAGGTTACGGTTGCAAGGTCCCAAGTCAATGGGGGCCTCCTTAGAGCTTGAGGGATAAAGGAATCTCACAAAGGCAAATCCCCCTAGACCGAACTTTGAGGAGACCACCCAAGATGGAGGGCCCTATAGGCAGCATAATGACAGTCTCCCTACCACTATAGTGTGAAGGGGAGTCAAGGGGGGACCTCCTTCCCACCATCCAACTAATCCATCTAATATATCCCTCATTCTGAAGGGTTCCCCTAACCCTCATAGGGATACTAGTACCGGTGCCACCACACCCTTGGAGGACTACCAATCAACAATAGAATGGGACCAGTTGTTAGCGATAGGGATGGACTTGTCCCAAAACCTCCTTCCAACAAGGAGAGGTCGGGTTATAGGGCCCAACTCAATGGGGGAGGGCTCAAAGATGGAGGTAAGGGGCTGCCCCCAAAAGCAGAGCCCCCACTACAGTACTCTGAGCCTCCCCCAAGATGGAGGGCAGGATAGAATCCATAAAGTAGGGGGAGAATTATAGGGCTAACGAGAAGAGAGGTGCCCCTTGCCTACCGGACCAGGAGTCGATGGTCTACTGGAAAAGGAGTATAGGGTCTCCTAGTACCTTCCCTCTATCTGTATCTACTAGGGAGACTCATCCCTCCATGGGGGCTTTAGGTACCTGAAGCTGGGGGCAGTAATGAGGGACAATCACGTGTGAGGCTTGTCGTGAGGGATGGCCCAACCCTAAACTATTTTTTATATTTTTTGCATATGTAATTGACGGAAGGTGAACCATCTCCTCTCCCTCGAGATTTGTGACCTTCCACATTCTTCTAGATGTCTCTTCATATTTCTAAAAGTAGTATATAAGTATATGTTACTCGCAAGGGAAGGACACACATATCTTTGTAGAGATAGCTATTGTAATCACAACCTTTTGAGAAATATACATATCTTTTTAGAGATAGTTTGACTGTTTAAATATGGTACAATTGTTATTATGTCCTTTAATCCCATACAACATTATTGTTTATTATTTTTAGAAATTACTATTTTTAGAATACACTACAAAACTTACATTTTGAGGCCTTTAGAAGCAGATTTTAGTGTCCAACTTTTAAAAAAAATTACACCATTTGACCATATTATACACGTTCTAAACTTTCCAGTGCATTTTGAACGGATTCAATCAGAGGCCTAGTGTAAAAGTTATGACTCTCAAAAGTTGCCCCACTCGAATTGTTGACTAGGTTGTTGTCTGGATCAGAGCCGCAAGTTACCCCAATGTAACACATGATGAAAAGTGGTAGTTAAATATGATATAAGAATTAACCTTGGTGAAGGAATGATGAGTGGAATCGATGACAATGTTTCCCTAGCCATGTGTAGGTAAAAAATGTGATGATAGATGTGGTCAACAATGGATGCAAGGTAAATAATGGTGGAGAAGTGTTTCTCCATCCCAAAGTGGTGAGAAAATGTGGGAATAAAAATGAAGGAAATTTTGGATGCAATGATATTTATAGAGTGAAGTGTGTGTGGGGGGGATGTGGAGTGATCAATGTGGTGAGTTAGGCAGTGAGTAGGAAGGGGCTAGGCAAGCGAGCTAGGCAGGTAAGGTGGCAAACTAGGCGACAAGCTAAATGGAGAGCTAGGTTGTACGCTAGGAGAGTGAACTACACAAGAGAGCAAGTTAGGCGAGAAAGGCGAAGAGCTATGCGATGAGCTAAGTGGTGAGATAGGAATTGATCTAAACGGGCAATGTAGCAAGCTACGTGGTGAGATAGGCGACGAGCTATGTGGGGAGCTAAGCAGTAAGATAGGCATTGACTTAGGTGTGTGAGTGACGAGCTACGTGTAAATCTGGCTGGGTGGGCAAGCAAGCTAGTTGGGAAAACTATTTGGAGATGGAGTGAATTGACTAGAGAGGGGTAGAGCTTGTTGGGCGTGGGATGATAAGAGTGTGGGTGGGTCGCTATAGCGACCGATAACGAGTTAGACAGGGTTGGCCGAGGTGAGGGGGATAAGTTAGGAAGTCTTTGTAGTGACTCAAACGAGTCGAGGTGGAAAGGGGTGAGGGGAGTCAATTTTGCGTAGGATCGGTGAGGATGAGCTAGGGGAGGAGCATTCGAGTCACGAGGATGACTCACTAAGCTAGTAGTAAGGAGAGGTGATAAATTCGGTGAGGGGTTAGTTACAAAGGTGTTTTGTGAGGAGAAGGGTGAGTTTACTGAGTCATGAATGCAACTCGGCTAAGTAGGCGAGCTGGGTAGGTTGAGATTCAATAAGCCCAGGTAGGGGGAGTTAGGGGAGCAAGGGGTGAGTTTTTCGGGAATCATAGGTTAGGGAATGTGGGTTTCATCAAGCTGAGGTAGTTGCTAAGTCAGTGTGGGGAATTTGAGGGTGAGATTGGGGTTGGGGAGAATAGCAAGTCACTCTAGTGACCGTTATCCATATTTTGCCCCCGTGCCAAATATTGGATTGACCATGATCCTGCATAAGAGGAAACAGAGTCAAAAGGCGGACATAAAAGATTTCTAAACGAGCACCAGACTACCACGTTTCCTAGGGGAAAGTGGACCGTTGGGGAAAAAGTTGGTTCTTTGCCCCTTGTTATCTCAAAAGGGGTAAAATTCGCGAAATGGCCCGCATCTCCGCTCAAGGAAAAAGTTAGTATCTGGGCCCGAGTCAAAGCCAAAGTAGGAATCGGAAGAAAGGGGACCCATTTTTTGAGCTGTTTTCCCGCCCTCTTGTACAGACTTGATACAAACTTCAAGGGGCGTATCTTTCGACTTGGGGCTCAAAATATTACAAATCTGATGCCGTTGGAAAGATCTCGACCTCACCCATGCCATGGGGTCTGAAACTTTAATTTTGAGGAGGTTAGGTGAAGAAAAATGGAGGAAACATCTTTGGGCTTTCAATGTGGGATCTTCTCGCCTCAACAACCAGATTGGATTTGATCTATTTCCATCGTTTCATCTTCCTTCAAGGCACCGAACCAAGGATTGATGCAGTAAAGATGGATTTGGAGAGAGATTTCATCAGACGCATTAACATCGATGGTTGAACTTCAACCTGCTTTCCCATTTCTCTCTCTTTTCTTCTTTCAGGTTGAATCTATAAATATGGGGGGTAGGATTCGTTATAAAGGGTTGGATATTATTTGTTTTGCAGGCTCCCTTCTCCTTCTAGCAAAGGGATTTGTGGAGTTTAGGCCTTCCATCAAACTTAATAATGCATTCTACCTTTTGGCTACTTTCTAATGAATTGTATCAATTCATAGAGTAATAAAATATGTCTGTGATCGATTTTAGATCCTCTCTTGTATCTTTGTTGCTTTCATCTGGTCTTCCATTAGAGATTTTTGCTACCTGTGCTTGTTTATTGTATGCATTTTTGTTGGTTTGTGTCTATTATCAATATAAGTGTTCATCATTCCTTTGGTGCATCACCTGGTAGTTAGTTATTCCTTATTTCTTATGCTTTTTATCCCTGTCTCCTTGGTAAAGTATTAGATTAGGTATAGAAATAGACCCTGTGTAAAGTCCTTATGTATGCACCTAAATAGAGGAATAAGGAACCAACCTTTAATCTGGAGAGCTTTTAAATTTTTACAAGGTCCCACACCTTAGGAAAAGTTCAATGTTATGCAATCACACCAAATGACCCCTGCCTTAGAAAAGCATATCCATAACTCATTTGAGGGTGCTGTGATTTCACATTAACAAGTACTAACAAAGTGAGATAGATCTTGTAAGGATGATCATGGGAACACTCGAAGATAAACCAGAGAGCTTGACATCTAATATTGAATTCAACACTTTGGACTGATAGAGTGACTCCTAAACATATCGGTTGACAATTCACCATACAAGCTTGTTTACAGAAGAGAAGCTAGAATGCCTATTTCAGTTGAGTTACCAACACACAATGCATTAGATATGCTGCATCAGATGGAGCTGCTTGAGAATGAACCATTGCAGGTTCATTATGCAGAATTAATGGAACGTTCACAAGAGCTAAGAGCATCAAGATCATTTAAACATGGAAAAGAATCAGAAACATATGAAGAAGACTTTTGATAAGAAATCTAAATTCAGAATCTTCAATGAAGGAGATATTATGTTAAAGTAGGGATTTTGATCATGCAAAGCTAGGAAGACACAAAGTTTGATATAATCTTAGAGTGGTCCTTACATTATTTCATCTTGCAAAGAACACAACGCTTTTCAGATCTCAAAGCTGAATGGAGAGGAACTTCCCGTTCCTGATGAATGGTATGTTGAAATCTACAAACAAGACTGCATTTGAAAATCCTATAGGGGTTCTATTTAGAGTAGGATTTCCCTTCAATAAGTTCAGTTCCTACACATTGCAATGTTATTCAATTCAATAAGTGCAGATGATCTAGTTTACTAGATATTTTACCTGTTTTAGTTCGTTTTGGATAGGGTTGGACCTTCAAGAGAGGCAGATTTTGGTTACATGTTTGGACTCCATGCCCAATGGATAAGATCAAGGCACTACTAGTCTATAATTGCTGAGCATGAACTTAGGTCCAGGTACAATCAGCATGGTAACCAGGGATAGGAGGGTAACAGTGATGTTGACAAGGCGAGTTTTACACTTAGTGCAAAAATGGGAAACTCGAAACTTCGTTACGATGGATAAAATTGGTGAATTATACCTAAACTAGGGGAGTTTCTATCAAACAATATTGTTACTGTTGAGATTAATTAATGATTACATGAAATCTGCAGATATGTGTTCTCATGTTACAAAAATAATTGATCACATAGTCTACAATTTCTTTTCTATCTTAGCAAAAGAACACAAGGCCCCGAAGGACAGTTATGTTATCTCGATGAAGACACTGAATTGTAGAATAGATGAAGTGTTAGGTTTTGAAGTAGCAATCGAGACTATAGATCACAGAAATCAAAGTTCATTAACTTGATGTTAATAGGTAAAGCTGTTAATGTTCTTTCCTTCATGATATAATGCACATTCAATTATGTGTATTGGGTTGTTTATTTCATTAGCATACAATCCATATCAGAAAGTAGAAATGTCAGAAATAAATACACAACTTATTTCATAATTCAATGTACATAATAGATGAACCCATGGTTTGAAAAAGAGTTTCAAATGTTCCCACACACAAGCCATGAGATGTAACTGGAAAGTAAAAGTACAAATACTGAAATAAGAGGTACACATGCATGAAAGAGAAAATAAAGGAGTATGAGTGAAACCATCATTAGCTTCAGGTTTTTCCTTCGGTTGATACATCCTGATCTTTAACTTTGTTTCCCTCTTCAAATCTTCATAGCTGCTTGAGTGTAGTATACCTAAAAAATAGAAAAGAGAAAACTATCCAGTTATGAGCTCAGGGTACAATCCATATTGATATAAATGTCCTGCATTCATTGTAAGGTGGATCTACTAATAACATGCACAGATATAGCTCCGTAGCACTTGAAGATCAAATGTCAGTATACATGATTTACTCACTCAAAAGGAAATAACATGTGGTGCAGAAATTGGCTAAAATATGGACATAAGAGATGCCAAAAAAACCTAAATATTTTCTAACTTGCTGATTTTCTCAAGTGTGTAGGAACTGGTTGCAGTCAAGAAGAAATAAATTATATCTTGACAGTCTTCACTATGTATAAATATTGCAGAGTTCAATAACTTCTATCCTATGAAGGAAGATGAGGGACCAGTACATGATTGGAATGAAGGAAGAATGCAGCGACTCAAAGTTCAACAACTAATGCTAGAGTAAGTGTGTAAAAGCATGTGGATCTACAAGAGGACATGGAGTTCTTAATTGCACCAAAGTGGGAGAGTCCAATAGATTCAAGCAACTGAGTAGAAACAAGGACTCACAAAATGTGAAACAAGATGATTAACAAGAAATATAATATGTGAAACTGAACCATATGTGGAATGTGAATGAAGAAATCTGAAAAGTTTGTAGCAGGAAATTCGCCAATGAATATGAATGAATTTTTTAAAATGTTCTAACATACATACTAATTGAGCAAGACTATTTATGCATTTTTTTAAAATAGATTTATGGACTAGTATTTTGTTATCCACTTAATTTATATGAACTTTGCTAGCACCTCATCCAAACAAGTCTTGATGCTCACCTGAAGTGTACGCAGCCACCAAGTCCCTATTTTTTTAGAATCCTATTAGGAAAGTTCAGCCATTTTTTTAAATTCACCATTTTCAAGTAATCAAGAATGATAAACTATTTACAACTGCATAAGGAAGTAACAAGGTACAAAGATCTCATGGAATCACATAACAATAAGGAACTAACCACAAGTACTTTCAGTAATCAAATGTACAATGAAACCGTTCAGAATTTGAGGATTACATAATAAGAAATTGATTTACATCAACTTATATATTCAATACATAATTACACATAAATATTTAATCACTGAACATTACAAATCCCATAACATACAGTAAACTAAAGAAATACTTCAGGAAATACTCTAACACAGTGACACATTAAAGACTCATGGAAACACCCTCAAAAGGGTAAAAACCTCTTTGAAAATAACCTTTTACTATCAACCACTTATTTTATATGCCGTAAGATCACTTTCTCCTTAAAACTCATGCACTTTCCTAATAATAGGCGTGCGTACAAAAATAATCTGCATGCTTTTTACTTTTGATGCTAATAATATATTAACTTAAATATAAATATAAGAATTTCTTTAATCCTATTATTAGCATGACTTGTGCATGATCTTTTTATGTCTCTTCAAAGTCCTTTTTAGAAATATAGGTGATTGCGGGTTGTGTCATCCCAAGCCCACCTGTTTTTGTCCTAATGGTATACAATATTGCTAGGTGAGTTTATTTGCTTCTCTATTTTAGCCATGTTCATAGAAAATTGGGTAAGTTATTAAATACTTACTATCTGTATATTACGAACCTTTGGTACTGATCCTTCCTATGTGTGCATGCCCCTTCAGATAAGTATTTGCATATGGTTCCATATATTTAACCTATATAATAGTGATGGACCCATATTAATTTAGGGTATGCCATTTTCCCCTCTCAATCATTACCCCACCAAAACTCATTTAATGTTAAGTCGGATAATGTTGTCCAACTTAGATCTACCTGTTGAATGAATGAATCAAAACATGATTTACAATCCTTAGACCATAAAGAATTTAGGCTAGCAAATACCATGAACAAAAGGAAATGACTTCCAACACCATTTATCATACTCAAACTTATCTTTTGCATTTGGAAGCTTCAGATTGATCATCCCTCTGAAACTTTGCGTTCAATGTATGATTCTAGCTTATGTTAGAATTTGACAGATTCTAATAAATACAGATTTAATCAACTTAAGATATTGTATAATGTTACAAAAATATTTAAATAAACATTACATCATAACATAAGTAAATAAAGAAATACTTACAGAAATAAATAACACATTTCTACAATATTTATAGTGAAAAACCCCAATGAAGGGTAAAGGTGCACTTTGAAAATAACATTTTACTTCAAATAACGTATTTTACGTCCAGTAAGATCACCTCCTCTTTAAAACCATGTTTACCAAGGGTAAAACCAAATCACTTGATTTGCACATTGTTGCATATATTTCCCGAATATATCAAATGAGGACCTAAAGTCTTTTTTATATAAAGTGATTGGGTATGTCTCTCGACAGCACCTTTTCAACCTAAATGGTTGACACATACAGCTAGGTGACTCTATTTAATAAACATGAACATAAATCTATTCACCACTTATTAAATACTTACTTAATGTATATTACCTAGGTATGAATATTTAATAATAGAAAAGTATTTCATATTATTAAATATTAACCTATATAAGAGTGATGGACCTATTAATTAAGGGTTGGCCAGACCACTTAATCATTATGTTCCAACATTCCATCTTAATCTTAAGTGAATAACATATGTAGCAATAGATTACCTTTCCGTCGTACACTACAGGATTTACAATCCTTAAACCATAAAGTTTTTAGGCTAGCTTATCGAGTGAACCAATTATAACACCTTCATCATACTCAAGTTACCTTTTAGTACAAAAGGATTTGGAATATCCAAAGATCATCCCATGATCAAAATGGCTAAGTATGATTTGTGAGTTTTACATATTCTCACAGGTTCTCATAAAATGTTATTGAACCCAAGCATTATTGAGCCTTTTATAACCAAGAACCTCCTTAATAATATGCTTGTACTGGATCTTTACCAGTAAACTCAATAAACACTAAAGAGTTTACTGAAGACCTGCTTTTAAGATTTTCTACACTTCTTTCTAAAAAAGAAGTACGATGAGGTATACATGCCGAAGGTCTTTTTACACTTACCTGAGGTAGAACTTGGTTTACAATCACCCAAAGGTAAAACTTTTTACAAAAACCAAGTTCATTAGGAGGTGACATTGTCATGCACACTCCCCCTCAATGGCAACTCTGACAATCCAAGCTTTTCACGAAAGTGACAAAACTTTACAGCACTCAGGGGCTTTGTGAAGATACTCAATTTTAACCTACTCTTTAATCAGCACGAACTTAAAGTAGATTATCTCACCAGTTAAGCACCTTCTCACAGATCAACATATATACAAACAATGATAATATGTAATCCTTCTTGCTCGATGAATAGATCATTGTTAAAAGAATAATTGGAGCAAATCCTAACTATTTAAAGAAAGAATTAATTTTCACATACCAAGTTCTAGGAGCTTGCTTTAAACCATACAAGGATTTTTCTCAATTTACAAACATAGTTTTCTTTACCAGTTTATTCAAATCCTTTAGGTTGAGACATGTAAAGTTATTCTTTTAAATCACCATTCAAAAAGACAATTTTCACATCCATTTGGTGGATTTCCCACAAAAATTGAGTGGTAATTGCAAATAAGGTCCTAACAGTACTCATTTTTGCTACAAGAGTAAATGTCTCAACATAATCAATACCAGGTTTCTGATTGAAACCTATAGCAACAATTATAGCTTTATGTTTCAATACTACCCTCTATATTATATTTTACTTTGTATAACCACCTAGACCCTATAATACTTATTTTCTCTGGAGGTGGAACTAACTCCCATGTTTGATTTTGAATTAGGGCATTATATTCAGCTTGCATTGCATTAATCCACTTCTCATCCTGAGAAGTTTCTTCAAAAATTAAAGGCTCATGTTCATACAAGGTCATTAATGCATGGTATGCATATGGTAGCTTCTTGGTCATTTTCCGAAGATCAATAGGATTAGAACTCTCTAATACAGATTGAGCCCATTTTGGTTTCTTAACTAGGGAGTTTTGAGATTCAGAAGTATCTATAGTATCAACACAAGAAACATCATCATGACCATTTACTATATTCTTAATATCAGAATCATAACCATTATTAGAAATATTGACAGAGTTATGAACATCTTTACCATTATTAGATGAACAAAAGTTATTTTCCAAAACCACCACATTTCAGTTTTCAGTTACTTCCCTTTTTATAGGGTCGTAAATCCTTAGACCTATAGTGTTAATACCATATCCAACGAAAACCCAAGAGAAAGAAGTCATATCAAGTTTTTTCTTTTATTTTTAGGAATGTATAAAGAAGTAGAACTATCAAAAACTTTTAGTTGAGAAATATCAGGTTTTTGATTTAACCATTTTTCTAAATGAGTTGAAAGATGAATAGCTTTTGTGGGAACCCTATTTAGAATGTAGACTGTTGTGTTCATTGCTTCTGCCCATAGAAATTTAGGAAGACTAACAGATAAAGCATAGTACGAGCCATATCTAAAATAGTCATATTCTTATGTTCTGAAATACCATTAGATTATGAAGAATGTGGAGAAGTTAATTCTCATTTTAATACCACAATCAATACAAAAAATTTCAAATGCTTTACTAACATATTCACCCCCATTATCTGTTCTAAGTCTCTTAATTTTATAATTTTAAGAGTTTTCAATAGATGCTTTAAATTCATTAAATTTCCCTAGTACATAAGATTTATTTTTAAGAAAATATGAATAAATCATCCTAGTGAAATCATCAATGAAAGTCACAGCATATAAAGAACCATTTAATGAAGCTACTTTAAGAGGTCCTCTAACATCACTATGAATAAGTTCTAGTGGGGAAGACGAAAATCTCTTCAAGATGTGAGTGAAAGGGTTTAGCACTTTGTTTTGAGCATAAACACCCTTCACATGCATCACGAGAAGAAGACAACACAGGAAAACCTTTCACAAGATTATATCTAGCCATTTCATATAAAATTCTATAATTAACATATCCTAATCTTTCATGCCATAGTTTTGAATTATTCAAACTTTGAGAAACAAAACATGATGCATAATGAAAATAATCAAAAATATACAGACCATTTCTTTGAATTCCTTCAGCTATTATACTATTATTACTATCCTTGATATACCAAATATATTTCAAAATTTGAATAGCCAAACCATCATGAGTTAATTGAGAACATGCTAAAATATTTTTTTTGAGCTTAGGAACAAATAAAATATTATTCAACACACCATTAGCAAATTTTACTTTCCCTTTCTCTGTTGCTTCTAAAGACGAGTTATCACCAAGATACACACATTCATTGATTTTCACAACATCAAATAAAAAATTTGAAACACCAGTCATATGATTTGATGCACTTGAATCTAGAAACCATTCAGAATTAGAGGAAGAATACAACACAGCATATAATGCAATCGTTTTAGGAATATCATTAGAGCTATCCTTTTTTCTTAAATTGTATTTTGAAGAAACAATTTATTTTTTATTTTTATGGATAGGTTTCTTAGTTTTGCAATCTTCCTTTTTATGTCCAAATTTATCACATTTGTGAAATTTACCACTAAAGCTAACACACAATTGATCAGAAGAAAAACTTTTCTTGTCAACAAAAGAAGATTTAAATCTAAATTTTTGATCTGAGAAGGGCTTGTGAGGTTTGAACTTTGAATTTTGAACATTTTTATTAAAAAAACAACACTTTTAATAGAAATAGATCTAAATTTTATAGATCTACATAAAATATTTAATCATAACTAATTTTGTCATTACAATGCATATTAATTAACCTCCCATGATCAAAATAATAACCCACAATATAAAGTGCTTTGCATTATACCCCAGACTTATATATATATATATATATATATATATATATATATATATATATATATATATATATATATATATATATATATATATATATAAATAAATTCTAACCATATATAAGTGAAGAAGAAACCCTTAAGAATGTAAAATAACTTCAAATTTTTAGAAAAAAAAATAATGTAGACAAAGATACGTTATTTTTGAAAAAAAAAAATAATGTAGACAAAGATACTACCTTATGTTTGGTCTGTCGTGACGGTCATTTGACCGTCAAATTTAATGGAGTCAAAACTTGTTGTGTATTTCCTTTATTTCTTCTTCTATATAATATTAAGGAGGTTATATTTTAATACATTATATTAACCTTGTATATTTTAATACATTATATTAACCTATTATAGTTTATAATGTAAAAATATATTCACTTTAAAAAAGAGGTATATAGTTTATATAATGTAAATAAAAAACAACATATAGTCTATAAAAATTATAAACTATAGTATATATACTTTTTTGTAAAATAAAATAAACACATATAACCCTTATTATGGGGCCTCTCATGAAAAAAAGATTTAAAATATTTACCAGGCCATGTAATTTTAAATTCTACATAAACCTTAGAATTTACAGAGGAGACAACATTTTTCACACATCCAATAGAAAAAATTCAAATCTTATTTTGATGGGGCTTTGTCTCCTACAAAATTCAACCTGCACATATGAAAACTATAGAAAAAAATATTTCAAATATTTTACCCTTACCTCTACACAAGTTTTCACTGAAGGTAAGAAATTTCTAAATTTTCCACCTGTGAATTCACCTTGATTCTTCACAAAGTAAAACTTTTAGGTTGCACTTATTTTAAATACCCTTCCGGATTGGTTGAAAAAACTCGTACAAATTAAATAAATAAAATATAAAACATTTGCTCTTAATTTATTTAATTTACCTTTCCGGGTTGGTTGAAAAAACTCATACAAATTAAATATAAAAAGTTTGCTCTTAATTTATTTAATTTACCTTTCCAGATTGGTTGAAAAAACCCGTACAAATTAAATAAATAAAATACAAAACATTTGATCTTAATTTATTTAATTTACCTTTCCGGGTTGGTTAAAAAAATCGGTAAAATACAATATAAAACATTTGATCTTAATTTATTTATTTAATTTATTTATATCCAGTAAGATCACCTCTTCCTTAAAACCCATTTACCAAGGGTAAAACCAAATCACTTGATTTGCACACCTTTGATATATTTCCGAATATATTAAATGAGGACCTAAAGTCCTTTTTATATAAGGTGATCGGATATGTCTCCCAACCCACCTTTTCAACCTAAATGGTTGACATATATACGTAGGTGAGTGTATTTAATAAATTTAAACATAAATGATTCACATTATTATATACTTACCTAATGTATATTACCTAGGTATGAATATTTAATAATAGAAAAGTATTTCATATTATTAAATATTTAACCTATATAATAGTGATGGACTCATATTAATTAAGGGTTGGTCATACCACTTAATCATTATGTTCCAACAGCTTCTTCCATCCGCGAGCTCCTCTGTGGCCTTTCCTGGCGCCACTTCTACAATACTGTAAATATGATCAACTGTCACTTCATCTAATCTCCCCTTGAGTTCCTTGATGACCACACTCAGCTTTGTAATCAACCCCTTCAATGTATCCACATTTTCCAAAACCAAGAGTTGGATATGCTAGATTCGGAACTCCAGTGTATCCTTCATGGCCTTTATCAATTTCTTTTGTGTTGATATCTCTGCCATGACCTTCATACGCTCAATCTTATTGGTTGGAGTATTTTCCTATATTTCCTTAAGCTATGCTACCTCTTTGGCGACCCTTGCACTGAGGATAGGGTCATTCTTCTAACACTTATCAAAATTTAGCCTTACTATTATCCTCCCTTATTTGCGTTTATATAGCCTCAATCTCAGCTATTTTGGCCTCCATAACCACCTTATTATTTTCCTTTTCCTTGGTCAATTCTTCTATTGTTGGCCCATATCCCTCTTGATATTTAGAAGAAACATTCCAAGAAATTACTGGAAGTGATCCATCTCATCATTGTAGTCGATTCGAGATTTACAAATATAGCTTGCTTTGTGTGCATCCCAAGCCCTCCTATTTTTGTCTAATTATAAACCTTTCTTGGATGCCACTCTACCTCTGCTTCTCTTTTTTCATCCATGTTCCTTAGAAAATTGGCTAAGTCCCAGACTCTGTCTGTTCGTGCATGAACTTTTGTGCAATGATCCTTCCTGTGTGCGTGTGCCCCTTCGCGTACCCCATTTGGCGTGGTTCTAAGCCTTCGCATGTGGCTAGTACTTATCCATTTTTTCTTCTCAACATTACCCCACGCTAAAATTATTTCCCGTCCTCGGCTATGTGTCGTCCAACTTATCTCTCCATTGAATGAATGAATCAAATAATGTTCAAAGAATAAAGAATAAGGCCAAAAATACAATGAACCCAAAAAATAACTTTCATGATTTTTTGCAAGCTTCAAATTGTTGGAGGAGCTCTGGGAACTCTCCATTCATTATATCTTATAGATTCTTCCATTCCATGAGATCCTCTATGGCCTTTCCTTGCGCCACTTCTACAATACTTTAAATATGATCAGTAGCCACTTCATCCAATCTCCCCTTGAGCTTCTTGATGACCACACTCAGCTCTGCAATCAACCCCTCCAATGTATCCATATGTTCCAAGACCAAGAGTTGGATATGCTTGATCTGGAACTCTATTGTATCGTTTATGGCCTTTATCAGTTCCTTTTGCGTTAATATCTCTATCATGACCTTCGTATGCTCAAGCTTATTGGTTGGAGTGTTTTCATGTATTTCCTTAAGCTCTATTACCTCTCTGGCGACCCTTGCACTGAGGATAGGGTCACTCTTCTAACACGTATCAAAATTTAGCCTTGCTATTATCCTTCCTTATTTGTGTTAATATAGCCTCAATCTCAACTATTTTGGCCTCCATAACCACCTTATTATTTTCCTTTTCCTTGGCCAATTCTTCTATTGTTGGCCCCATGCCACTCTGAATATTTAGAAGTAACATTCCAACCAATTCCTCGAGATAATCCATCTCATCATTTTAGTCGGTTCGAGATTTACAAATATAGCTTGCTTGTGTGTATCCCAAGCCCTCCTGTTTTTGTCTAATTATAAACCTTGCTTGGATGTGACTCCACCTATGCTTCTCTATTTTCATCAATGTTCCTTAGAAAATTGGCTAAGTCCCATACTCTATATGCTCATGTGTGAACCTTTGTGCACTGATCCTTCTTGTGTGCACATGCCCCTTCGCGTACCCCCCTTGCTCATGGTTCCAAGCCTCTGCGTGTGGCTAGTACTTATCCATTTTTCCTTCTCAACATTACCCCACGCTAAAATAACTTCACGTCCTCAGCTATGTGTTGTCTAACTTAGCTCTCCATTGAATGAATGAATCAAAGAATGTTCAAAGAATAAATAATAAGGCCAAAAATACCATGAACCAAAAAAAATTACTTCCAAGCTTTTGCGAAAGCTGCATCAATCTTCATATTGTTAGAGGAGCTCTGAAAACTGTGTTCAATGTATCTTCTAGCTTCTTCCATTCTGTGAGATCCTCTGTGGCCTTTCCTAGCGCCACTTCTATAATACTTGAAATATGATCAAATGTCACTTCATCCAATATCCCCTTGATCTTCTTGATGACCACACTCGCTCTGCAATCAACCCTTCCAATGTATCCACATGTTCCAAGACCAAGAGTTGGATATGCTTGATCTGGAACTCTATTGTATCCTTCATGGACTTTATCAGTTCCTTTTGCATTGATATCTCTATCATGACCTTCGTATGCTCAAGCTTATTGGTTGGAGTGTTTTCCTGTATTTCCTTAAGCTTTGCTACCTCTTTGGCAACCCTTGCACTGAGGATAGGGTCACTCTTCTAACACCTGTCAAAATTTAGCCTTGCCATTAGCCTCCCTGATTTTTGTTAATATAGCATCAATCTCAACTATTTTGGCCTCCATAACCACCTTATTCTTTTCCTTTTCCTTAGACAATTCTTTTGTTGTTGGCCCCATGCCACTCTCGATATTTAGAAGTAACATTCCGACCAATTCCTTGAGATAATCCATCTCATCAATGTAGTCGGTTCGAGATTGGATACACAGGGTGGGGCATGCGCCTATTATATGTTTCACCAACGCTCCTGCTTTGTCATAGGCTTACTTCATGTGCTTTTTCTCCCCCTTGATATCATTCTTCAAGCTCTCAATCTCACTCTCCTTATTCTTCTTGTATTCTACCATGAGCCTCATAGTAGCCCCCTTATCAAGATTCTTGTGTGTAACCTCCATTGTTAGTTTATTCAAGGTATTTCATGCATGTTCATCGGTCAACCTAGTGGGTTAAACAATCTTATACTCCTTCCTGGGTCACTTCTTCAACTCCAATGTGGAATAGGACTTGTTAATAATCTCAGATTCTGATTCTTTCATGTGTGTGTTTGTGTGCATACTTGATGACAACATCTTCTTCATGCACAAGATCCATCCTCTTTCCTCCATCAGGTCCTAGATGAATAAATTCTCTGTACATAATGTGCTCTAAAATATCTCCCTAAACACATTCATTGGATCATCAACATAAGTCATATGTGGTGATTGGGGAGTTCTTGTTTCCTTACCTATTTATCCTTGGTATGTAGCTTCCTTAGTGTGAATGGCCCTGTACTGGCCTCACCTCTGACACCCTTATCCTCCCTGATGACATGTATGCCATCATCATCCTTGTATTCCTCGAGCTCCTCTCAATTGTTGCAAATCTCTTCCTCATTCCCTAGTGCTTTCTCCCTATGCGGGCTCTTATGTTTCTCGTCCTTTCCTCCTTTCTCTAGGCTTGGCTCCATGTCTATTGGTGGCTCTCTCTCTATCTCCTACGTGGAATTATCATGTCTCAACTCTTCCACAACCTTATTCTCATAGTCTTCTTTATATTTAGAGATCACGTTTTCCCCTACGCACCCCTTCTTAGTCCTCAATGGACTTGCCTTAGCTAGTTGTGCGGATCCTACACCTACATTGTACTTTCTTTTGTTGTATTGCATCTCTTTTCTACGCCCTTGATCAAGCACAACTTATTACTATTATTATTATTCTTTAGTTGTGGACTCCTCTCGAATCCTCTTCGGAATCTCCATCATATTCTTCTTTGGTTAAGGCATATGGGAGTCTCATACCTCAATATCTTCCCCATCCTTTGTCTTCGGGTACAAAACAATGAAAAACCTACATATCATTCATATGATTGTAACATTCGTCACAGGGTTAAAATCCAAGGTGTCTGGCTTTGATGTCTCTAAGTATGCTAGCCTAGTACCATACCCCAAACGTGGTGCACAAAGTATGCTAGTCTAAGTCCACCTTTTTTGCATCGAATGTCAACTTTTGTGTATACTTGATTCTATTCACTGCACATTGAAAATATCTTGTTGTGAATGAAAACATCAATTTACACCACGCCCCCCATCTCTCCATTAGCCATCATGAACCGTACAAGGCTGAAGTGTTACATCATGACAAACTTTTCCTAATATCCAACCTCTCCAGGCATCTCTCGTGGTATGCACCATTCATTCTCAAAAGCTACGTGCATTATGGTGTACCATTTATCCATTTGTGCCTTGTACTAATTGTTGAATACATCCTCACACGTAAATTTATAAATTACATCGTGGTGGAATTTTCTATGGGGTGGACCCACATATCTTCTTCTGGTCCATTCGAGACACCAACTTTCCATAACACAATCAATAAGAAGATTGAGCCCCACACGATCTTAGCCCCTTCCTCAGTTTACACCTTAGCTTCTTTAATGATCCCCTCAGCGATGAAGTGCACACTATTATACTATGTTTTGTGCTCCATCTTGTGTGCAATGTAGAGGAGTTTCCTATTAACTTCCCCCCATCTCTCCGAGGTGCCAAACTTACAAACTTACTAGTATGGATGATACCCTGGTTGCGGGGTTTACAATTTTGTCCACAATCATGGATCTACCCCCTCCCTTTCATACTGCGATTTGGTCACCAATTCATCAATTTTTACCTCATATCATATATCCAAGTCCATGTCTTCTCCTTTCTCCCACAACCCTGTAACATAGCCAATCAATTGAGTCATGATCCTCAATCTTCGACCCACGAAAGTAGAAGTAATCTTCATGTACCCTTGACAACAACCATTGGAAGAGGTGTGCAGGCCTCCCAAATTATGATAGCTCAAACAGTTACATGACCCCTACCTTCTCGAGACTCTTCCTTACAAAGTCATCTATCACTAATTAACCTTTTGTTTTCCTAGTTAGAAACTCCCGCAATATGTCCTTTTTTAATGAAGCCTAAATCCCTGGTGCCCTATGATTAAACTTGTTAATTTTGCATTTTGCGATCTGTGAGGTTCACTGTTGAGCCACAGTTACTTCCGGTGGATATTACATTTTTGATAACGGTTCCTCTGGTGGGTCCTCAACCTTAACCTTCTTATTTCTGTCCTTTCCTTTTCCCTTAGGTGACGTTGAGGTAGCCTTCTTTAGTTTCATTAGTTCTTCTCACGTTTTCACTTCAATATGTTCCCTAGGTATTCTTAATCCCTATATGCCAAATCCTTGGCTTACCTTGCATTACCTTTCTTCACAGTACCTGAGCCTTGGGAACCCTAACTGATCAATCTCTAACTTTTATAAAGCCTACCATTCTCATGCCCTCACTTTTCTCTCAAACTTCTATTTTTCTAACAAAGGATCTTCACACTAAAATCCTCTATACGCTCTTCAAGTTTTCTCACTATTTGATTCGCTTCGTTGCACTTGGTTACTTGACTGCCCGGTCATTCAAATCTCTCAAATGTAGAGTGGTAAATAACTTGATTTATCTCGTTTTATAGTTTTCTCGTACTCCATCGACTTACTTTTTGGCTTTAACCACGCTTTTTTCCAACTTCTATGTTTTTTAAGTACTTTTTTTCATTTTAAACACCCTTTTCATCCTAAGGAATTTGTTTCTTTCTTCCATGCATTTTTTTTGCGTATGGCAATCGTACCTTCTAGCACGCCACTACTTCCTAGGCTGTAGTCATCCTTATGCGCACTCCTCTACGTCATAACCCATCTTCCTCTATGTAATATGCCAAGTAGTCCATCATGTTGCTGCCTTCTTCGCATTACACTATGTAGCCTCTTATTTGCATGGATTCACAATCTAAACCCTGTTTACTCACCATCATACCTAACCACCTTGAAACACCTTCCTTTTCCTTTCATGTGTTCTTAATTCATATTTGTTGCACATGCTATTTATATTGACACGCACACCTCCGAGAAATTTCTAATACAATCCCATCATCCAATATTTCTTGTTCAATAGGAACACTTGCTTCCACCCCACATGAAAAGTATGTGCAGTTCTCTTCGCATCAACTCAATGGATAGTAATAAGATCATGTGTGTGAATGTGCTTATTAAAACAAAAAAATAAAAATAATATCAAAGCATGAAAGGAAATCTAATCTAAGTGGCAATATTGTCTTATTACAAACAAAAAGAAGCTTATTTATAGTTGGGTTTCAACCTACTCCCATTTAAGTAACTGGGCAAAATGGTGCCAACCTGCGCCTGTAATTGACATGTGTCTGATTCAAGTATCTTGGTCACTATAAAGTGTCCCAACTAATGAAAATTAAACTTCCCTGGGTGGCGTGCTATCTTGGAATAATACAGAAGGACCATCTTTCCAACTACAAAACACTTGTTCTTAATGTTCATGTCATGCCAAGCCTTATGTCGGACCTTTTCTATCTTCTAGCTCCAATGCGCAATGGTGTGCCGCTCATCTAGTTACATCAAATTTTCAATGCGATATTCTACCAGCCTTTTCATTATAAAATCCACCTACATGCAATACGTAGGCATGGTAACATAAATTCCATAGGTAGTATATCCTTTGTGTCAAACACCAAATGAAAAGGTGTGGCCTTGGTTCAACCATTTATAGGTTGTTCTATATGCCCAAAGAACTGATGATACCTTTTCATCCCAATAATTTCTTGCAACATCACATATTTTCATTATTTTTTCCCTATTATCTTGTTGATATATTCAAGAGTTCCATTTTCTTGAGGGCGATAAGGAGTAGTATTATGGCGCGCTACCATAAACTTTGCCAATAGGATTCTAATTATCTCATTTAAGAAATGAGTTCCTTTATCACTTCTCAAGCTCAAAGGGCATTCATACCTACTGATAATTTCTCCCAAAGGAACCTTGTTATCATTGTTGTTTAATCTTTCATAGGAGCACCCTCTACCCACCTTGTAAAATATTCAGTACACGTGATAATGTAGCCTGCCTCGGTCCTGCACATGGGTGGTGTAATAGGTCCTATAAAATCAAAAACCCAATTCTCAAAAGGTTTTGCACTTGCTATTAGTATCAAAGGAATTTCATCTCTATTTCTCGGTTTTCATATCCTCTGACAATGATCACATGCTTTGAAAAAATCCTTAGTGTCCTTATACAATGTTTCCCACCATAGACCAGCTAAAAGAATCTTACGCGCAGGCTCATCTCCTGCATAATTTCCTCTTGCAATTCCTTTGTGTGCCTCTGCCATAATTACTTCGTGACCATACTCCAAAACACACATACGCAAGACCTTGTCTCTTCCCATTTAATACAAGTATCCTCCAATGAGATGGTATGGCGTGACTCGAATATCAAGTTACTTCTTCTCCAATATTTTCATCCATTCTGGTGCAAGTCCAGCGCATAAAAATACTACAATTTCTTCCAAATCAACTAGCGTGTGATTCAACCTAATAACAACACATCAAGAATAGTGTCTTTAATACTCTGTGCATCCTCTCTAGAAATTATCCTTGATAAATGATCAGGGCCCGATTACTCTTTCTCGACTTTACTACAACCATAAAATCAAACTCTTGGAAAATAAGTATCCACCGATAGATGTGCCCTTGTAAAAAAGGTTTATTGACCAAATACTTCAATGTCATATTATCTGTATAGAAGATAAACAATGTGGCCAATAATTATTGTTGAAACTTATGAAGCGTGTAGATTATGGACAATGCCTCATGCTTTGTTGTCATGTAGTTCTGCTCTATTGGTGTCAACTTCCTTCTTGAAAAGCATATGGAATGATCCACATTACCCTCTCCTGCTCGCACCAAGAATGTGTCATTAGTCATGCCAGAGGCATCAACATGTAGGTGGAAAGGTTAATTCCATGAAGGGAAGCACAATATTGGTGCAGTGGTAAGCATCTCCTTCAATGTTTCAAACACATGTGCTACATGTCACCCAAGTAAAAACTTTCCTTTGTCCATGAGCAATTCCTCCAGGGGTGCAAAAATATTTTCCTATCCCTTTTTAAATTTCCTGTAATAACTATTATGTCCTAAGAAACCATGCACATCACTTTGGTTGGTAGGTTCCTCTAATCCCAAAATGACTGCAATTTTATCTGGATCCACCAACAATCCATCCTTACAAAATATGTGCCCAACCAAAGTTCCAAAATGTGTAGCAAAGATAAACTTCTTTATATTGAGATAGATGTTTAACTTCCTGCATATTTCAAACACGAGCCTCAAATTATCACAATGATACTTTACAAGTCATAGATAGTCCATTCATCCAGATAAACCTGCAAGAACTTGTGGATGAAGTCATGAAATGCCTATACAACTATGTGTGAGAATATTGTTGACACATTCTTCAATCCAAAAGGCATGATAATATATGCAAAACATCCCCATTCAGTGGTGAAGGTAGTATTTTATTGATCCTCGCGTGTAATGTGCACCTGTTGGTAGCCTGAGAACCCATCGGTAAACGTATAAATCTCATGCCATGCAACTCCCTCATGGATCTCCTCTCTGAATGGCATAGGAAAAAAATGTATGACACATGAGGCCTTAAGTTCCCTATAACACAGATCATGATCCTCCCATCCTTCTTGATGTTAATTACCATGGGACTGACCCACTCAGATTCCTCAATAGGTTCAATGATTCCAGACTAAAGCATTTTATCAATTTCTTCTTTTACCTTCACATGTAGGTTTGGGATTCATCCTGTAAGGCGTCTTTCAAACCGGATGCACGCCTTCTTTTAGCTTAATCTTCATCTCTCCCAATGATGGATGCACACTCTTCAACTCATGGTAACCTCTAGGAAACAAGTCCTATGATTGTGCAAAATATGGAATATTATGCCTAATGTTATTCTATAGTAGCAATAAATAAATGATGAACTAAAATACATAAATATACCAAAGAAATCTGAGTAATAAACAATGAAACCCTAATTGCAAATAGAGAGTAAAAGACTTTAGCTGATTCGTAGTAAAGTCAGAATTGAAATGAAGGTCTGACAGGCTGAACATAGAGGAAGAAACGTCGCATAGAATCCCTGGAAAATGTAGATTTGGAGGTATAAGTTGGATTGGGGTGCCTAGAGCGGGGATAGGGGCACCTGTAAGCGCTCTAAGCCTATTTCTTGGTGCCTAGGTCTACAAAAATTCTCATAAAACCCCATCTAAGGTGTCATGAGGTGTTTGCATTTAGTTTCCTTTGGTCACCTCCGAGGTCACACCAAGATCTCTGAGCTTGTTGTAAACCTGCAATGAAGAATGAACCAACAAAACCCTCAAATAGACATCAAATCCAAAAAACTAAAGATGTGGAATGAGGGTTAAATTGTCCTCAGCCGCCGCAATTAGCGATGCACTACATCTCAAACCCAATGTAGTTCTCTATGTGTGTGTGCAGAATCATGCCTTAGGTTGCTCTTGTTCCAATCACACTTGAATAGAGAGCAAGTATATAGATATACAATGTAATAAATGTGTGCATGGAATAGAATGAAATTCCCTTCTATGAAGTGTGATGTAGAAAACTAGCCCTTGTGTCCCTTGTGATGGAGCTAAATGGATGCAATGGAGATCTTAAACGCCTTGATGGATGCAACCTTAGGAGGAGATAGTAGATGTTTAGTGTTTGGTCCTTTATTATGATCACATAACTTTATATCATTCCCTTGCTTGGATTTTTTAATTATCCTTGCAAATTCTGACTACCAAAAAGATAAGATGTTCAAATGGCTAGAATGGACCCAAAAAGTGTTAGTAAAGTACAAAGAGGACAGGGGTTCCTAGATTAGATGAGGGTGCTTGACATTGTCATCCTGGTATTGATGCTTTTGTCTAGGATGACAAATGTTGAAGATTAAAATGCATAATGATCAAGAAAGGGTATAAGATTGAAAGTAGCAACAGAAGACAAAAAATGTTTCCAAAGACATGGGTTAATTAGTACCATTCTTACTTAGGAATCATATGAATAGTAGTATGTAATCAAGACTAAATAATTATCCAAAGTATGTGATTTTGTGTCTACATTTGCCCCCACTTTATTTATGCTGGGTGAGAGAAAATATTGGTAACATAAAGTAGATAGAAATGCCTACTTGATATCCATGTAGATCGATGTAGAAAACATGTCGAGGGACTAGACAAGCATGGAGTGATAAAAATGTGAAGCTCCGATTCTAAGGAGGAGAAAGTGAAAAAAAAGTGATGAAAATGAACCTAGGGCAGGAACACATGTGTAGATGTCATGATGTACTTGTTGTCAATGTTGATGTGTGTGATTGTTATTGTTTTGGGTGGTGTGTGTGGTGATGTTGACTACCACTTTCCATACAGATAGACCTGCAAAGAGAAGACGACAAGTATTCAAATATGCATGTATATGAGCAAAATATACAAAAAGTGTGTAAAGTTTGAAAATGTGATAACGGAACATGTGCACCTGATCCGTGATGAGGAAAATGGTGTAGAAAGGATCTTGAAGATGATGTCAATGCGTGAGTTTTTTGGGAAATCTCATGCCAGTGTATGGAAGAATTGTAGGGAGAACTGTCAGGTGGTTGTCCGCCAACCTTTAACTACTTTGTGTTGTGTAAAACGCCACTGCATATGATGTGTATCTACTAAGGATTTTCTGCCCCTGTAAAATCCGTTGTGTAAATGTCTAGAGCTAAAGGAATTTATTCCCTATCAAAGATCTATGTAGTTTCCCCTAATTATTGGCATTCCTGGAAAGACCGTTGTATTGCCCCATGGTTTCAAGAATCTAGAAAGTCCATTGTGTTAAGGACCCAAGTATGATTATGAGCCCTTTTCAAAGTTGAAACTATGTTTATATTGGTATCATGTTGTGTGTAACTCTATATGGGGTGATTGACTCACCCATATGGTCCCCCCCCCTTGTTTGGGGTGCATACGACTTCGTTGAAGGATTATACAGCCCAAAAGAGGATAGACCACTATGCTAAAATCATGCCTTACAGGGGGGAGGGAATGCACTTGGTAGAAACCAAGGCACACACAACAAGTGGCTAGGTGATAAGTGTTAGTATAAGAAAAGACAAACACTCATGTAAAGATGAAATGTAAGGTAAGAAGACATTATGTAAGCTAAGACGTAAGTAAACACGCAATAAGACAATGTAGAAAATGAAAAATGGGTTGTAAATATGGGACATCACTCAAGATGTCGCAAGATAGTTAAGGCCATCGTGGTCGTAAATAGACAAGCTGTGCACACAAGACAAAGGGAAAATCTCGTAAACAAGAGCATACAATGAAAATCAATGGAAAACAATGTAATAGATAACCATGGAGAAAATAGCCCTGCATAACAAATGTTGCACATGAAGCACCCATTAGCATGTTTAAAAAGATTAAAATTATTTTAAAGCATGTATAATCTGATGATGTAAAGTGCTAAGTACAAAATTAAACAATAACACGTGTAGTGTTACTAAAGTGGATGAGCCCAAGAGCCATTGTGGTATTGGTGATAGGTATTGCACCAATCATCCATGTTGCGTGTAATGGACCTGTATAATCTGCGATCAAAACTAGAAAGGGTGAGTGAATGCACATGTGTGTATGAAAAAAATAATGACATACAAGAAATCTATTTAGCATGTGTAATAAGATGTGCCATTGTAACAAGTAAATGTAAGAAAGAGTAAATTTAACCAAGATATGCAATATGATGTGGATGAGGCAGAATGGAATATAATGTAATGATAGGAGCAGTGTGCCCCCGAGTGGATGTGTATGTATGCAACGAGGTTCATTTGTTTATGCCCCCTCAATATCCAAGAATGAGATAGTAAATGAGAGTGCGTCATTGGGAAATGGTTTGAAATATGGTGCAGAATACAAGTGGTAATTGTAAGTTATCTTGTAATGTGTAGGATGGAATGACAAAAAGTAAAATTGATGAGGAAGTAGAATGTGTGATGATGTAGCCACAAGCTTATATCACAAATGTATGGATGAGATGATAGAAATGTGATGATGTAGCACAAATTGTATATCACGAAAGTATGAAAGGGTGGTGGGTAAGAATGTCGCATAATGTAAAGTATTAAAAAGATGGAAAGAGCATAGTGAATGGTATATCTGACAAAATGGCACGAGGTTCTCAAGACAATTCCAACGTTTATGCAGACTTTTTTGGTTTATAGAGAAAAAACCTATTGCGAACACGAGGATTGTATGACCTCACTGGGTCTAGTGATATGCACTCTTTTGTAGCTCAGACCTACTATCGGGGCTGTATGGGACAAGAAATTGACATGTTTTTTGTGCATCTTGTATCGATTTGTCAGCTGCTAAAAAAGTGTGGGGGGATTCACAAGAATGGGTGGAAGGATGGTTTTTAGCTCTACTCGTCTTCCTATTATCAACCTTCACAGCATTACAACTTGTTTCTACAGAGGATGTTAGCACATCCAAGGACTTTGAGACGAAATTTTGATTTTGGTGGCTACAAGGAATTTTATGGTTGTTATTTAATTTTTGTATTGAGTATGTCCATTGAAATTTTAATAATGTAATTTAAATTTGAGTTGTTCAAACCTTGGTTATTTTTTGTCAGACTGTGTTTGCATTAATTTGCGACAGAAGACAATGAAGAATGAACATACTATTTCTTATGCGTTGCATCGAGCAAGAAAGAAATTGATTCTCCTATTATAGATGGCGAAGAGATTGAGTATCCTACAGGGTTCAAGGGGTAGTTACTGGAACTTGGCTTACGACGGTAATCCATTAAAAAACTCCTCTATTTTGGGTGTTTGAGACTTGGACACACAGGAAAAGACTCTTTATTCACATCTAGTTCTAACTAAGCGACAAATATTCAGTTGTATATATCGAGGAAGGCCTAATAACAGATTCTTGGAAGGTTCGAGAGTCGATCATGAAGCAATCTTTTCTGTTATTCAGAGTAGAATCCGATCTTGATGGTTCATTGGATGAATTTTACATGCTCATGTCTGGTATATCTTTAATTTCTTTTCATTTATTATATATATATATAAAGAATAAAAAGACACGGAACCAGTGTGAGGTAAGCGTATGTCCTTTTTTTCGTTTCCCGCTCTCGCTTTCCGTTTTGCCTCTCTTTTTCTTTTCCCTCTGTGTCTTTCTTGTCCCTGTCTCTCGCTCGTCTCTGGTTTTGCTTTGCCCCTGCCCTTTCTTTTCTTTGACCTCCCCTTTTCTGTTTGGTTAGTGGTGCTCGCCCCTCTTCCCCCTTCCATGGTTGGCACTGTTAGTAGAAATTTTAAATTCTCGAAGCTAAGATAAGCTTTCATTGTTGAAAAAGTGTAATTTTGGAACAAGGTCAAGTAAATTTTGAAAATGTGTACTATTTTGAACAAAGTGTAAATTTTGAAAACTGTTGTAACTTTTGAAAATCCCTCCTCTAGGTGTCCACGGAGTTTTCGAGTAGTCACCCAGCGAAGTTGAACGATATTTTGGTTCAGGCTCTTAATGGACTAACGCCGTCAATGAAGCAGCCCGAAAGCAACGACCCTTTCGCCACCGAAACACCACTCCTCTACGTTCCACTGGCCACACCAACGTCCGGACCATGCAGTCGGTTCGTGCCACGACCCACAATTTGAAAAATGATAAGCGTTTGACACCCTTACAACACTGACTCCAACCGCAACTATTTCACCCAAACAGCTTGTAAACATTAGGATAGCAAGAGCAACTGAATGAAAGGAAAAAATTGAGGCGGCCTAGTTGTAAGAGTCCTGACGCCAAGGTCCGGATCAGACGAAGTCCTCGCTAGGTGCCACGGAGTCCGAGTAGGGTCACCCCGTCGAAGTTGAACTATATTTTGGTCTCAGGGCTCTTAAGGGACTACCCTGAACGAAGTAGCCCGGAATCAACTACCCTTCGCGCACCGAAACAACCACCGCATCCTTAGCGTGTCACCTCCCCACTCAGACATTCCGGCACATTCGGAAGAGCAATGAGGAAGTTGAGTTTAGAATAAACAAATAATAGGTAAGGGTAGAAGGAAAAAAAAAACAGGGGGGGAAAAAGAAAGAAAGACGAATGACGCTGGATAGGGGACGCGATGAACAAGAAGGAGGGGGAGTGGAGTAGAAAGTGAGTGGGGAAAAGGGAGAGGGGGGCAGAAAGGGCAAGAAATGGATAAGGGGCGGAGAAAAGACAACGAATGGGAGAGTAACCCCATGAGGAGTGTGATCGTGGGAGCCTGGGAGAAGATTAGGGCACAGAGTTAGAGAAGACAAAAGAAGGAAGTGAAGGTAAAGTGCTTGGGAGGAGCAGAGAAGAAAGTGCGAAAGGATAGCCAAAGGATAGCAAGAGTGGGGGAAGAGAGAGAGAACAAAAGGAGTGGGAGGTAGGGGTAAGATGGAGGATAGAGTGCGGGGAGAAGGGTATGTTTGGTGCCACAACCCACCGTTTGTAAATATAGCGTTGACAACCTTCAAAACACTGCTCCACCTTACACTATTTCACGCTTTGGCAAACAGTAGGACAGCGAGAGCAACCGAAATGAGAAGGAAAAATGATGAGATGCTATGATAGAGGGTCCCTACTCCGAGGTTCCGGATTAGACCCGAGGCACTCTCTAGTGCACGCGTCCGATTAGTCACTCGTCGAAGTTGACGATATTTTTGGTCTCAGGGCCTTCTTAGGACTACGCCCTAGGACGAAGTAGCCCGGAAGCAACGCCCTTTCGGGCACACCAACACACCACCTCCTCTAGCATTCCCCCTGGCCACCCAACGTTCCAACGCAGTCAGTTTCGGTGCCGAGACCGACCCACCTTTTGAAATTAGAGGTTTGACAACCTTACAACTGGCTCCAACTGCAACTGCACTAATTTCGCGCGTTTTGCAAATCGTAGGATACAAGTACCGAAATTGAGAAGTAAAAAACCGATAGAGGCTATTGTAGAGGGTCCTCTACGGCCGAGTTTGGGATCAAACGAGGCCTCTCTAGGTGCCACGGAGTCCGAGTAGTCCCCATGACGAAGTTGAAATGATATTTTTGTCTCATGGCTCTTACGGGAACTACGCCCGAATAAGTACCCCGAAGCAAATTATTCCCCTTTTTTTACATTAATGACAAGTCATACCTTTAACAACATGTCTTCATCTTTCTCCTCCGGATAGGACACACTCTTTCTTAGAAACATACCAAATGTCTTAAATAAGCGTCAAATTTTGAATTGCATCAATCAAAATTGATTTTAACCTCTTTTCAAGCAAGAGACACTAAGCTCTCCCCTGGAATAACCTATGCATGATCTGAACATGTTGGAAAATCATTGATTTTATCATCATCATAACTTTTCTTTTGAGTAAGCAACTCATTCACCTTGTAGGTATGCAAAAAAATCATTCCTCCCAAAAGCTTTTTTTTTTTTCAAACACCTTCACGAATCACTAGACCATACCTACATACCTAAAACCGTCATCTCTATAGAAAATGATCCTTCTTACCTTCATATTTGTGCCAACTCTACTTGTTAGGCACCACAACTTGATTTAGTCACTGTTTTGTATCCTTCCATTATTGGGAAGAATAATGCATTCCTGACTCATACCCTTACCTTGTTCTTGGAGAATACCTCAATCACAGACCTCAAAGCCTTTTAAATAACCAATGTCCCCCTGATGTTTTGTATCAATACACATTCATCAATATGCTCTATAGAAATCTCCTTTTCATATCATTGTAAACTGATTATCATAAATATCAACCTTCCCTCCACATCTAGCTTCCTCTTGTCGAAAAAATTGTCTTTCTATTTCTAGAACACGAAATCACCTAGAGTAACCATCAGAATCTATCATAATGTACTTCCCGGTCAAGATTAGGCATTGAAATTTTTTTTCAACACTTAAGTAACCCCTACGGATGTAGGTTACAAAATTAGAAAAATTGAAATTTTCAAGTCATGTGCCAATGTACACTAGACAGATACTTGTATTTTTGGAATGAAACATCACTTCGTATACCTGAAAATTGACCACTTTGAATGCATCATAACATGCCATGGTTTTGGGGCTTGACATTTCACATTTCCATTCACCTGTAAAATATTCTGTACGACGCATAAGCAAATTATAAATGTAATATACTGATTCAAGAAACCTCAATCACTAGACCAACACTAGCTCCCCTAACCTGCCTCCCTAACTTATTCAGTATAACTCATCCAAGAACAATTCTGAGTCAGATTACAATTTTAGGAGATTATACTGGACCTATATTCCTTAAATTAAACGCATGCTCTACCTCCTTGAAAACATTTTCCATAATTATTGATATCCCTATAGATTCATTGGTTTGAATCTTGCACAAGTGAATGATGCGATATGTAATTGTTCCAAGACAAACAATCCAAGCATCCAGATTTGTAAATTTTAAAATACAATCTAGCTTATAATTAACTGTGATTTTTAGTTCTACATATTCTAGCACATCTTTATACCATTGATTGCACCTGGCCACCCGGACGTACCAGTGCAGTCGGTTCGGTGCCACGACCCACAATTTGAAAAATATAGCGTTTGACAACCTTACACTGACTCCAACTGCACTATTTCACGCGTTTGTAAACAGTAGGATAGCAAGAGCACTGAAATGAGAAGGAAAAAATTGAGAGAGGCTATTGTAGAGAGTCTGTACGCCAAGGTTCCGGATCAGACGAGGCCTCTCTAGGTGCCACGGAGTCCGAGTAGTCACCCGTCGAAGTTGAACGATATTTTGGTCTCAGGGCTCTTAAGGGACTACGCCTGAACGAAGTAGCCCGGAAGCAACGACCCTTTCGCGCACCGAAACACCGCATCCTCTAGCGTTCACCTAGCCACTCAGACATTCCGGCACAGTCGGTTTGGTGCCACAACCCACCGTTTGTAAAATATAGCGTTTGACAACCTTACACTGGCTCCAACTACACTATTTCACGCATTTGCAAACAGTAGGACAGCGAGAGCACCGAAATGAGAAGGAAAAAAATGAGAGAGGCTATTATAGAGGGTCCCTACGCCGAGGTTCCGGATTAGACGAGGCATCTCTAAGTGCCACGGAGTCCGAGTAGTCACTCGTCGAAGTTGAACGATATTTTGGTCTCAGGGCTCTTAAGGGACTACGCCCGAACGAAGTAGCCCGGAAGCAACGACCCTTTCGCACACCAAAACACCACCTCCTCTAGCATTCACCTGGCCACCCAGACGTTCCAACGCAGTCAGTTCGGTGCCACGACCCACCGTTTGAAAAATATAGCGTTTGACAACCTTACACTGGCTCCAACTGCACTATTTCGCGCGTTTGCAAATAGTAGGATAGCGAGAGTACCGAAATGAGAAGGAAAAAACCGAGAGAGGCTATTGTAGAGGGTCCGTACGCCGAGGTGTTGGATCAAACGAGGCCTCTCTAGGTGCCACGGAGTCCGAGTAGTCACCCATCGAAGTTGAATGATATTTTTGTCTCATGGCTCTTAAGGGACTACGCCCGAATGAAGTACCCCGGAAGCAAATTATCCCCTTTTTTTACATTAATGACAAAGGCATACATTTAACAACATGTTCTTCATCTTTCTCCTCCTGATAGGATCACCTCTTCATTAGAAACATCAACCAAATGTCTTAAATAAGCTCAAAATCTTGAAATTTCAATCAAAAATTGATTTTAACCTCTTTTCAAGCATAGAGACACTAAGCTCCCCTGGGAATAACATATGCATGATCTGAACATGTTGAAAATCATTGATATTTATCATCATCATAACTTTTCTTTGAGTAAGAGCACCATCATTCACCTTGTAGGTATGCAAAAAAAATCATTCCTCACAAAAGCTTTTTTTTCACCTTCAAGAATCCACTATACCAGACCTACATACCTAAAACAGTCATCTCTATAGAAAAATGATCCTTCTTACCTTCATATTTGGGCCAACTCTACTTGTTAGGCACCAAAACTTGATTTAGTCACATGTTTGTAGCCTTCATGTATTGGGAAGAAATAATGCATTCATGACTCATACCTTACTTGTTCTTGGAGAATACACTCATCACAGACCTCAAAAGCCTTTAAATAAACAATGTCCCCCTGAATGTTTTGTATCATACACATCATCATATAGCTCTATAGAATATCCTTTTCATATCATTGTAAATTGATTATCATAAAATCATCAGCCTTCCCTCCAAATCTAGCTTCATCTTGTCGAAAAAATGCCTTTCTAGCACACGAAATCACCTAGAGTACCTTCAAGAATCTATCATATATGTACTCCTATCAAGATTAGGCATTGAGCATTTATTTCAAGCACTTTAAGTAACACCTGCAGGCATGTAGGTTACAAAATTAGAGAAAATTTGAAAATTTCAAGTCATGTAGCACAATGGTCACTAGACAGATACTTGTATTTTGGAATGTACACATTTCACCTGTGAAATATTCTTTATAGACGCATAAGAAAATTATATGTATATAATGATTCAAGAAACCTCAAGTCATAGAAAAAACTAGCTACCTACCTCACTAGCTTATTCAAATATAATCATCACAAGAACAATTCTTGGAGCATATTACCAATTTAAGACTATACTTGAACCATATTCTTTAAAATAACGCATGCTCTACCTCTTGAAAAAATTTTCCGTAAGTTATCAGATAATCCCTATAGATCTATTGGTTTGAATATTGGACAAGTGAATGATGTGATATGTCAATTGTTCCAAGAAAAAACAATGCATGCATCCAAGATTGTAAATTATGAAAATACAATCTAGATATAATTAACTGTTTCAATTTTACAGATCTAGCATCTTTATACCATTGCCATTTAGAAACTAATTTGGGTACGAAAACTACTATAATCACATCACTTGTATTATAATGAAGAGTGAGAATCAATAGGTACTATAGTGGTTCTAATATAAATAGGGCCAACATATATCATGATTTAAAAAATTCCTTGTCCTTAGGGTACCATGGCATAATGTCATCATGCCATCAAGATCCACAATATATTAAAGTCCATTACATGGTAGATGTCATGGACCTTATAATGGATTCAAGGATGCAAAATCAATGCATAAAGAAGGTTCTAGAACCTATTCCCATTCCTTATTTTAAATTGAACTTGAAAATGGCCTTGGAATCAGACCCCATAATTATCCACCTTTTGAGATAGACACAACCGATTCAAAAAATGAGGATGGCTCATCTCATTTTGACAACATGATGCATATTCCCAATGGAGATGGACTATACGAGGATCTTTACTCAAGTAACATATTTCCTAATTGAGTTCTTTTTACCTTGTCATATAATTAGATACTCCATCCAATTGAAAATTTACCCTACTATATCCTGAACCGATAGATTGGAATAAAAAATTTCACATGCCAATTTATTTCTTTGATCCAAGTGCAAGAAAAACAAACATAAGTCTCATAGTGAAATCCTCAAGTTGAGTCATTAGTAAACAAACAAGACAAAGAACATATAGAAAAATTGGTATATACCCATTCAAAGATGATGATTAACCACGTTACACTGCTTGTTAAAGAACTGAAAAAGTCATAAATATGATTTAACCAACACACATGGATATATATATAAGAATCAAACAAAGTGTGCTCCAGACACACGTCTCTGAAAATATATATGTACATAAGTTCATAATGTATGTGTACATCTTCGAACTAAGCACATGTCATAATGTACATATGGGACCACATGCGGTCGCAAAAGGCTATATATATACAATGGACTATGAATCTACTCATGACCACATATGTACATCCAGGTGGACTATAAATTTACTCATGAAACATCTTCCCTCTCTTTGCCCTGCTAGAAGTAGCACGTCCATGACTTGGGGATGTAGTGGAGGGAGATGCCACTACGGATTTCATCCGTGTGGTCCTAGGTGTCTCTAAGCATGCCTACAACCTAACCTGCACATTCATAAACAACAAGTTTTTAACACCCAAAATTTTAAAATACATTCAAAATTTAGAAACTTGTACAATTTAGTTAAAATGCATGTGAAATCTTACCGCAATGTCATGATCCCTATCAATTTGTTGTTGACGCGTCGCTAGGGACAACAATAGACTCACGAGGGGTAAGCTACATACAAATAATTAATTTTCAAATTAAATATTTCACATATATACCTACAAAATTTGATATTGTAGATTTAAGTTTAATAAGAAATAATGAACCTCCAAAATTTAACAAATTTAAAAAATTGTGTACCTCAGTTAGTGGATCTGCAGATGCTATGGCAGTATCTACAGCAACCTCCACAGTCTGCATATATGGAGGAGTCTCTCTAGCAGTCATAAGCTATACAAAAAACATGTACAAATCAATATTAAAATCTACATGACAGAGGTCCAAAGCATGCAATCCGTGCGTGAACTTCCAGTAATTAGAAACAAAGTGTAAAGAGATTTACTAACCTGCGTAAAAAATCATGTGAGGTGTGCCAGTAGCCTCAGTTCCCTGAGCAGATGATGACCCGCCAGGCTCCTGTGTATAAAAGAGAAAAATATTAATACATGTACAACATACACGTGAAACAAATTATAATAATAATCTAGTGCAATTAAATGATTTATTAAAAATGTAAGTTTGTACAACTTGAAACTTACGTTTGAAACACGCCTAGCCGCAGTAGCTAGCATGTCGACGCCGGATGTTTCCTTCACCGGCTCTTGCTATTTAAAATAAAATAAAAAATTAGTTTTTTACATGTATGTACATGACGTACAATCAATATATATATATATATATATTATATATATATATCTCAAACATGTGAATTAAACTATTGTATATATATATTATTTAAATTTATTTGAAATTTACCTGTGAAAGACCAATATCAGTGGCTCCAGTTCCAAAAACATTCCCCAGCATCTCATCTATAGAAAAGAAATCCTGTGAACCAACAAATGATGTCTCACCTGCAGTGCATACGGCACCACATGATCCACAGTGGTGTGGTGCACTAGAACTGGCACCTCCACCAACATCACCAGATGCAATCTGGGTGCTATGCTGGGTGAGAGTGTCAGTGAGCTCCCTCAATGCATGCAATGTATCAATCTCCACAACCTCCTTCACTGTAGGAGGGATAACTGAAGGCAGTGGGGGTTTTGGGGCATGGGGGATCCTAGGCTGACCTACGCGTGCACCAGGTCTGCTCTGTGCAGAGCCACCTCCTCGACCAAAAAAGTCAGAAAAGTCAAAATAATTTGGGACCTCATTGAGCACGAACTCACAATATAATTTCTTCAAAAAATAAAGAGGAACCTCATTTTGTTGCATGGTGGATAATCAAAAACCATCCACCATCGGTCCCAATTTTTTTTTGATTCTGTCATCATGGCACCAATGGATTGGGAACCGTTTGCAAGTAACTGTAGGGGGGCATTGGTTCTAGGGTCGGTAAATAATGCACAAATGAGGTCTTTTCCAATTTTTTTGTCTTTGACGGCCGCATGGGATAGTTTATCTGCATACCACCACCTACAGTCACTTCTAAAGGTGTTCCATCTATGTATTTGGTTGGTTGCAGACTCGACTTCGCCAATCAATGTTTGCAATGTATTGGCTAAAGTCATGCGGGATGGATTTGTAGCATGATTTTGTCTTATAGTTTGAATTAGGTTCTCAATGACAATTTTATTTTCTTGGATTCTTCCAATGATATTATCTTGCGTTCCTGCTGGCTCAGTGGGGACAGAAGGAGCCACAGGAGGTGGATCTATGTTTGGAGGAGGGTTTTGAGGAATGTTTGAAGGGTTTTGAGGAATGTTTGGTGGGTTTTGAGGAATGTTTTGATGCTTTGCACGATTTCAAGCTTGCCGACCAACTGATAAAATAAGAAAATTGTATACATAAACAAACATTTCAAAAAACCCATGAAAATGTAAAAAAAAACCTAAAATGCAAAAAAAAACCTAAAATGCAAAAAAATTATTACAATCGGAGACTTACCTCCTCGTCTTGGTGGCATGGTTGAATCTATCGCTATCCAGAAGTCTGATGAGAAATTTTGAGATGGTATTGAAAGCGCGAGTGAAAAATGTTTAGGAAAAGTCACGGTTCAAAATGAAAAATGAGGAAAATAAGGAGTCGCGGGACTGTTAAATTTTGTCTCAGAAGTTTCGCGATCACGGTTTTAGGTTCGGTAATTACCGAACGCTCGCGAATTCTAGGAACCGTGATCGTGGTTTTAGGTTCGGTAATTACCGAACCTAGAATTCAAGAACCACGATCGCAGTTCCTTTATTTCAGGTTTTTATGTCCACGGAATTGTCCACCAACTTCGTGCACTTACCCACATATTTTGTGACAAATCATGAGAGTGAGTGTTGTGTCCATTGGTTACATTTATCCCAGATTGACCCACCATTTTCAGAAAGACATTAAGGGAACAAAGATCCCATATCCCCCTCGCCTATTTAGGTTACACCTCAGGTCATCTCACCCTAGTTCAAGGTAGGACAAAAAGTAGAAAGAAAAGGCCATCTCTTTTGTACATGATTATCTAAAATATGTATTTTAGTAATAATCTAAGAAAGTAAAATAATGTAATAATTCAAATATACTGAAATATAAAAGCTAGATAATTTATTTGATATTTTAAATGAAATTAAATAAATGAGATAAGAGGGAAAAGGTACTAGCCTGAATTAGACTTACCTTGCAGTAATCTGGGACTGAATAGGGTGATGTGCTGGAGGAACTGAGTGTCATAACGAACCTCAGAAAATTGTACAAGTGGCAGATCTAGCTAGATGGGGGTGCCTGTGGGTGCCCTAGTCTGCGGAGTGACTTAGAAAATGGATCTAATATGGTTGCTAAACCTTCACAGTACTTCACCTTTGATCAATTTGGTGTTGCACTTGGTTCATTGATGTCGTTGTAAGTCTCCAATGAATAATCTCCTACAAAAGTCCACACAAAAACATCAAACCCTATAAAAAAGATGTAAATGAATGGGTCAGACTGTCCTCAACTACCAAATGGATGAAATTACGACTGAGCATTGCACTACATCTAATACCTTATGTAGTTCTATGTGCTTGTGTGTGCAATGGTGTGCCTAGGGTGCCCTAATGCTAATGACGCCAAAGTAGCGAGAAATATTTAGATAAAAATGTAGAATGGTGGATGGAATAGAATAGACTCCCCTTCCTATGCAGTGTGTGATGTAGAATAGTACCCAAATGCAGTCCTTTACCTTATGTAGATATTTATCCCTTATTAGAAATAATCTACCCATAAGATAGTATGTATGTTGTGTTTATATAGGGATCTCTTGCTCAAGTTTCGACACTAATTACTCAATATGTTGACTAATACCTAGGGGAATGGGAGGGAAAATCATAATGACCAACCTCAAACATCTAAATGAGAAACAAGTGTTACTGGGACCAGGGTGACCCTAATTTCTTCCTAGACGCCCTAGTCAAAGACTAGACATAACAACTGAGTGAATAACAACAGCTAAGACTCCATGAGAGACGACCAGAACTGTGTAAGTTAGTGATTATTGTGAAAGACACACAATAATAACGACTAACTAGATTGACGATAAGACTAGGGGATGGGTCATTAGTAAATACTTTTATTATGCAAGATCCATTTATAGCACAACATACTTGGTGGTATAATTATAGTAGTAAGTGCGTGATTTTGTGACTACATTTTCCCCCACTTTATGTTGGTGAACGGAAAACTAGGTAACATAAAGTAGATAGAGATGCATACCTAAGAGAAATCTAGAGAATCCCATGTTGTAGTAGAATGCATAGATGTGGTAGAAAAGCATGCCAAATGAACCATATAATGTGTTGAACCATGGATCAGCATGTTGATCTATGTAAAGTAGTGAGAAACGTAATGTTATGATGAATCGTAATAAATGAGAGAGATCACTATGATATTGGATGATTGATGATAAGATGGGGTGGGGAGTGATCAGTTTCCAACCCAATTGTGTGTGTATGAAAAACCGGAGGATTTGGGCATCCTACCACCACAGGAAGAATGCAAGGAGAAATGTGTGTTATTCTCCAACCTTTAAATGCATCCTTAAGATCTAGCCATTGTAGATAGAATTAGATCAAACTTTTTGTGGTTTTTCGATCCAAATAATTTTGATCAAACAATTGACCCATATATGAGCAGTATATGAAAAGGCAATCTTTCCCCCACTCCACGGGTGTCACCACAATGTGATGGCTTCCAAGTTAGGTCATTTGGAAGTAAACACCAAATATAGGATAACTTTGTTAGATATCACAAGCACTGAGAGGGGGGGTGAATCAGTGCAGATTAAAACTTTTTAATTTAATTCCAATTGTAAACCCTTTAATGATATGCAACTTTAAACTATGAGCACTCAATAAAACATATGTCATTGCACAATAACACAGAACACAAAGATTACCATGGGAAACCATTTCGGGAGAAAAACCCACCAAAAACCGTTGATTATATTACATAAAGCAAGGAATTGTAAGAATATTACACATCCTACAAGATTTATTTAGTGAGGCACCAACCCCTACACCTCTGTTGATATTACACACAAAAAAGGACTCAAGTGAATATAACGCATCACAAGAGATTTGTTTAGTGAGGCAGCAACCCCACAAGGAGGATACAACCCCCTATAATTGCTAAGCTACAACCCCCTATAATTGCTAAGCCTACAACTTAGACTTTATTTGCATATACATTTTGATCATCTAGTTACATTTATTGCTTTTACAATAGATTATGATCACCTTTCTATATTTTTTTGTGTTCTTCTTTTCACTCTCTTATGCTTATTTGATTTTATTCTACTGTAATCAATCAATTTGACACTCTTGATGCTCTTCTCATTTGATAAATCAATGCATCATCAATCTGATCTCCTCTTTCCTCTCTTTTCTTTTGTATCTCTTTCTTAGCTTGATTGCATCGTATTCTGCCTTCTGCAGACTCTTTCTTAGCTCAAATACATCTCTTCTTACTCAACGCCAATCTAAAATAGCTCCAATTTCGAAATATATTCACAATCGAACCAATTCTTAACTTTGAGTTGTGTGTCGTGCACCTTCCTACTCTATTGTCTGAGAATCCAGACTATTAAATGCATACAACTAACTCCATATTTTGTTTCTTCTATATTCAACTTGATTACACTATTTTCCATGTAATTGCAAGAGCAATTTATTAGTTGTGCCTAAAAAATAAATTTTCACATTTGCAACGTGACCCAGATGAGGCGAGTCGTTTTCTTCTTCAATATCTTATTCCTCCTCGAAACTCGGATTCTCATATAAAATTTCAACTATATTTCCCGAAGGTCAATTAACATTAAATGTTGGCAACTGGAACAATAGTTTTCTTTGTTCTTCATGGAGATCAAGTTGTATACTTAGCCAAAATCACTTGACAATCAAATCACCATCAATTTTGAAGAACCAACTCTCACTTGTTCATGTTTGAATCAAATTGATTTCCTTTCACCCTTTTCTGTCCATATTCTCTCATTTCGCAGCTTTCCTTAGCTCCTCTAACTTTATCCTTTGTATCGCAGCACTTGTTTTTGTTCGGCAGCATTTCTCCTTATCTGTTGCCTTCCCTCGGCTTTATTCCATGTCCACAACTCTATCTCTTTTACTTGCGGATTTTTTAGTCTTCCACGGCTATATACCAACCTTAGTGGATTTTCTAGTTCTTTGTGACTTTTCTCTTTATCCGTTTCTTTGCTTCTGACTTCCTTAGTCTCACGTATTTGCCTTCACATCCACGGCTCTTCTTTCACATCCACGGATTTACCTATCTCACACATGGCATGTCCTTTGGTTCCATGTTGCTTTGTGGTTTCATATCTGTGGCACTCAATTACTTTTTATGGTTTCTTCTAGAGCTCCACAGCTTTCTGCAGACTTCGACGTCTATCTCTAGGCTTCAGCTGATATCTCTTTTTTTCGCGTCTTGCACATAAATTAAATAAGTTCCGTAGAGCTTTTCCTTTGTTATCATGAAGCCTCTGTCAGCTGACACTATCAATCAACCTTCATCTTTTCAGCGTGCTCACTTTACCAAATCTCTCATTTTCCCCATCAATGTAGCTTGACATCAGTTGATCCAGCTTGACATCAATGATAACAAATATGGCTCATGAAAAAGGTCCAACAATCTCCTCCTTTTTCATTGATGGAAACACATTAGCATTTCAATGCTTGTATTCCACAGAAACAAATTTACTTATTTTGATGGAAAAATACTTGTGTACCTAATTTTTGTTTTTAACATCTCTTCCCTTTGGATCCACTTCTCTTCTCCTGTTTGATTTGTGGGATTCTATCTTCAATTTGTCTCTTCCTTTAAATCTATGAGTAGTTAATTTCTTACTTCATGCTTTTCTCCTCATGTAGCTATATTTCTGCAACACCTTAACAATTACTCTCCCCCTTGTATTGGTATGATCATCTTAGTTTCTAACAATAGCTACTCTCCCCCTTTGACAATAATGACAAAGGACCAACTGGGCCACATACAGTTGAATATGATGGTAAGCTAGATTTAACATGTTCTTACCTCAAGAAGCTCCCCCTAGGCTAATGCTTCTGATACATTTGTCTTGGTGTCTCTGTGGTAATGCTCCCCCTAAGTTGATGTATACTTTGATAACTTTGAGCTAATAGATTTAGCTCCCCCTTACTTTGGCATTGTTTTAGGAGCTAATATTTCTTGAGAATAATCCCTTGCCTTTTCTGCACACCCTCTAGTTGTTGGCAGGATGAGGAATGACCCCCAATTCATTCCTTAGGTGTTCAAATGTTGCTTTTGGTAGCGTCTTGGTCATTATATCTGTTATTTCCTCTTTAGTGCTCACATATTATAGACTGATATTCTTGTCATTCACTTGTTCCCTTAATAAATGATATCTAATTGAAATGTGCTTGGTATTTGAGTGGAACATGGGAAGGCAGTAGATAAGGATAAATGTTGTCGATTAAAGGCAGGTGTCGAGATACAAAGGAGAAAGTCAGAGGAGATAAGGAAAGTCACGAAATGAGAGGATATGGACTGAAAAGGGTTGAAGGAAATCAATTTGATTTAAACATGAACAAGTGAGAGTTAGTTCTCCAAAATTGATGGTGATTCGATTGTCAGATGATTACGGCTAAGTATATGACTTGATCTCCACAAAGAAAAAAGAAAACTATTGTTCCAGCTACCAGAATTTAATGTTGATTGACCTTGGGGAAATATAGTTGAAATTGACTAAGTTCCTTAGAGCTTGTCCTTTGTTATCCTGAAGCCTTTGTGAGTTGACACTACCAATCAAACTTCATTTTTTCAGCTTGCTCACTTTACCAAATCTCTCCTTTTGCCATCAATTCAACTTGACATCAACTGATCCAGCTTGACATCAATGACAACACATATGGCTCATGAAAAACATCCAAAAAACTTCCCAAGTTAGGTCATCTGGGAAAGTAACAAATGAAACTCTCAAGTTAGGTCATGTGGGAGGCCGCATGTGTTATATTTGTATTGATTGAATAATGTGATTTTGATTGTTACAGACTTGAACGTGTTATTGAATTGATTGATTTATTGATTTCAATTGGTTACTCATAGAGATATTTTATGTTAGTTTCCCCCAGGATAGTTCATTAGGGAGAATCGATTGTGAAGCATTAATAAGTGCTTGGAATTGTCAAATTGGTAGTGTTGGTTGAACACATAGTGATGTAAGGGGAATTATATGATGACCCCAATTGTATGCCCCCCTTTCGGCGAAAGGGGAAGTGATGATAAAAATGGACACTATTCTGAAAGTAAGCATGATATAGAAAACACGTAATAAATATTGTCAAAAAGTGTGTAGATTGAGTGAAAGACAACGTGGAGGAGAAATAACGCATGTGTTGTGTCTGTGAAACAATGGTAAGAAGAATTTTGAAAAGAACATCACAAACGGGATATAAGTTGAAGTAAAAAGGCTCAAGATATGACGAAAACCATGTGGTGTGTATTAGTTGAGACAATGATCGCTAAATAATAACCATAGTAAAGTGAGTAACAAAAATTAACTATAAATAGTAGGGTAAAAAAGGGGTGGCCGAGTTATTATAGGTGGAGAGGGTATCTTCTGGTATGGCTCAGGATGTTCCCCCAAAGTCATATATATGGTTGAGAGCTATTAGAGGACTAAGGAGGGCTGGAGCTAGACCAGGGCCCACAAAAGAACAACTAGTACCTCCTGGGATAGATGAGGCAGATGCGGTGATAGAGTTGATAGAATCAGATGATGTGGGGTGTATGGAGTGTTATGCTTGTGGAGCCTATTTTCATGTTAGAGTGTGGTTCACCTTCTATGTGTTACATTCAAGTATTTTTACGGCGGTCCCACTTGCCAATGAGTGGGTCAGAGGGGTTCGGGGGCGAAGCCCCCGAAGCAAATTTTCATGGGTGGTTTATTAACCCATGGGTAATGGGTAACCGTTATGGGTTGTTTTTGGGCCCATGGTTTTTCGGTACCCATTGTTTTGTAAAACCACCTCTTCGGCTACCCATAGGTTTATGGGACGGTTTTGTTTTTGCCCATTGTTTGATACCCACGGTTTTGTAAAACTGCTTAAGCAGTTGTCTATTTATATGGTCTTATGCATATGATAGATAGACAAGCAAATGTATTGCAGATGTGTTTTGAATTTGGGTGTGAATTCTGTAGAGTTTGTTGAGCATAGCTCCAAACGGATCTGGGTATTGTATTGAGAGAGTGGAGGCTTGTAATAAAATCTGAGCAAGTGATTCTTGGTGGACGTAGCCCAAATTGGGTGAACCACGTTAAATCTTGTCTCTCTATGTTGTGTTATTTATTCTGCACTTTTATTTGAGATCTGTAATATTTTCTGCATATTAGTTTCTACTGTTGCGATTCTGTAAGGGATTATTCCGCATATTTTATCTCTTATTTCCTAACAATTGGTATCAGAGCCTGGTTTGGTTTGCTGAAGTGTTGAATCGCAGGGAAAGTTTTATCTTGAGTGGGAGCTATGGTAGATGATGGAAGATCTAGGGTTGATAAATTCAACAGGCAGAATTTTAGTCTTTGGAAGATGCAGATGGAAGATTACCTTTATCAAAAGGATCTTTATACTCCGTTGTCTGAGAAGGTGAACAAACCCTCGAGTATGACAGATGCAGAATGGGATTTGTTGGATCGGAAGGCACTTGGAACGATCCGGCTGTGTCTTGCATCTTCGGTATTATTTAATGTTTCAAAGGAAAAGACTACAAAAGATCTAATGGATGCATTAGGGAAGTTGTATGAAAAACCCTCTGCCTCTAACAAGATATTTTTAATGAAAAATTTGTTTAATATGAAGATGTCTGAGAATAGTTCAGTAGCAGATCATTTAAATGATTTCAATACGGTTGTGAATATGCTAGCTTCGGTTACAATAGAATTTGATGAAGAAGTTAGGGCTTTATTAATTCTGTGCTCTTTACCTGAAAGTTGGAATAACCTGGTAATGGCGGTAAGCAACTCGGTTCCAGCTAACTCGAAGTTGAAGTTTGAGGATGTTATAGGGGTGATTCTAAGTGAGGAAATGTGAAGAAAAAGCTCTGGGGAATCTTCTACTTCAGGGAATGCTTTGACAGTGGAAACTAGAGGGAGACAGAAGAATAGAGGAAACCGTGGAAAATCAAAAGATCGGGCAAGGTCAAAATCTAAGAGTAAGATTGTATGTTGGAACTGTGGAAAGTCTGGGCATGCAAAGAAGGATTGTTGGGAGCTTCGGGACAAGAAGAAACAACAGGAAGAAAACAAGGAGGCAAATGTGGCATCGGGTAATGTATGTCAGGATGCTTTGATTCTTTCTTTGCATAATATTACTGAATCTTGGGTTTTAGATTTAGGGGCTTCTTTTCATGCTACTCCACATAGGCATTATTTTGTTGATTATGTTCAAGGGGATTTTGGGCATGTTTTTCTTGGTGATGATGAGCCTTGCAGTATAGTTGGAAAAGGTTCTGTTCAGGTTAAGATGCAGAATGGGAATACATGGCTATTGAAGGATGTCAGACATGTGCCTACATTAAGGAGAAATTTGATATCGGCGGGGAAATTGGGAAGTGATGGTTGTACTGTGATATTTACAGCTAACTCTTGGAAGGTTACCAAGGGTGCTCTTGTGGTGGCAAGAGGTAAGAAGGTTGGAACCTTGTATTTAACCACTGATAGTACTAATGATTGTAATCTTGTGGCTTCAGATGCAGATACAACATTATGGCACTATAGGCTCACTCATATGAGCCATAAGGGCATGAACATCATAAAGAAGAATTTACCTGGATATACAGAAACAGGTTTGGATTTCTGTGAGAACTGCATATATGGGAAACAGAAGCGAGTAAGGTTTCTCAAGGTTGGACCTATGAAGAAAGAGAGTAAGTTAGAGCTGGTACATTCTGATGTGTGGGGGCTGGCTCAGGTATCATCTCTTGGGGGTTCAAGTTATTATGTTACTTTTATTGATGATGCAACAAGGAAAGTTTGGGTTTATTGTATTAGAAACAAATCTGATGTATTTGACACTTTTGTTAAATGGAAAGCCTTGGTAGAGAATGAAACAGGTCTTAAGATAAAATGTCTCAGGTTAGATAATGGAGGGGAGTATTGCAGCAATGAATTTAATGATTACTATTCTAAGAATGGAATCCGCAGGCAAAAGACGGTTCCAGGAACTCCACAGCAGAATGGGGTATCAGAAAGGATGAACAGAACAATAATGGAACGTGCTAGGAGCATGAGGTTACATGCAGGACTGCCTCTTTCTTTTTGGGCAGAAGCAGTGAGCACAGCTGTGTACTTGATAAACAGAGGACCCTCAAGTGCCTTGGATGGAGGCATACCTGAGGAGGCATGGTATGGTAAGAAAGTTGATTATTCATTTCTTAGAGTCTTTGGATGTGAGGTGTTTGTTCATATAGACAAGGATGATAGGACCAAGCTAGAGGCTAAATCAGAAAAATGTACTTTCATTGGTTATGGTGGTGATGACTTTGGATTTAAATGTTGGAGTATTAAGGACAAGAAAATCATTCGGTCTAGGGATGTGGTCTTTAATGAGAAAGTCATGTATAAGCAACAGTTGCAGGAAAACAGGGAAGAATCCAAGAAAGAATATGCAGTGGTAGAGGATCTTCTAGATGGGAAAGTGACCCATGAATCAGTTCAGGAACCTACTCAACAGGAACCCCAAACTCCTACAGTGAGGAGGTCTTCTAGGGTAAGAAAAGAACCTGAACGTTTTTCTCCTTCTCTTTATTATTTATTACTCACTGATAGTGGAGAGCCAGAGAGCTTTGATGAAGCAATGCAGGTAGATGCCAGTAAGAAGTGGGAGCAAGCCATGGATGAGGAGCATAAGTCTCTCATGGAGAACCAGACTTGGGATTTGGTGAAGCTACCAGAAGGCAAAAGAGCATTGCAGAACAAGTGGGTGTACAGAGTTAAAGATGAAGGAGGAAAGAAAAGATATAAGGCCCGGTTGGTGGTCAAGGGGTTTGCACAGAAACAAGGTATAGATTTTGATGAGATCTTTTCTCCTGTAGTAAAAATGACTTCTATTAGAACTATTCTTGGAATAGTGGCAGCAGAAGACTTGCACTTAGAACAGTTAGATGTAAAGACTGCATTTCTCCATGGTGATTTGGAGGAGGAACTATATATGCAGCAACCAGAGGGCTATGAGGTCAAAGGTAAAGAGGAGATGGTGTGTAAACTGAAGAAGAGCTTGTATGGCTTGAAACAAGCTCCACGTCAATGGTATAAGAAGTTTGATAGCTTCATGATGGAGCAAGGTTATATTAGATGTCATTCTGACCATTGCGTGTATACAAAGAAATTTGAGGATGGAAGTTATATTATCCTGTGTTTGTATGTTGATGACATGTTGGTTGCAGGTAAAAACATGCAGGAAATAAAAGTACTCAAGAAACAGCTAAGTGAATCCTTTGATATGAAGGATTTGGGGGCAGCCAGAAAAATCCTTGGTATGAGGATAACTCGGGATAGGAAGGAACAGAAGTTGACTTTATCTCAGGAAGAGTACATTAAGAAGGTATTGGACAGGTTTAACATGCAGGATGCTAAACTGGTTGGGACTCCTTTGGCAGGCCATTTTAAGTTATCAAAGGAGCAGTGTCCCAAGACAGAGCAGGAAAGAAACCAGATGTCCAAGGTACCTTACTCATCAACAGTTGGCAGTTTGATGTATGCTATGGTGTGCACTAGGCCTGATATTGCCCATGCAGTGGGAGCTGTGAGTAGATTTATGAGTGATCCAGGTAAAGAGCATTGGCAAGCAGTAAAGTGGATCCTTCGGTATTTGAGAGGGACCATGGGGATAGTTTTGTGCTACAGTGGATCAGACACCACTTTACGTGGTTATGTAGATTCAGACATGGCTGGAGATGTAGACAGCAGGAGGAGCACGACAGGTTATATTTATACTGTAGGTGGGACAGCAGTGAGCTGGATTTCATGACTACAGAAGCTGGTGGCTTTGTCAACCACGGAGGCTGAGTATGTTGCTGCCACAGAGGAAAGAAAAGAGATGATTTGGTTACAACAATTGCTTGAGGAGTTGGGGCATAAGCAGGAGGAATGTAAGCTGCATAGTGATAGTCAGAGTGCTATACACCTAGCTAAGAACTCTGCTTTCCACTCCAGGACGAAGCATATACAGTTGAGATATCACTTCATCAGGACAACTTTGGAGGAAGATAAGTTGAAGTTGGAGAAGATTCATACCAGTCAGAATCCTGCAGACATGATGACCAAGGTGGTCACAAGGGATAAACTAAAGCTATGTTCAGCTTTGGTTGGCCTTCACGGATGACAGTGAAGGGTTGAGAAGCTTGCTCAGTGGAAATCAGTCTCCAAGTGGGAGATTGTTATGTTTGTGGAGCCTATTTTCATGTTAGAGTGTGGTACACCTTCTATGTGTTACACTCGGGTATTTTTACGGTGGTCCCGCTCACCGGTGAGTGGGTTAGGGGGGTTCGGGGGTGAAGCCCCCGAAGCAAATTTTCATGGGTGGTTTATTAACCCATGGGTAATGGGTAACCGTTATGGGCTGTTTTTGGGCCCATGTTTTTTCGGTACCCATTGTTTTGTAAAACCACCTCTTTGGCTACCCATAGGTTTATGGGACGGTTTTGTTTTTGCCCATTGTTTGATACCCATGGTTTTGTAAAACTGCTTAAGCAGTTGTCTATTTATATGGTCTTATGCATATGATAGATATATAAGCAAATGTATTGCAGATGTGTTTTGAATTCGGGTGTGAATTCTGTAGAGTTTGTTGAGCATAGCTCCAAACGGATCTAGGTATTGTATTGAGAGAGTGGAGGCTTGTAATAAAATCTGAGCAAGTGATTCTTGGTGGACGTAGCCCAAATTGGGTGAACCACGTTAAATCTTGTCTCTCTATGTTGTGTTATTTATTTTGCACTTTTATTTGAGATCTGCAATATTTTTTGCATATTAGTCTTCTACTGTTGCAATTTTGTAAGGGATTATTCCGCATATTTTATCTCTTATTTCCTAACATTTTTTTAGGTAACTACCGTAACATTCGGCTTGGAAATCACTAATCAATGGGTATTGTTGTTTCCATTGTTCGCAAAAGCAGTTGGATTACAACATGGAGCAGTGGGAGTAGGAAGTAGCATGATGCACCTGACAATGTAGCTGTCAGCTGTAGTGGAGCGTGATTCTCTTGACACCAACAGTTGTGATATGCATCATGTAGGTTTATCATAATGGTGATGGTTAGCTAGATGGTTTGAACTATGTGTATTATGTGTTGTCAATCTTACGGTGTTTAATAGTAGGTCTCATCCATTTATTCACATTTCCTCAAACTAACCAACAACTGAAATACTTGCAGGTGGAGGGATCATTTAAAGCGCGTCAATAATGATTATCCCAGGAAAATCAGTGGCTTTTCTTCTAATTTGTCCATTCAAAATTTTTCTATCAGACATTGGTTTCAAAAATGTGTACGGTCATACAGATTTCAATAGGGATGAGGCATATGAGGAGACTCTTTTGTAAAATCCTAGAGAGATGTTTTTGCCAAATTCTGGTTGTCTACGGTTAGTGCAAAATGAATGTTCCTGATTCACATTTTCATCGTACTCCAAAGTTAATTTCAACAGTCAGTCTATATCACGAATATCATAATTACATCTTCAGGTGGACGAGTATTTAATTGAGGCCTTCGATCAGTGGCGTAGAGTTAATGGTCATCTGTCAACATTGACAGCTAAAAACATTACCCAGTTCCTCATTTCTTACAATAGTACGGTGTTGAAGATTTGATTTGTCTTCTTGTATATCATGAAGTTTCCGCATTGCACTCAGAGATCTTGCAATATGTTTTTCTAACTATGATTGCACTCCGATGTTTTTATATATATATATGATGTTCCTGGAATATGGTGAATATCGTTTCTTGTCTCCCATGAATGTTTTAATCAATGTAGGAAAATGACCAAAGGATTTGTGAGGGAACCTTAAAAATGACGCTAAAAACATGTAGCTTCTGATAGTACAATGAAATTGAGTGACGTATGATCCTGTGATTGTTGTAGTAATTTCACAAAATGTGGTGTATATAGTTTATGGTCAAAGAATGAAATTTTTAGGACATGGTGAATTGGATAGTTTGGATCCATGTAATATAATGATTCTATAGAATTGACGATCGATGGTTCAATGTATGTACAATGATTGTGTCAATTTAGAATTGTGATCAGTGGTCCTAACTTTATCATCAAATTCAACCCTACAAGGACTCAGGAAATCTTTTTTTTCCCGAACCTGAAGCTTTGGGAGGACATTATGCGCATACCTGAAGGCCAAAAACATCATAATTTCCATCTTCGTCGGACTTGAACCATGCCGAACAATCAAAAGCATGAACCGCATAAGGAAATAGTGCGTCATTGGGAAATGATTGAATATGATATGATAAATAGACAAAGTGCGTGATGAGAGGTTATTACTAGATAATAGGTCTTTAAGACACTTTTTCTTGTGAATGTTCATGTCTATGTTTAAGAGCTATAACTTTTGTTTCAATTGAGGGGTCAAAATGATAGATAATAACCTACTAAAGATCAAGGCGTAGCGAATCGGTGCCAAGCATGTGGTATGAAAGCAGGGTGAGTATCATGAACCAAAATGGATAATTATGTGGAGCATCGATGGGATTTTTTATTGCGGAGGGTTATGGCAGCCGATGTGAAGTAACTAAAATTGGTCTGTTTTCTGAGATGTTTTCAGTGGATGTACTGGGTGTCACGGTAAAACGATAAAAATAAAATGCGATAAAGAAAATACAAATGAGTAACAATCTATGGCTAAGATAGACAACATCATCTAACTTTTCACCAGTAGATGGAAAAAACATACTCAATTTTTGGTAGAAATGTGCCAAATCGGCAGAGGCAGAGACGGATTACAATCTTATCATGATTTTTTAGCAAAAGTAAATACCAAGCCATTGAATCTTTTGAGTGTTTAATATTGCTAAACTTGTCCGTTTAAAAAAAATCATTAGTTCCCTATGGCCATTAGATGTCCAGATGTTAATTATTCAGTAGGGTTGATCATAACTGATGTTGTAGACGATGTTGTGCATGCATGCATTGCTAATAGATCCCTACAAGTTGATATTTCATGCTCATTTTTTACAATATGACATCACATCTTATGACCCCTTTTGATGAGCCCCCCAACTTGTTGCACTTACCCGCATTTTTTATTCTGGAGTAGATGTACAAAGTATGTATCAATCATGGATCTGGAGTAGGAGCACTTGCTCTTGAGGGCATTATAGTACACTCTTTAGAAAATTGTTTACTAGGCAGAGATGTGAGACTTGTTCTGGGTTGCTCAACATAGTGGCAATTTTTTTTAATACAACTAGATGAGTATGTGAAGCAGTAGGCAGTGGAGGATCAAGGAGATCATGTGAATGCAGAGAAGGTCCAACTTTTCCTAGATCGATAAATTTATAGCACCAAGGAGTATAAATGACTCAGAGGTATCATATTGCAATTGTAAGATGAGAGATAGGAATGGAGCCAATGTAAAAGATGAATGGGGCATTCTTATCAGTTGATCAATGGGCATGAGAATACTAATTGTATAGAATAGGGAAGCATTGATTACGGGAGATGTAATTTTTCTTGAAAGACCAAATGTTTGGAAATTTGAGCCATTCTAGACCTAGAACAAAGTACCTATAAAAATGAGTGAGTAACTCAATGTTCATTGGGTGACTAATAACATGGTGACATGCATGGAAAGCGTCCTCCATATCATGGTAAGTACTAATAGACATCATGTGGTATCATGAGTGTAGGCATTTTTTTAAATGCATCATTTTATTTTAATTACTATGTCAAGATATTGCCTGAAGCAATAATGTGGTATCATTAGAATAGTGTTAGGTGATAGACAAAGGAGAAAATGGAAAGAGAAGAACTTGTAAGTGGAGTTGGTGACTAGTTACCATAGGAAAGGAGAGGTAAATAAAAGAAAGATGAAGTCCTCAGAAGAATGTATAGAGGATGAATTTTCTTAGACATAGGGTTACCATGGAATGGAGAAAGTTATCGATTGAAAGCATAATGAGAGACCTGACTGTCTAAAGTAAGCTGATTGAACCTGAGATTGTAATTGACCTGACGAGAGGAAAAAGAAGTCAGATTGTGTTGATGAAGGAACAGTATCAAATGGTCTATAACTCAAATTAATCAAGAGTTGAAACAGAGGACACCATTGAAAAGGATCATTAGAGGTACCTCAGAGAAAATAGCTTAAGAAAATTCTGAAGTTAACATGCAAACAAGGGGTAGGTGTTGGAGAAGCAGTAGTAGATTCAAAGAAGTTGTGACATCCATATCTTACATGGTAGGACTATCATGAGGAACATACCTAGAAGAGGTGAAGTAACCAATAAAGGTACATTGATAGGATAAGATGAACTATGTAGATCTAATTGAAATGTTAGGAGGAGATGAAAGTTTTTTTGTTTATGAATAACTCAAAAGGATGAAGAGATCAAGTTGTGCATGATGTCTTGATATAATCTCATGAAAAAGTGGTGAAGGAGATTCACATGTTGAGACAGACATGAAATCAGTACTAGGGAATTATGATACCATGCTAATGGCTATTAAGAGACATCTTGTTGAAAGTCAGGAAAACAAGTACACAATGTCATTAAATGAACTGAGAAAAAGAATCAGAAACAGTAATAGGTAGAGAGTATGGAGAAGATAAGGTCCTAGAAGATGCCTTAGGACATGTTTTTTCAGAAATCATGAGAGTAACAAGAGAAATGTAGTGCATGAGAAACGCACTTGAGAAAGAAGAGGAAGAATCAGTATGAGAGCTCATAGAAGAGAAACGTGAACATGTAGATCAATGGAAAATAATCATGATGAAGAGCTTGTAGACCTTAGCAAAGGGTCTAGCAAGAGGAAAAAAAATAGTTGATAAAGAGATATTCGGGGATGGTGGAAACGATACTAATGCCAATGGGAGAATTTTGATAAAAGAAAACTAGTAGGTACATATCATTAACTGTCTAAGAGTTGTTGAATATGTTTTGAAATAGGCTAATGAAGACTATGGAGAACTTATGAGACTTAGTAATAGCAACATCATCATATTTGTTTTTTTTGTGTTTTTTTTGACAGGTGTAGTTGATGAGATCTTGAAGATGATAAAGAGGAAGGTAAAAGATCAAGAAATCAAGAAGCCATCTCAGTGTTTGAAGTAGATGCAAGGATAAAATGACCTGAAGTATGGGATTTGGGTGGCCAAAGAATTGATTATCTAAAATATGTTATTTTGGTAATAATCTAAGAAAGTACAACAATGTAATAACTAAAATATACTGAAATATAAGAAGTAGATAGTTTATTCAATATTTTAAATGAAATGAAATAAATGAGATAGGAGGGAGAAAGGTACTAACCTTAATTAGACTTATCTCACAATAATCTGGGACTGTACAGGGTGATGTGCAGGCGGATACTGAATGTCGTAATGAACCTTAGAAAATTACAAAAGTAGACAGATTTGGCTAGACTGGGGCTACCTGGGGACGGACTGGGGCACCCTAGTCTGCAGAGTGACTCAGAAATTGGATTTGATATGGTCGCTAAATATTCGTAGTAATTTTCCTTTGATCAAAATTGTTGTTGAACTTGGTTCATTGGTGTTGTTGTAAATCTCCAATGAATAATATCCTACAAAATCCCACACAAAAGAATCAAACCCTAAACAAGAAAGATATAAATGAATGGGTCAGATTGTCCTCAACTACCAAATGGATGGACTTATGATTGAGTGTTGCACTACATATCAGACCCGATGTATTAGTTATATGTTCTTTGTGTGTGCAATGGTGTGCCTAGGGTGTCTTAGAGACAATGACGTTAAATTAGCGGGCAATAGCTAGATAAAAATGCAGAATGGTTAATGGAATAGAATAGAATCCCCTTCCTATGTAGTGTGTGATGCATAATAGTTCCCAAATATAGTCGCTTGCCTTATGTATATAGCTAGCTCTTAGTAGAAATAGTCCGCCCATAAGATAATATGTAAAAACTCAGTGAAAACTACTTAAAACCATATTCATTTACAATCGTTCATTGTCGGTTGCTATCTCAACACTGAGAGAAAATTACTTTTATCATAATAATTCATAAAAGTTGAAAAAGCATGTTAAAATCTATAAAATATGTTCTATCAAATTCAAAGTGCATCCTAGATTTCAAATGCAATTTTCATTCAAGAGAAAGTCAGATCTTCAAAAAATTTGATTTCGTGCACGAACATTGCAACCACCACTGTAAATCATGGGTTGGATTAATCCCCCACATTGGTAATAATTGTGAGACAATGCTAGAGGATGAAGCCCATAGCAATGTTGCAAAGATAGCAACTGTTCATTCTTGATCAAACTTGGTGAAAACTACTTAAACCATATTCATTTGCAACAGTATTCATTGCAACGGCCACTGTAAATCATGGGTTGGATTAATCCCCCACATTGGTAATAATTGTGAGACAAGGCTAGAGGGTGAAGCCCATAGTAATGTTGCAAACATAGCAACTGTTCATTCTTGATAAAACTCGGTGAAAACTATTTAAACCATATTCATTTGCAACAGTATTGTTTCAAATGCAATTTTTATTCAAGAGAAAGTCAGATCTTCAAAAATTTTGATTTCATGCACGAACATTGCAACCACCACTGTAAATCATGGGTTGGATTAATCCCCCACATTGGTAATAATTGTGAGACAAGGCTAGAGGGTCAAGCCCATAGCAATGTTGCAGAGATAACAATTGTTCATTCTTGATAAAACTCAGTGAACAACTACTTTAAACCATATTCATTTGCAACAGTAGTCATTGCAAACCACCACTGTAAATCATGGGTTGGATTAATCCCCACAAATCCACATGGTAATAATTGTGAGACAAGGCTAAAGGGTGAAGCCCATAGCAATGTTGCAAAGATAGCAACTATTCATTCTTGATAAAACTCAGTGAAAACTACTTAAACCATATTCATTTGCAACAGTATTGTTTCAAAAAACATGAAATTCAAATTTGAGAGGAAACTATTTTTCAAAACAATTGAAAAAACATGTTAAAATATGTCATATCAAATTCAAGGTGCATCCCAGATTTCAAAAGCAATTTTCATTCATTGTCAAGCTCAAATTTCAAATTTGTTCCAAAAAAAAATTCATTCTTGATAGAACTTAGTGAAAACTACTTAAAACCATATTCATTTGCAACAGTATTCATTGCAAAACCACCACTGTAAATCATGGGTTGGATTAATCACCCACACTGGTAATAATTGTGAGACAAGGCTAAAGGGTGAAATCTTTATTTTTTTCGATTTGTGTGAAATATTTATATGTATAATTCTTGGGAAGTCCATGTTTTTATACTATACTTATGTTACAAGTAATTTTGTGTGAGGGGAATGTGTGCGAAAAATACTATGTTGTGAAGGAAATGCATGTTCTTTCCACGGTTCGGTTGAGTTCTTGTGATGGGTTATAGTCGTGAAAGTACATGTCCAGGATATCATGTGAACCATTAGTGTTGTCTTTGGCCTTGGTGTGGTATTGTGATGTCATTTTCTGTTGGGCACCCACAAAATTAAATAAACTAAAATCTTAAAACAATGAAATATTAAGAGCATGAGTTTTTGGAATACCATAAAGGAAAACGATTAACTAAGTTATCATATAAACTAGACCGACCAATCTTCACAAAACATTAAGAAAACATCAAGATATGCTTTATACCTTGTGGTCACATTTTAATAACATAGTTCGTTTCCCTAAGAAAGATTTTTCGTTGTTGATTTCTTAACATAAGTACACTTGTAGCCTTACCTTGTACTACATCGAGGACGATGATTATTTAAGGGGAGGGGAATGTAATGCCCCACTTCGTTAACCTTAATCAATTAAGTGTGGATTCCCTCTTTCACACGTAGTTGTCAATACATGTGTGTATTACGCCAATTTCATGAACGTCTAAGGAGATATTGGACCTCAGTTACAATGCCTCACGTAAAGCTCTGAACACCTCTTATGGCCATCGCTCTAGTTCATTTTGATCCAAATCTAAACATCTTAAATTAATTGAAAATAAAATAAAAAATTTAAATATATTGATAAGTACATACAGATTATATACATATATAGGCAAATGTATGATCTATGCCAATAGATAAAAATCATAATTAAATTAATAAATCATCATTTATAGAAAATAAATAAAACAAAGTATAATAAAAGAGAAATCATAAAATAGAATAGAATAATTAAAATTATTATAAATATGTGTGAACTAAATTTTAACATTTATTCAGCGTGTTGACTGGCAGAGGGTAGTTGTGGTAGAGATCAGGTACCTAAATGTAATGGCGGAGTGGGAGGTTGTTCTGTGTGGCAGGTCTTGTCATACTCGCAGGATAAGGGTGTGTTCACCAAGGCTTTCCAATCAAGCTCACACCACCAAATGCTTTCCAATCACCAATTTGGAAGCTCTTAAGCCTTTTCTTGAATGCCCATGGCTGCCGACAGTGCACAAAAGACATGGGTTTCCTCACGTGTCAGTCACACTGGTCCATCTATGCAACAAACAGGTCTCCAACCTGATAAGTTTACATTGCCACGTACTCCTGTTCTGTGCCAAAATATGAGCTCCATCAAAGAATAAAGGAAAGAGGAATTTTGGCAGATGTTGTAGTTGCAAATGCTCAGAGGGTAGACATGGGTACAGAATGTGGAACCTTACTCAAGGAAGGTGGACTGTTTGACAGAATGTATTGTGAAGACATTGAAAGCACCGCTTCCTTCCATCATACGCATGTCTTGCACGATTTGTCTCTTTCACTCTTCCGCTGCGTGAAACCATTTGGTTGTTGGTTCATTTCATGGCGGAGAGGGTTAGTTTGGAGGCGTTGTACAATTTTCCTGTATACAGAGCCCACTTGGAGCTTTAAGAACAGGGCATAAATATCCATCAAAACATAATGACGAGAGATTGAGATTTATATTGATGGGAGTCAGACTTTTGGGTATTGGAAGCTGCGTGTACTGATTTACTTCTTTTATTGCTAAATGTTTTAACAACGGTATCGTGGAACCCTCTCCAAGTAAAAAGTACATTGAATCCCAAGGAATCAGAGGCCCTCTATATCGGGTAATCTATGGAAATAGTCCTGATATTACTAGAATGATTAATGAGCAGAAATGCATACCCATGCCATTCTCACATCACATAATCCGTTGAGTTCTTCCTCATTATCATCACAGGAGCAAAGTTGACTTCACAACCTTAGTTATTGTTTGCCGAGTCCATTCTGTTTTGGCAGGAGAAAATGTTCAATAAAATGCCTCAATGTGATGTGGACATAAGGAAGGTGACGATTATTGGGTTTATTCTTCTTTACACAAAATGGGTCCGTAAAAAGGCCTTAGATACTCTCAACTCAAGTAAATGATAATGACGCATGGGTGAGGTGGGATTCGCGGTTTGAATAATGTGGCTCCCCCTCGAATGTTCCTCGGTGAAAGGGAAATGGTGCTAATAATTAAATAAGAACTTGATCCATCTTTCTCAACTTCGATACATCAATCCACTTCTTCGGTGAGATGAGTCGGCCCTTGCAAATCTTGACAACCATTTCAGACCCTGCTAGCTTGTGCATGTTGTTCTTGTTCATAGCCACCTTGGTCGATTTGTTTGTCCCTCAGGTATGATCTCCTAAACTTCATCTTTTATAATTTTCATATAAATTGGTGCTTCATTTGCAACGGGTGCTTCGTTTGCAATTGGTGCTTCATTTGCAACGGGTGCTTCATTTGCAATTGGTGCTTCATTTGCAATGGGATTAATCATGGGTTGGATTAATCCCCTACATTGGTAATAATTCTGAGACAAGGCTAAAGGGTGAAGCCCATGGCAATGTTGCAGAGATAGCAACTGTTCATTCTTGATAAAACTCAGTGAAAATTACTTAAACCGTATTCATTTGCAACAGTATTGTTTCAAAAAACATGAATTCAAATTTGAGAGGAAACTAATTTTCAAAACAATTGAAAAAACATGTTAAAATCTGTCATATCAAATTCAAGGTGCATCCCAGATTTCAAAAGCTCAAATTGCAAATTTCATATGTTCCAAAAAAACAGTTCATTCTTGATAAAACTTAAAACCATATTCATTTGTAATCGTTCATTGTCGGTGGCTATCTCAATAGTGAGAGAAAATTACTTTTATCATAATAATTTTCATATAAATTGGTGCTTCATTTGCAACGGGTGCTTCATTTGCAATGGTATTAATCATGGATTGGATTAATCCCCTACATAGGTAATAATTCTGAGACAAGGCTAAAGGGTGAAGCCCATAGCAATGTTGCAGAGAAAATTACTTAAACCATATTCATTTGCAACAGTATTGTTTCAAAAAACATGAATTCAAATTTGAGAGGAAACTAATTTTCAAAACAATTGAAAAAAACATGTTAAATTCTGTTAATATCAAATTCAAGGTGCATCCCAGATTTCAAAAGCTCAAATTGCAAATTTCATATGTTCCAAAAAAACAGTTCATTCTTGATAAAACTTAAAACCATATTCATTTGCAATCGTTCATTGTCGGTGGCTATCTCAACAGTGAGAGAAAATTACTTTTATCAAATCTGTAAAATCTGTTCTATCAAACTCAAAGTGCATCCCAGATTTCAATTGCAATTTTCATTCAAGAAAAAGTCAGATCTTCGAAATTTTTTATTGTTGTGTACGAAAAATCAACTTTGAGAGGAAACAATCAGATTTATCATTAACATTTTTCAAATTCAAATTTGAGAGGAAAAATATTTTTCAAAACCGTTTTTAAAAACAATTGAAAAAACATGTTAAAATCTGTCAGATCAAATTCAAGGTGCATCCCAGATTTCAAAAGCAATTTTCATTCATTGTCAAGCTCAAATTTCAAATTTCATATGTTCCAAAAAACAGTTCATTTGCAACAGTATTGTTTCAAAAAACATGACATTCAAATTTTATCAATTCAAAGTGCATCCCAGATTTCAAATGCAATTTTCATTCAAGATTTATCTTTGAAATTTTTTATTGTTGCATACGAAAATCAACTTTGAGAGGAAACAATCAGATATCATTTCCATTTTTCAAAAAACATGACATTCAAATTTTATCAATTCAAAGTGCATCTCAGATTTCAAATGCAATTTTCATTCAAGATTTATCTTTGAAATTTTTTATTGTTGCATACGAAAATCAACTTTGAGAGGAAACAATCAGATATCATTTCCATTTTCCAAAACCTTGTCAAGCTCAAATTTCAAATTTCATTCCTCGAACTTCAGATGTTATTTCAAAATACACAAAAGTTGGAAAATAGTTTCCTTTCAAATTCGAGAGGAAACTATTTTTCAAAACAATTGAAAAAACATGTTAAAATCAAGGTGCATCCCCAATTTCAAATGCAATTTTCATTCATTGTCAAGCTCAAATTTCAAATGTTCCAAAAAACAACTCTTTGGGCCCATCCACAAATTTCAGAACAGGATATATTTAATGATTATGTCACTTCACTAGTGTAAAAACAGAAAAGTTTTACATACCCAACAGAACAGAGTGTATACCAAGTATGGGAATACTGAAAAATATGAACTTTTAACAGATCATCGGTTGCTCTATTTAGACAGCTAACATAGCTATAATTTATGATTACATCATTGTTTGCTCTGTTTAGACAAACATGGCATAAAACCCAATCCACACTTCAACCACAATTTGATTTGCTGAGATATAGGGAAAATTAGGCATTTACCCATGATCAAGGATTTTTGAAACACTAATCACTACGCAATCAGTTCCTAGTTGCTTCAATCACCGAAAAAAGCTCAGAATTGAGATTTGTCCAGCTCGTCAAAATAAGGATGTTGCATGGACAAACAACTCTTTGAGCCCATCCACAAATTTCAAAACAGATACATATTTAATGATCATAATGGATATTCAAGGATCAAATTAGGCATTTACCCATGATCAAGGATTTTTGAAACACTAGCAGCAGAACTGGAAATGTGTTCCAAAAAACAACTCTTTGAGCCCATCCACAAATTTCAAAACAGATACATATTTAATGATCATAATGGATATTCAAGGATCAAATTAGGCATTTACCCATGATCAAGGATTTTTGAAACACTAATCACTACACAATCAGTTCCTAGTTGCTTCAATCATCAAAAAAAGCTCAGAATTGAGATTTGTCCAGCTCGTCAAAATAAGGATGTTGCATGGACAAACATGGCATGAGTTGAAAATACCGAACAGAACTGAAATTCAATATCCCAAGCATGGGAATACCCAAAAATAAGGATGTTGCATAGACAAACGTGTTCCAAAAAACAGACTCTTTCAGCCCATCTACAAATTTCATAACAGAGGATATATTTAATGATTATAATGGATATTCAAAATATAGGCCTGTCACTTCACTAGTGTAAAAGCAGAAAAGTTTTAAATACCGAACAGAACTGAAATTCATTATCCCAAGCATGGGAATACTTAAAAATAAGGATGTTGCATAGACAAACGTGTTCCAAAAAACAACTCTTTGAGCCCGTCCACAAATTTCATAACAGAGGATATATATTTAATGATTATAATGGATATTCAAAATATTTGTCACTTCACTAGTGTAAAAGTAGAAAAGTTTTAAATACCCAACAGAACGGAGAGTATACCAAGTATTGGAATACTGAAATTCAATACCCCAAGCATGGGAATACTTAAAAATAAGGATGTTGCATAAACAAACGTGTTCCAAAAAACAGAGGATATATTTCATGATTATAATGAATAATTGAAATATAAGCATGTCACATCACTAGTGTAAAAGCAGAAAAGTTTTAAATACCCAACAGAACGGAGAGTATACCAAGTATGGGAATACTGAAATTCAATACCCCAAGCATGGGAATACTTAAAAATAAGGATGTTGCATAAACAAACGTGTTCCAAAAAACAGAGGATATATTTCATGATTATAATTTATAATGAATATTTCGAAATATAAGCATGTCACGTCACTAGTGTAAAAGCAGAAAAGTTTTAAATACCCAACAGAACGGAGAGTATACCAAGTATGGGAATACTGAAATTCAATACCCCAAGCATGGGAATACTTAAAAATAAGGATGTTGCATAAACAAACGTGTTCCAAAAAACAGAGGATATATTTCATGATTATAATGAATATTTCGAAATATAAGCATGTCACGTCACTAGTATACCAAGTATGGGAATACTGAAATTCAATATCCCAAGTATGGGAATACTGAAAAATACGAACTATTAACAGATCATCGGTTGCTCTATTTAGACAGCTAACATAGCTATAATTTATGATTACATCATTGTTTGCTCTGTTTAGACAGACATGGCATAAAACCCAATGCACACTTCAACCACAATTTGATTTGCAGAGATAGCAATAATTTATATGGAAATCAGGCATTTACCCATTGATCAAGGAATTTTGAAACACTAATTACTTTGCAATCACCAAAAAAAGCTCAGAATTGAGATTTGTCCAGGTCATCAAAATAAGGATGTTGCATAGATAAACATGGCATAAAACCACAATTTTTGCAGAGATAGCAATAATTTACAGGAAAATTAGGCATTTACCCATAATCAAGAAATTTTGAAACACTAATCACCATGCAGTTCTTAGTTGCTCCAATCACCAAAACAAGCTCAGAATTGAGATTTGTCCAGGTCATCAAAATAAGGATGTTGCATAGCCTTCTTGGCTGAGATTCTCTTAGATGGCTCATAAATCAACATTTTCTGCAACATACCAATCACACATAAGCAGAGCTAAAGAAGAGATGGATGTATGAATTGTGGAGAACAAATGAAGGCAGATTGCAGACACTTACAGACAATAAATCCACACCACTTGGTTCCATGTCAGGAACAGCGAGGCTCAAGTCTTGAGGTTTCCATTGAGGATAGGCATGCCAATCCCTCAACTTGGTCACTCCTGGCCATATGTCTTCATTGGGAGTTCCAAGATACCTATTTCTCACAACATTCCTTAATCAGAATAATTCTTGAAAAGGAAGATTTCTAGTGTTGTTCTTTGAATTCAATGACAGAAGATCTTGGGCAGACCTGAAAATGTGAAGAAGTTGTTGTAGCTCAGAGTCTCCCTGAAATAGCGCATGCATTCTAGACATTTCGGCTGCAAAGTATAAACATGATGAATGTTATATGCTAAGAGGAAGCAAAAAGCAATGAAAACAGTCTTGATAACTTGTCATAAAAACTACGGAGCGCCACAAGGATTTACCAAATATACAGCCAACAGACCAAATGTCAACTGGTGTGGAATAGTGCGTAGTTCCCAAGAGCACTTCAGGAGCTCTGTACCAAAGGGTCACAATCTGCGACAAGAATCACAAAAAATTGGAATATTTAGGATCGCTGTACAAATCAAATTTGGTTCCATTGGGATATGAAGTTGAACCTGGCACAGAGGCCAATAAACAAACTTTATATGACCTTGATGGTATTGGGATATCTACTGTTAATTCTAACCTGAAACTTTCTCAAGGAAGTAAATTTGGATAATATGCAGTAGCAACTAGTCATAATGTGCAACATGAAGTACAGTCTAGTAAATGCAACCTATAGCATTCTGTAACTCTATGACTTTAATAAATGCAATAACACAACAAATCTCATAAATGCATTAAACCCTAGAACACCGATAATACCTAATAAAGATCTGAAACATAGAGCACAAAGGAAAAATAGGATAATCTAGAACAGCCAACTCACTCCAATCTGTATAAATATGCTGAGTCAAAAACAGATGTACTTCAAATCTGTAGAAAATGTTGAGAAATGAGTTGATGAAATCCTTACCTCATGGGTGTACTTCTTGATAGGAATAGTGAACGCCCTTCCCAATCCAAGATCTGCTACTTTGACCAAACCCCTTTCTTTGTCCACCAGCAGATTGTGGGGCTTCAAGTCCCTGGAGAACAAAATACCAACATTAAATGAAATGGAAAAATTGCAAGGAAATCTAACGGAGACTAGGCAGATAAAAGCACCTGTGCATTACACCACGACTGTGGCAGAAAGAGACCCCCTTGCATATCTGGTACATGAAGCTCTGCAACCCAATATTCTAATCATAATTAGTAAAGAAATAAACTGAATTGACCTCAATGTAAAAGTACATTAAGAATTCTAGCACTATATTACATTTGTTGCCTAAATAATATTTTGAAAAATTACAATTTTCTTATTGGCCCTTTTCCTGAAACAGGTCATTTCTCGCTCGGGTAAATAGTTGCTCATGGCATTCCATAACTTATATTGATAATTGTTCTCGTCTCAAGTCAGCATATGCTGAAAGAGGACCATTTCCCCATAACAGCTAAACCCCATTAGTCTATACATAGTTGATACAAACAAATAGAAGGAAATTTCCTTTTTGCCAATAGTTGCAGAGGAGTACCTTGATAAGCTTGGGAGGCATTTTCGTCTGGCTGCGTCGAAAAGTATCAACATATTTCTTAAGGTCAGAGTCCATGTATTCAAAAACCAAATACAGAAGGGACTTTCCAGTTTTGCTCTCGGTGTGCTCCACATCCAACAGCCTGCACAAAAATTCCAGTCAGCCATGATTATAGACCTACCATAAAATAGAGAGGCCAAGTATACATACTGAAATAAAAAGGGAGAAAACATCTAAATATACAAATATCTAATGCCATTAGAGGCCAAGTATACACATATCTGAAGGCATATCTAAATACATTGAGCATATCTTCGGCATGAACATATGCACATTGCAAAATACACAGAGGTCAAGTATGTGTTGAATAACCTAACCTCAAATGCTGAAATAGAAAGGGCCATCTAAAATATACACACATCTATAGGACGAATAAGATTCCATACATGTTCTGACGAATTTTCACACAGATCTGAAACGGTTCTAACTCAGAATCACAGCCAGACATATAGTCCAGATACCCGCAGAGGCTAAATACACAATGATTGTATCTTCTGGATGCATATTGATATATGCACAAACCTGAAGGATGCCCTATACAGGGGATTGACACAAAGGGTAACCTGAAGGATGCTCTATACAGGAAATTGACACAAAAGGTAGGATATACACAGAGGTCAAGTCCACAATGTAAAGATTCTGAGAAGGAATATAAGCACATAGGATGGAGACCCACAGCGGTTATACTCAGATGAAGTAAACATCTCCCTAACCTTACAATGTGAGTTACATTACCTTTTCACTTGAACCTGACGAATTTATACAAAGAATGGAACATACAGAGGCCATAAAAACATTGAGCAAATAAACATTGACCCTACAATGTGAGGATTCCGAGAAAGCGTATATTAACACCCTAATGACTTGTTACACAAAAACAGAAGGATGTCATAAACCTCAAACAGAACCAGACACATTGTGGATACACAAAATACCAAACATAGGCCAGACACATAGGGTGGATCCAAACAGAGGCCAAATGAGCATACATCTTTACCTTTCAATGTAGGTCTCGAGAATCCATAAATAGATATCCTACAAAATTTTAACCACAAATAAGAAACAGGATGCCCTGAGCCCAAAACACGAGACACATAGGCTGGATATGCAATGAGTATTCATCTCCCTTACCAAAAACAAAACAAAGACACCATATGAATTGGGTTTATATACAAAGGCCGCATGCATATTGACTAAATCCCTCCATTCCAAAGTTGGGTTCCAGAGAAAGCACATTTATGTATCCTATGGACATTTCACACGAAGCCCTAAACCCAAAACAGAACCACAGTCACAGGATAATGGACGCACACAAAAAAGAATACAGAGGCCACACGCGCATTGACGATACCCTCTTACAATGTGAGATTCCAGGACAAACATATAATTTCATTGCACAGACTTTTCACGCCATGCCCTAAACCCAAAACAGAACCAGAGACACGGGATGGAGACGAAAACAAGTGACATACACATCGAATATACAATACCATACCTGACGACATGAAGATCCTGAGAAAGCATCTGCAGAAGGGAGATCTCACGGAGGGCAGTGGGAGGGACTCCTTCCTCATCCGATTCGAGCCTGGTCTTCTTGAGGGCGACCAACTGTCCTGTCTTCTTGTCTTTCGCCTTGTACACCTTGCCATAGGTTCCTTCTCCCACCTTCTCCAGCTTCTCATACGCATCCATCGCACTGAAAATTCCAGGAAAACCCAACAGCCTTCTTCCAGACAGAAGTTTAAGAGCTTGCAATGATCAATTATGCGAAGACATATGGGGATGAATTTGAATATAAAAGAAAGGAAATATGACCGTTCAATATTTCTGACCGTTTGAATCAAGCCCAGCCGAACCGCCCAATAACGAGTATATTCGCTTTTTTGAAAAGGGGTGTTTTTGAATTAATAGGGAGTTGGGCATGCAAGTACACCCAACCCGGGAGCCGCTTGAGGTTAAGCCCCTTAGGGAACAACGGGTATATTACCCGCGGGTTCATGTGACCGTGTGAGACGACATTTCTAAGAGATTATTAGTTTTTTTTTTTAAATCATTGAAGGGAGACATGAGTTGGAGTATATCTTCAATTTCCTTACCCACGTATACTAAGGAGCTTGTAAATTTAGTTAGCTATTTAATTTTTGAGGGATTATTTTTAATGAGATAGATATGTATAGTATAGACTATGAGCACGCCATAAAAGTCACACTAGGCCTAAAAGGTGTAAGAGCATAGTATGAAAATTAAGACTAAAGAAAGTTACATAAGAACAAGATGATAACATTAAGTAACAGGAGTAAAGAGGCCAACTAAAGGAGGATCTTTGTCATTTGGTCTTTCCAAACTATCATTTGGGGGTCTTTCTGCTCATCAATGAGGTCAGAATTATTGGCAACCACAACCTCGCTATCAATCGTCTCCATAGTGTCTTCCTACACTTCAGGGTTTTTCTAGTGGGGGAGAAATGCAAGGAAACTTGTCAAATATGCAAGGAGTCCACATGTCTCGACAAGGAGGTGGGGACATCCAACCATCTTGGTAACGTGGTGGGGAACACCAATCTAGTTGTGAAAACGTCGGAGAGTCATGGTGAGGCAGAGGCCACCTAGCACAACTTTGTGAACGGTAACGAGAATGGCTTTTGTGATGGCCTCTTCCCCTTGAAGTGTTATTCAGGATGACAAAGAGAGATGAATATAACAGTGCAAAGAGTGTTACCCCAATTATCCAAAATGGTCTACACATGGACGACCTCGAGAACAACCTTCTAAGCTTGCACTTGAATCTACATATTATGTATATTGACAATGATCATATTTTTACTATAGGTTGAAAAACTATGATAACAATAAAATAACAAAACAACTACATTTCTTTCTTTCCAAACATAGAAAATAATTTTCACTTTGAAAGTATGTCAAATATGGGAAAAGGCATAAGGGAGTGATGACCAATCTCCTAAGAAAATATTTTGCCAAATGAAGGGTTCTTCTTTAAAGGGTTTGGAAACTTCATGAATCCAAGTCCATGCAAGTTGGGTATTTTGACAAAACTAACCAAATGCATGAGGGCTTTTGCGTGTCTACAAAATTTAAACAATTGCGCTAAGGGACCCCCAAATAAGTAAGATGATGACCAAGGGAAAGACCCTGATAAAAAAGACATCGTGTAAAAAAAAAGAAAGATGCATATGAAGGGGTCAGAATGTCCTTAGTGGCCACAATGGTGGACTTACTAACTGAGCACTACATTACATCTCAAACCCAATGTAGTTCTAGGTGTGTGTGTGTGTGGAATTTTTCCCTAGGTGCTCTTGTGTGTGTCACACTTTGTGAGTAGTGAGAAATAGATAAATGTTGAATGTAAGTAAATGGTGCATGTAATAGAATGAACTCTCCTTCTATGAAGTGTGATGTAGATGAACCATTCTTATTTCCTTTGTGATGGAGCTAAATGGATTCAAATGGAGAAATAGAAGCCTTTGATGGATGAAAGCTTAGGTGGTGATAGTAAATGCTTAGTGCTTGGTCCATCATTATGGTCACATAACTTTATATTTATATGGTTCTCTTGCTTTTATTTCATAATTAACCCTGAAAAGGCCAACCACAAAAAATATAAGAAGCTCAAAATGGCTAGAGAGTTTCCAAAAGGTGAGAGAAAAGTGCAAAGAGGATCAAGGTGCCCATAGGGGACCAGGGTGCCCCAGTCCGAAATAGGAAAATTGCAGTTTGAAAATATAGGCTGGGAAAGTACGGGGTGCAAGATCAAAAGTATCAACAAAAAACAATGCAAGATGGCCAAAGACATGGGTTAATTAGTACTCTTTTTCACTTAAGAACCATATGAATAGTAGTATGAGACTGGGACTACATAATTACACAAAGTGCATGATTTTATTTCTACATTTTCCCCCACTTTATGTTGGTGCGCAAAATGTTGAATAACATAAAGTAAATAGAGATGCGTATGTGATAAACCATGTAGAGTGATGTATAATGCGTGTTGAAGGACTAGACAAAGTGTGGAATGATAAAATAATGGAACATAGAGACTTAAGATGCAAAAAGTGTTAAAGTGATGAGAGTGAACCTAGGGCAGAAACGCGTGTGTAGATGCCAATGTTTGTGATGTACCTACATTTTAATGTGGTTTGTGTGATGTTGTTGTTGATGTTGATTGCTTGCTTCCCATACGGATGGACCTGCAAACAAGAAGATAATCAAGTAGTTAAATATGCATGTATATGTGTAAAAAGCATGTATAAAGATGTGTGTATGTATGTAAAAAATGTGTAATGAAAATATAAAAAGGAACATGTGCATCTAGTCCATAACAAGAAAAGGGTGTAGAAAGGATCCTATAAATGTCGATGAAGTGCATTTTTTTTAGGCGATCTCATGCCACTAACCGAAGACGTGTAGGGAGGAAAGTTTGATTTATCCTTCAACTTATAACTGCTTCCAAAGAAATGAAGAGATCTTTGTCTCGTTTGGTTTTTTGGGCAATCCAACGCCACTCGCCAAAGTAGTGTAGAGAGGAAGGTATGGTGTATCCTCTAACCTATAACTGCTCCCCATAATGATAAAGACAATCCTCCCTGTAAAATTCGTTGTGTATGAAGTTTTGTAGACTGGTCTGAACCCACACACTATGTAACCCACGGTAACATGCTGATCCGAAAACGGGTGCTTGAAATTAACACTTTTAATCATTTCAAAGGATATTCAAATTTAATCAACTTAAAAGGATTTTAGACTTCCAAAAATTGATTAGAATCTGATTTAGGACTGAATTGAAACTGAAATTAAGTTTACAATTTACTCAAAATTTCACTGTTCGTTCGAAGCCCCAAAAATCATTGTTTCATATTTAATTGATTTTTCCAATTTTATCAATTCTGATTATAGTTGCATCCATATTCAAATTTGGAATGTAAATTACTGCAAATAATCAAAAACTGAAAATAAAAATGCAACACCAGATTGTTTACGGGGTTCGGAATTTCTACGTCCCCGAGTTCGTGGTGAACCGATCCATTAATAATGTTAAAAAATGTAAATACAATAACCTTTACATTAACCAATAATGAATCAAAAACCTACAAAACTATGTTTCAGACCTTCGAAGGATGTTAATGGAGCTCAGCCTCTATCATTCACCTTCCTAATCCACTTGCAGCAGTGTCTCCCTTTGGTTATACGCCTTCATATGACTTTAACAGAAAATAAATCTATCAAAAAATATCCAAATTAAATATATTATCACTTCATTGTGATCATCATGAAATTCTGAGAAACTTTCATATATAACTCGAGATCTGGAAGTGAGTAGAAGTGCCCCAAAATTGCACTTTTCCAAAACTACCTCCTTATTCCCTTGACACAGACTTGACACTTGTTCATTACAAATACAAGTGAGCTTTATTTTTACCACTTACAAGAGGGTGGTGGGTTGGTAAGGCCTCTTATCTTTTTAGATGAGGTGTTGGGTTCAAATACCCCTTCCATAGGTTTAGGCGCCCAATTTAGCCGTTGACCCCATATTTGGTGGGAAAGGGATAGGATAAGCCTTTAAATAACTTTTTATCCACAAAATCTTCCTTATCCCATGGGATTAGACTTATTCCCATAGAATGGATTAAATAAAATATTATTATTATTATTTTAAATCCAAAGCCACTAAAAACATGCCAAGTGTCACGTCCATAATATGTCATTTGTCCACGTCATCATTTGACCACAACTTTGACTATGCATATCTTTCACATACAAACTCAGATTTGGTACGTTCAAAATGTGTCAGAAATATTGCAACAAACTCTATACCATGGAACTAATTTTTTTTTTAAATTACAATACCATCAATTTTGTCTTGTCACTAATTGTCATGTGTCACCTTGCCATTGGTCCACTCGTTGACATGTTGACCAAAGTCGACTTCCCTGTTGACTGAACTTTGACCGGACATAACTTGAGCTTAGAGCGTCCGTTTTTTACGTTATTATAGTCATCGGAAAGCTATCTGAAGGATCTACTGCACTGACATGGTTTAGGAATTTTAGGAAAATTTTGACACTAAAAAATATCCCCTAATCACATGCACAAAAAGTGAAAATTGAACTATACCAGTATTATACCGTGTATTGTGTGTAAACCCAAATGATACCCCCCTCTTCTTGGGTGCATGTGATGTCATAGATAGGATAATGTGACCCAAAAGAGAACCGGCCACTGATTTTGTGCCCTTCAGGGGGAGGGGATGTTCTTGGTAGAAACCAAGGCACATGCAAATAATTTGTTAGGAAACAAGTGTTAGTATGAAAAGGCATGCAAGTGGAAGCTAAAAAGATAATGTGTAAGCTATGATCCAAGTAAACACACAAGAAGCCAACATAGACTGCAAAAAGAGGGGTGCAAACATGGGACACCACTCACAATGTTATAAGACACTCAAGGTTGTAATGGACACATACAAACAAACAAGTGTGCACACAAAAAAAAGGGCAAGGCCCACATACAATAGAAAACAATGACAAGAAAGTACAAATAAACAAATAACAATGGTGGTAAGTAATCCTGTAAAAAAAAATGTTGCACATTAAGCACCTTATAGTATGTTATACAAATAAATTGTATGTCAAAGCGTGTGTAACCGATAAAATAGTGTGTTATGAAATAAAATAAAACAATAGCACCTATAGTGTATGAAAGTGGATGCCCCCAGGAGCTGTTGTGGGATTGGTATTGTGTCAAGCATCCATGTTGCATGTAGAAGCTCTGCATCTGTTATCATAACTAGCAAAGTACATGAGTGTGCATGTGTTTATGGTAAATATAATGTGTAATAAGATGAACATGTACAAGAAAATGTAACCAAAGTAAATACAACCAAGATATGCAACATATTGCAGATTGATGGAATGGAATGCAAGATGGATGATAGGAGGTGCATGCCCCTCAAGTGATTCGAATTGAATACAATGACGTTCATTTTTATGCCCCCTTAACAATTAAGAATGAACCATAAACAAGAATGCATCATCAAGAAATGGTTGAATTGTGTGGTGTGTGTAGCGCATTGAATGTATATGTGTGGTGACGATATGTGACCTAGAGATGATGCGAGACTATTTATCCTAAAGCTTATATCACGAGGAGATGATCTAGAGAGGTAGTGATGTGGCCTACTACGTATACCACTAAAATATGATGTAATAGGTGATGATTTAGCCTATAGCATATGTCACTACAAGATGGTAAACAAGAGTTATGATTTATCTTACGACGTATATCACTAATCTAAGAATGTTGCATGATATAAGGTGCAATGATGAATCTATGAATGTAACGAGGTCTATTTGTGATGTATACCCCCAAAAGTCTAGTATGGACCATGAGATTAGAGTACATCATAGGGTTATGAGTGTAGTGTGTAGAAAGAGATGAATAGGATGTGTAATGTATGTAGTAAATGCAAGGATGAGAAAATATTATGTAATGTATAGAATGCATAAAAATGTTATGTGATTTATGGAATGTGTAATGTGTGATGTATAACATGCAATACAAGATGTGTAGGTAATATAAGCATAAGAATGTGAATTGTGTGTTGTGTAGTGTGTAAAATATGTAGGATGTGTAGATTTGTAAAAGGTTGAAGTATGAATGATGTATATTAGGTGTATGATGTAATATGTAGGATTGAAGATCAGGGTAGGGTGTCATCGTAACCTCTTCTAGAGAGAGTGTTTGCTAAAATGATGTAATGTGAGGCACTTTGTGCTAAAGTGCATTTATGATTTGGTTTCATTTTGGTAGGGAATTTTTTTATCTCGGATGAAGGTGTAAATATCACGGTACCAAGGGTTGTTAGGACCCACAATCTCACATACCATAGTATTTTTAGTTTATCATAAGCATGCATTAAGAGATGTTCTACGAGAAAATGTGTCTGGGGTTGATTGGATGTGATTTCCAATAGAGATCCAATAGTTTCCATAGCATCTGTAGATTTGTTATGGATTCTAAGGATTTGGTCAAAACTAATCAATCAAAAATAGCTTCGAAGGCTATCTACCATGTGCTTATATGAGATAAGATTTTCGTCCTTGACTTGGTATTCATTAGTAACGTGTTTAATGATAAGTAGAGAGTCTCCAAATACAGTCAAATCTTTAAGATTCCATAATATAATGAGTTTTAATCCTGCTATGAGGGATTCATACTCTACAATATTATTGGTACAGGGGAATGCTAATCGAAAGGACTTGGGGATAATATGTCCACCAGGTGTGATAATCAAAATATCAGCTCTCGATTCATGGAGGTTACAAGATCTAACAAAGAATAAAGTCTAGGCTGGCGCGATGTCTAGGTATAAAATATATTCATCAGGAAATGTAAAATGGAGTGGTTCTATTCTAAGAAGAGGTGCCTCAACAAGTTGGTCTATGAGGGATTTTCCTTTAATTTCTCTATAAGGGACAAATTTGACGTCAAATTCACTAAGTAGGATGACCCAGCTGGACATTCTACCTGTGAGAATGGGTCGAGACAATAGATACTAGAATGGATTGACCTTAGCAATTAATTTATTTGTGTCATTGGGCAAGTAATGACGTAGCTTATGGAATGCAAAAGTAACTTCTAAGCATACTTTTTCGATTTGGTAATATAGTACCTCATGCTCAATAAGTGTTCTACTAAGGTAATAAATTGCATGTTCTTTTTCTTGATCGTTATGTTGTGCTAGCAAAGTTCCTATGGCATGTCCGGTGACACATGTGTAAAGAAGCATGTTTTTATCTACGACTGGTGACATGAGGATAGGTGGACTGGAGAGGTATTCTTTGAGTTTGGAGAAATAATCTTGGCAATCTTGGTTCCATTGGGATTGCGCATCTTTCTTAAGCAATTGATTAAAATGATGATACTTATTGGCTAATTGTGATATGAAATGTCGAATGGATTGGATTTTTCCTTAGATACTACGTAATTGTTTGAGATTTTGGGGAGGAGGAATATCCATGATGGCTTTGACCTTTGAGACTATGAACCCTAATATTATTTTAGATGTCGCACCGAATACACATATCTTCATATTAAGGTGAACTTTATACTCATGTAACCTTTCAAAGATACGTCTTAACACACCTGGATGACCTGTTTGTGTTTTATATTTTGCTATTATGCCATCAACATAATCTTCCATGATATCGTGTAACATATCGTGAAAGATAATTGTCATGGACCATTGGTATGTGGCACCTGTTATCCAAAATAAACCCCCTGCTTATTTTTTTTGGCTAACTCCTCCTTCTTCTCCTTTGCTGGCACTTAAATGAATTTTGGCATGCTTCAGGTGCTCAAAGATTCTGGAAATGATCCCATCGGATAGGATTTTTTCTCACCTTTCCAGAAAGGTAAAATTTTCCTTCTAACTCCTTGTATTTTGAAAGTTATGGCTCGGCAGAGTTTGGGAGGGAAATTTTCCCTAGGGAGGTCCGCGGACCAATCAGAACGCGCCACGTCAGTGGCAGAATGGTGGGGAGTGGAGGTAAATTTGAAATTTTTACCAAGGAGTGGTGGGGCATGCTAAAGAAAAATTTTGGCCCGAAGGCTTGCTGCCAGCGAATCCAAATCGGAGGTCGGACCGGCGGGGAAAAGTTAGAAAAATTTCCAAAATTGGCGCAAAAAGAAAATCTTGGTCCGAAAACCCGCAGGAATCAGGAAGTGGCCATGTGTCCAAGACTGGCGGGAGGTTGGAGGTGCATGGGGAGAATTTTTCCAAAAATGTGGAAAAAAAGAAAAACTTGGCCTGAAGGCCCACCAACAAATGCCACATGCCATGTGGCCATAGATCTGGTGGGCCCGCAGAGGGAAAAGAGGATTTAGGCCCACATCAAAGTGTGGAAAATGGTGTCCTAATCTCTCCCTCTGGCCCCGGGGAAATAAAACATGCCACAGTGTCCAAATTGTTGAGAAGGGGTGCAACGTCAAAGGGAAGATATTTGGAGTTAAGGCCTACCCAATAAGGCCCATGGTAGTAGATCAGAGCACGGAGCCAATAGAATTTTTTTTTAAAATTCAAAAAGGGCGAAAAGGCTAGGTAGTCCCACAACCAATAAGGGTGACATGTGGCATCAAAGGGAGGCAGAAATTTTTGGGAAAATTTTCCCAAAATTCAAAAAAGGGAAAATTTTAAACTTTCGGCCCGCCAACCCGATTTTTGCCCTGTTTTTCCCTAAATCTTCAGAGGGGCATAAATTTTGATCCAGAGCTCATATTTTCACGTTCTTGGTGTCATTGGAAAGCTGGTGAAATTATCTACATAATGGAGGGTTAAATTTTGAATTTTGATGGAGATTTGTAGAAGAAAAATGGAGAAATGTCCCTGGCATGGAAAAATTGCAGAAAATGACTTTCAACCACCAAATTTAATGAAGTATGGGTCATTTTTTGGATCTACAGAACAATGTACTTCTAAGTATGGGTTTGTCCATGAATCCCATCACTCTGTAGGTGAAATTTGAGGAATTTGGTTGGTGGTTGAATTCATAAATCCATTTTTCCCACGTTTTTTGCTTTCTCTCCTTTTGCTTGACCATAAAAGCCAGTTTTGGCTCATTTGTAAAGGTTGTTCATATTTTCTGCTCTGGCCCTCCCTTATTTTCTTCCCCAGGGTTGAAAATGGAGTTTGAACCTCCTCCCCTACTCTGTAATGGCATTTTTTTCCTTTTACCATTAAAATGATGTTCTGTGCAAACTTCTGGAGCAACAAAAAACATGTTTTGTGGTGCATCTGTCCATCCTTGCTCGTTTTTGCTTGTCTTCTTCTTGCCTCTCTTCATTGCAGGTATTTGTGCATGTTTGAATGTTCATTGCAGGTTTGGAGCTATGTTCATGGAGTTTTTGGGACATTTTCTGTGTGAAATCTATCCTTGGGCCTGTGATGCATCTATCCATCCTTCCCATTGCTCACCTCTTCTTGTTCCATGGCAGTTTTGATAGATGTTCAGCATTTTCCTTCTCTGGTGTATCACCGTTTTAGTGTAGGCTCTATTTTTCCCTTTTCTCTCTCTCTCTTGTCTCCTTGGCATAGTTAGATTAGGATTAGATTAGATTTCCTGCACTGGAATAGCTTGTGATAGGTAGTTTAGGAAGAGGAACCAGCCTTCTCTGGAGAGATTTCCCCATTTGCAAAGGTCCCACACTTTGGGAAAGCTCAATGTTGTGCATTCACACCAGATGATTTTCCTTAGAAAAGTAGATCTATAACTCATTTGGTGGTGCTATGAATTTGCACCCTAACAGTTTTGGCACACCCGGTGGGACCTTAGAGGTCTTCCACTTCATCTTTTGTAGGTTGGTGTGTTCCTGTGAAGATTTCAGCCTTTGGAGGCACTTACAAACACATCTGGTGACTCCATCTAATTAGCAACCCATTTCTAAAGTTGTAGACCCTCTTTCCATTCATTTCATTTTCATTCATTTTCCATTCATTATTCTTTCCATCTCTTTCATTCTTTTCCATTCCATGAAGTTTTGCAATCATGACTTCATTTCCATCATGGAATTCACATTTACAACAGCAATATATTCCACCTCCAACATGTTTTACAAATCCTCCAAATCAGCATTTTGATCAAATTCAAGGTCAACATGCTTACCCATATGAGAAATACCAACATCAGTTTGGTTGTGAAGCACATCAAGAGCAAGGGTACACATGCAATGAAGACAATCAAATGGAAGATGTTGATTTTGTGGAGAAAATCCAAAATATGGAGGCAAAGATGGTGCAATCAAGAGCAACAACTCAAATGAAGGCTTTCAGAATTGGTTGTAGGACTCCTTGTCCATGGGGAGGTCCTTTTCCAAGACACTTCAGCCCTCAAGAGAAGCTAGACTTCATGATGGAGATGCTGCCCCAACTTGCACAATGGACAACAGAGATAGAGGCCTATAAACTTGGTGTTCAACAACCTTGTCAATGGGTAAGCACACCATCTCATGCCTTTCCTTTTCCTCTTTCCCAATCATTTTTATCTCAGGCAGTGTCAAGTTTTAAACTCTCCATCTACTGTCCCAAATGTTGAATCCATTTCTCCATTCCCTAGTCTTCCACCCCATCTCAATTCTTCTTTCCTCTTTCCTTCCAAATAGTCATCCCCTCCACAAGAGCCAATAGAAATACCCTCTCCTCCAAAGAAACAAGAGGTTTCACCTCCTCCACCACCACAAAAAATTGCAAAATCAATTGAGTTACAACCCACCCCTCCTCTTGCATTCCCAAATCCATGTTGGAAGAATGAAAATCAGAAAATTAGTCATCAAGGACAGCAAGAAGAAGAGCCAAACAAAGAAGAAAAAATTAGAAGTTTGGTAAGCTTGGCTCTCAAATTTGGGATGAAAAAGATCCCCTTGATGGTTAAGCCTTCAGAAGAGGTTGGAGTTGGAGAACAAGTGGAAAACAAGGCTGATTTTATAAAATAGTGAAGCAAGAAAAACAACAGCTTATTTGTGATGAGTTGAGTGTCCATGTTGGCACTTTGCCCAAAGAGAATGCTGATCCAATTCAAGTTGCACAATCAGCCATGGAGGAAGAAAGCCTTTAAGAAGATCTTGCAGTCCCAACTTGTCCTCTAGAGCAGAAGATTGAAGAGTTTGACTTGACAAACTTCATGCTAGAGGAAGAGTTCAATCAAGAGCAAGATTGTCTTCAAGCAACAGAGGAAAGGAGAAGCTGCTCCAAATCCAAAAGAAGAGGAGCACATTCCAGCTGTGGGGGAGAAAAGTGCAGATCCAAAGGCTTTGAGCACAAAGCAGGCTATAGAAGAACCTTCAGTTCTTCTTTCTACTTCATCTCTCTCGAGTTCTATTACTTGAAGAAGAGTTTGATCTCTCAAACTCAATGATTGAAGATGAGGAGAACCATGGTGAACAAGTTACTGATCAAGAGGACACCATGGAGAAAGTTGAGCATTTGCAGCAGGACAACAATGAGGCAGTTTATCTGTCAGATTTGGAGGACTGTTTTGATGGAGAAGAACCGGTTGAGTTTCCACCTTTCTCTCTTTCATCATCCACATTCCAAACACAAGAACCTATTGTCATGGAGGAGAGCATTCATTTGGAGCAGCCTACATCTTATAGCAGCTCTTTAGGATCAAGATTGGAAGATTTAATTCTTCCATGTTCTTCATTGGGGAAGAGAAACAGCACAGAAGAATTCCACCACCCCCTCCACACCATTCATCCAAGAAGGTCTACAAGGAGACTCCATTTTTGGAGTTGAATTTCAGAGCTATGGGCATATCAAATGGATCAAACCTTTCCCAATCAGGTATTTGGCTTCATTGGAGCCAAAGGAGAAGCCACAACCAGTCATGCTTGCTTCTAAGCATGAGGATGAGCTATGAAGGTACCAAGGATCAGCTACCATACCTCTTCAATCCAAATGCAGAAAACTAAAAGAGGTATTGGATTTTGTTTGCAGTTAACACCTTGCTGATTTGGGTAGAAGACCAGCTTCTTGTTGATTTTCCACTCATCCAACCAGCCATGTTCAGTGCCAAATCAGTTGCATGGCTGCCATTTTGAAGAAAGGAAGCTATTTTGCACAACCAGTTGTAGGGTTTGTTTAGCTCACCTTTGCTTCCAGTTAGAGTAGAGTAGGTAGGTTTTCTTTCAGCAGAAGAAGTGCTTGTGCACACTCTACATGTTCCATTTGGGGCATGTATGATTTTCAATTTTGTACATAGTTTTTGGTGCTGCTGGTTTTGCTCTTGCACAGTTCATTTCAGTGGCATTTTGGTGAGAACAACTCTAAGTTCAGTGGGCTTCAAGTGGCTCAGAAGGAATTTTTCAAAGTTTAGATCAGTTTGTAGGCTACAACTCATGACTCCATGCCCAATGGATGCTTCAAAGGCTACTGATCATTCATCTAGCAGGAAGATGACCCCTCTGAGTCACCAAAATTGTTATCCAAAATAAGCCCCTTGCTTATTTTTTTGGCTAACTCCTTTCATTCTTCCTCCTTTTCTGGCCTCAAATGAATTTTTTTACTTTTTAGGAACTCAAAATTTTCTAGAAATGATTTCATCAGATAGAGATTTTTTCTCACCTTTCCAGAAAGGTAAATTTTTCCTTCTAACTCCTTGTATTTTGCAAGTTATGGCTTGATGGAGTTTTGGAGGGAAATTTTCCCTAGGGAGGTCCACGGACCAATCAGAACATGCCACGTTAGTGGCGGAATGGCAGGTCGTGGAGGTAAATTTGAAATTTTTACCAAGGAATGGTCGGGGCATACAAAAGAAAATTTTGGCCCGAAGGCCCACCAGTGAATAGGAAGTGGACACGTGTCCAGGGGCTGTCGGAGGTCAGACCGGTGGGGAGAAGTTAGAAAAATTCCAAAAATGGGCGCAAAAAGAAAATCTTAGCCTGAAGGCCCATCGACCAATAAAATATGCCACATGTCCACAGAGGCTTTCAGGAGGTTGGAGGTGCGGGGGGAATTTAACAATTTCACCAAAGTGTGGAAAATGGCGCAAGAAAACTCCACCCCCAATGGCCCGTGCCAATCAGAACATGCCACATGTCCATATGGCCGGAAAAAATCTTAAGGCGGGTGTCAAAGGAAAAGTTTGATTTTGGTGCACAAATAGAAAAGTACCACGATGTCCTGCCTCAAAACATGCCAATGGTTAGTGGCTCAAGGAAGATTTTTGAGGCATCAAAGGAAATATTTGGAGTTCCCACCAATGGTCAATAAGAAGATGACACGTGGCAGCGGAGCAGCAGAGCGCAGGCGATTTTGGAAAATTTTCCAAAATCTCAAAAAGGGTGTAAAATGCCAGGTCAAACCCGTGCAGACCAATAAGAAGATGCCACGTGGCAGTGGAGTAGTGGGGGTGGAAATTTTTGGGAAAATTTTCCCAAAATTCAAAAAAGGGGAAAATTTTAAACTTTCGGCCCACCAATCCGATTTTTGCCCTGTTTTTCCCTAAATCTTCAGAGGGGCATAACTTTTGATCCAGAGTTCATATTTTCACGTTCTTGGTGTCATTGGAAATATGGTGAAATTATCTACATGATGGAGGGTTCAATTTTGAATTTTGATGGAGAATTGTGAGGAGAAAATGGAGAAACGTCCCTGGCATGGAAAAAACACAGAAATTGACTTTCAACCACCAAAATTAATGAAGTATGGGTCATTTTTGGATCTGCAGAACAATGTACTTCTAAGTATGGGTTTTCCATGAATCCCATCACTCTGCAAGTGCTAATTTGAGGAGTTCTGGTTGGTGGTTGAGTTCATAAATCCATTTTTCCCACATTTTTGCTTTCTCTCCTTCTTCATTGACTTCATTAAAAGCCAGTTTTGGCTCATTTGTAAAGGTTGTTCATCTTTTCTACTCTGCCCTCCCTTATTTTCTTCCCTAGGGTTGAAAATGGAGTTTGAACCTCCTCCCCTACTTTGTAATGGAATTTTTTTTCCTTTTACCATTAAAATGATGTTCTGTGCAAACTTCTGGAGCAACAAAAAACATGTTTTGTGATGCATCTGTCCATCCTTGCTCATTTTTGCTTGTTTTCTTCTTTCCTCTCTTCATTGTAGGTATTTGTGCATGTTTGAATGTTCATTGCAGGTTTGGAGCTGTGTTCATGGAGTTTTTGGGACATTTTCTGTGTGAAATCTATCCTTGGGCCTGTGATGCATCTGTCCATCCTTCCCATTGCTCACCTCTTCTTGTTCCATGGTAGTTTTGATAGATGTTCAACATTTTCCTTCTCTGGTGTATCACCGTTTTAGTGTAGGCTCTTTTTTCCCCTTTCTCTCTCTCTCTCTGTCTCCTTGGCATAGTTAGATTAGGATTAGATTAGCTTTCCTGCACTGGAATAGCTTGTGGCAGGTAGTTTAGGAAGAGGAACCAGCCTTCTCTGGAGAGCTTTCCCCATTTGCAAAGGTCCCACACTTTAGGAAAGTTCAATGTTGTGCATTCACACCAGATGAGTTTGCCTTAGAAAAGCTAGATCCATAACTCATTTGGGGGTGCTGTGAAAATAATTTATGGACTTCTACTTTGACAAGCATTGCTACTTTGGGATGCATTTTGTGTGGTTTTATGTTTTACAAGATTTGCATCTAGATGCATTACAAGATGATGTCCTACAAGAGATGGATTTAATCTTGGAATAAATTTGTAGGTCCATACAAAAATGTCCTGAAATTCAATGAGGAGCATTGTGAGTTCTACACATTCTTGGTCGGACAGACTAATGTTGAGTTGTAAAAGTTTTTCCTATTAAGGGGTATCGATGTTAATATCTTCAAGGTTTCCTCAACCAGCATTTTGGATGTTTCTTTTTCTAAAAATATGCTAGTGGTTGATGTAAGTCATCCGTTTCGAGTGATTCAGGGTAATCAACATAGGGTTTTTGTTAGTGATGTTGGGTCCGTTTATTGATATGTTTTCGAGATAGTGTGGTGACAAGGTTTTAACTATGAGAAATTTTGTTTTTACACTTCTTATCTAAGGCTTCCCAAGGTAGAGGATCCCAATATTCTATTTCTTCGCTGAAGTAGGAAAATTCATAAAGGTCAATCTCAAATGCTTTTTTATGGTCAAAGAGGGGAATTCGATCACGATTCCCAAGGAACTATTTGACGACTTCATCATTTTGAAACATGTCCATGGCCACATGATGTAATTGGTCATGGTCAGTGAGAGTTGGATGAAGAAGCTATAAGTCAATGACATTAATGGAAAGATGTTCAAATTGGAGATTCGTTTCGAAAATATCTTCAAAAAGGTTGTACGTATACCCTGTGTCACTATCAGACCGATGTCATCATCACAACTTGAGATTAATATAGGAACCACATTAAGTATCTTAAATCCAAGGCCATATTTACCATGATTTTTGGTGTAAGTGATCGGATCTAATCGACCTTGTTCATTTGGACCAATTCCTTTACCCTTCCATCGCATGTTCTTCATCATTCGATAAGCTTTAGTAAATTGAGGGGACTCATAATAAGAAGCGAGTTCGTCATTGTATAACCAAGATTCTAAAGAACTTGGAATGTGTTTGTTATTTAGATAATTGAACCTATTCCAAACCGACTGACCCAATTTGTAAGTGGGATTGATTCTAAGATTAGGGGTGTTGGTTTTACCATAAGAATTTAGGGATTGTCCAATGTAAAAAGAGTTCGCACTGTCTTGGGATTGGTATTCACCATAGCCTTTGTCGATGATTTTGAATGTATATGTTGAGGGACCAGTGGGCATCTCACATGGCATAACACGTAGTTTGGAAGTTTTGAAAGATGGAGAGAATGGGTTATAAGAAAAGGAGTGTGGATTAGAGGATGAAGCTTGATTAACCAAATGAAATGGTGTTTTAACATAAGAGGTGTTAGTAGATGAAGAAGGTTGATTAGGTGAAAAAGATGATTGCTTAGTGGAAGGGGGATTTTGGTTAGATGAAGAGGGTCGATTAGCATAAGATGATGGATTGGGAGACGTTTGTTGATTAGAAGATGATGGTTGATTAGTAGAGTCATGAGGGCGACTCTTATATGACTTTAGAGTGCACATTTTGTAAGCATATCCAGATCGACATGCGTTCTATCAGAGAAAAATATTATGTGTGGTGGAGCATATTTCTCTATTAATGGCTAGGAGGGAGCATTTAGATATCGTCCTTTGAGGAATTTTTAATATTTGAAGGTTTGGACGTCAGCACATAATGTAAATTCCTTATCCAAGGGGGGGAATTTAATACATTGGTGGAATGTGGATGGGACAAATTTCATGACATGAATCTATGGTTGATTGAGGAGGATATTGTATGAGACTTCCCAATCTACCCCATGACATAACATGTCCAAGGTGATTGGTCCGACCATAAGGGGAAGTGTGATTGTGCATGTGGACTGTCTTTCATTAACATCATACCCACGAATGGTGATGATATCATTTTGTAAGTCTTCTTTAGTGTAACCAAGACAATGTAATAGTTTCTTGGAGAAAATATTCAGCGTTGCCCCATTATCAACTAGTACACATTTAACCTTGTGATGGGTGATATAATATTTGACGTATAAGGATTTATTGTTAATGAGGTCAGGGTTAAGAAGGTCAGCGGGACCAAATGATAGGATGGGATTAGGTGTTGAAAGGTTGGCGATTAAAGCTTGGTACTGTTGTGAGTTGATGTCTTGTTGGATATGAGCATCATTCAATATTTTTGTAAGAATACGTTGAAATGCAAGAGAATACTTAAGTAATTTCATGATGGAAATTTGTGTTGTTGTCTTTTCCAGTTGTTTGACAATGTTGAATAGTGGTGCAGGTTGGGAAGTGAAAGTGGTGGTGGAATTAGATGTTGGTTGAAGAGGTGGTAAGGGAGAAGAAGTAGGAGAATGTTTTTTAGTGGGGACCCATACTTTTTTTTGTCTAGTGGTGGCTGCAGAATCAATTTTGATCTTTATTGTAGCCACTAGATCTTGTTCATAGTCTATGGTTGAGATGACTGAGTCATACTCAACGTTGTTTCATAAGTGGCCCTTGTCCTTTGGATTGTCCTCATGTTTAGGGATGGGTTTTTTGAGCATGTTGAGCTTTGTTGGGGGTTTTTTTATCAAAGGTATTTTAACCTCTATATCTTCACGTTCGATCAAATCTTGTACATAATGACAAAGTTGTATACAACGATCTATAGAGTGCCCTTTGATGCGATGGTATTCACAATATTCATTATCCTTATACCATTTTGGTTTGGGTTTCCCTTCTTTGAAGGTTTTGAAAATGGGATATGAGATCATATTGGCTTTTGCCAAGTGACGAAAGACACTAGATATACTTTCTCCAAGCAGAGTGAACTGTCTTCACCTGTCACAAGGAGGGGCTTCCTTTCTAGGGATGACAATCGGTTGTTTTCTAGATTTAATTATGTTTGACAAAGTGTTTTGAACATACTGATAATTTGTAACACTGTCATTGACTACATTCTTATTATGATTAAAGAATTTGGATTTGTTCTAACTTTAAGGGGCATCCCTAGGAGGTTGGTCCCTAAAGGGTGTTTTAATTAAGCCCTTAGAAATGAGTTATTTGTCAATCCGTGTCCCTTTTTCAATGAATTCTTCAAAAAAATTCAAACAATGCATCTGCATATGAATTGATAACTCTGTAATGAGGTTTGGGATGAAAATATTGACCAATTGTCTCTCTAGTATTGAGAAAGGGAATTCGCTTATGATCCCTCGCTATCATTGTAAAAAGGATGAAAAGTTCTCATTGGGACTTTTCTTGGTGTTGCAAAGATTGAGCATGGCTACCTTATAATCTAGGTCGAAGGATAAACATTTAACGAAATTTTTTGATGGGTCTACAAAATTCATGATTGACCCTTTTAGAAGGTGGAGGAACCAGTCTAAGGCCTGTCCTCCTAAACTCTTAGGAAATAGTCATAAAAGGTATATATCATGGTAGGCTACATCCTGACATTGCATGAAAAGTTCTTTAATATGTTCATAGGGGTCTCCTTTTCCTTTGTACTTATCAAATTTTGGAGTTTTAAAGGATGACAGAAATGATAAGTGTAACATTTCCTTATCAAATTGGTAGGGGCACATTTCGTCAAAATTAAACTGTTTTGATTATTTCTATAACCCCTGAATAATTTCTTTGATATGTTTCCATTCTTTTGCAAATGGAGAATCATGGGATGGAGTATAATGAATTCATGAGTAGGTGGTTTTGGATTGTGATCATGTAATCTAGAAGTCATTTGTTCAAGTTGCTTTGTCAACTCTCGGATTTTGGTAAATAACTTGTCGGTTGAAGAGTTACTTGGTTTATTTGGTATTTCATTATGGTGACTCAATTCACCATTGTCTATAAGTTTTCTTAGGTTGTTGGTCCCAAAATCATGATGTAATTTCACTCCCATTGCAAGGATACGCAGTAGGTATTCGTTTTTGTTTTTCTCTAACAACTTGTCTACTTGGGGTTGTTCTTCATGAGCAAGTTTTGGTTGCTTGACCTCATCATCGTCATTTTATTGGTTTAGTGGGTCTTTATGACTGCATGTGAAGACCATGATTAGATAGGTGTAAGCTAGCACAATTTTGTTTGGAATTTAGCTGAATAAGCTTTGAGTGTGGATGGAAAGAGTAAACTCAAACAAGTTACTCAACGTGATTGTGATATAGCTCAACACAAACTATGAGGGGATTTGTGTTGGACGTAGTTCAAATAAACTCCCCAATTGATGACTTATGGGGTGAGCTCAAACAAGTCACTCAATGTAAGTCGGATATAGCTCAAACAAGTTATAAGGGATTTGTGTGTAAATAAATGTGATTGAGGATATATGGAGTGAGCTCAAACAAGTTATAATGGATTTGTGTGTAAATAAATGTGATTGAGGATATATGGAGTGAGCTCAAACAAGTTATAAGGGACTTGTGTGTAAATAAATGTGATACAATTCACTCAATACCTATTGGATATAGCTCAAACAAGCTATGTGGGATTTTGTTTTGTGTTGGGAGCTTAAATAAGCTCAACAAAAGAGTGGTTTCAAGCAAGTTGCTAAATATAGGTTTTGATATAGGTGAAAATGAGCTATGATGATTTTGTTTATTTTGCTAATGAGTTTTCAACGTAAGATTTGTCATTGCTCAATTTGATTCATTTGTTTGTTTGATGTTGGGGTAATTCGGAAATGTGTTTATGGAACACTTCTAGGACTTCAAAATCTTTAACAGACACATGTGTATCATCCAAGTTTCATGATAAGAACAATGCTAAACTAACTTGTTTACAAACAACAAGCAGTCGTGTTCATTTGATTGTTTTGGCTCAAGAAGGAAAATCCATTGGGAGGAATCATTGTTTCATACAATCATACAATATGTTGTGGGGTGGTAGATGCAGGATTTTATCACTCTAAATAGACTCACCAATTCTTACTTGCCTGCTTTGGAGTGAATCACCACGTCTAAGGAAGGCTTTGTGAAAAGGCAGAAGGTGATGGGGAGATGGAAGTCTATATGGTGTCCTTATTACTCCCCGAAGATTGATAGGGACGATGCCCAAACTTTGTTGTTACAGTTGTATTAGGTGTTAAGTGCAATAGTAGTCAACGAATTTACCCGTAAATGCTTTCCAAAGGCACTGTATATACCAAACGATGTGATGAGACTTAGTCTTAGAGTGCAATGCAAATGCGAAGGCTGGTGGTGGATGGTAGTGAAGTCCACGTCACCAATGTAGCATTGGTGGTGATGAAATCCACCTCTACGATGTGTAAAAACAAATGATGATGTGATTATCAATAGAGTTATTTCCAACTTGAAATACATCACTGGCGGAAAATGAGAGCTTACCTGAGTGTGCTAAAAAAATTGTTTCAGTAATTTTCTTTTGATCGTCATAATTTTGCGAAAAGGTTTAAAATTTTAGTGTTTGTGTTTTTGGCAAAATTCCAATAATGCGGTCCTACAGAGAAAAAATTAGTATTTGTCCTATAAATAGAGTGTTAGAAAACGATCGTGGCTATTTTTTATTTTCTATATCTCTCAAAGGCACAGGAAAAGAGCATACACATCCGACAATCAGAAAAATATTAATAGTGTGAGAAAACAAAATAATGATCGAGACACTAGTTAGAGACAAAAAACAAAGCTAAAGGATCCTGCATAAAATGTTAGCAGTTTACAATGATTAAATTTCAAATGATATGGTCCTACACAAAAAAGGTTAGTAATCTTTTTTTCAAAGAAAATAAAGCAAGAACGATAAAGGATAACACTGTCGCGTTTCTAATTCTCAAGGTCACTTGTAACAAGCATGAGAGAAGAGCATACACGCGAAGGGTTGTGATTAGATTCACAAAAAAAAAAAAAAAAAAAAAAAAAAAACGACAACAAGATTCACCAAAAAGCGTTAGACAACAATGCAAGGTGCATAGGCAATGAAAAAAAAGGTGACACCAAGATGTTTTGAAACATCTAGGGACCCTAAATTTGTGACATCCACAAAGTGCGAAAGGAAAATGGTAGGGACCTAGGTCGTGGATTGGTTTCACAAATTAGTCTTTGACAATGGAGAAATCGAAAGTGGAACGTCTTATAGCCCTACAAAACTGTGTTGTATTATTAGTTAATTTGGTAGCGAAAATGAAGGAACAAATTCAAGGTCCTAATTAGTAAAACAATTAGATCTAATTGAATAGACAATTTGATTTAAAAAACTAAATTATTTTAATTAAATGACTAGTCAATTTAATTTATAAAACAATAAGATCTAATTGAATTAATAAGTTGATTTATATCTTCGAAATCAATATAAATTTTTAATTAAATGAGTAATTAAATAACTAATGTGTGTGATTTGATGAAAGGTGATCAAAACAATTAAACTATTGACGAAAAATGCCCAAAGAGCATTAAAATTTTGACAAAAATGTCCAATAACCCTGAAAAAAAAGTTTCACAATGAGATTATTGGGTGAAAAGGATGAAAAATAATTGGTAATGGTCCTAATGAAATGAAAATTTAATTAATTTAGCCTCATTATTAGAGTAACCAAGAAATTAATTAAAATAAACCAATAAGACACTTTATGTAAAACCATCTAAGTAAATTAATTGAAAAAAATAAGATTACAAAGAAAAAGAAATGAAACACTATGGATGTTAAGTTAATTATAGAGAAATGAAAAATAATAACAAACTAAGGTTAAAACCTAAGTTTCAAACTACTAAGTAAGCTATGTTGACCTAAAATTAAAAATCAATTAAACCGTTTAAATAATGTATTGATATTTGTATCTACTTGTTTTGTATGTGCAGGGTGGAGGATAGTGGCTAGGCTGGGTGTTTGCAATGGTGGGATCAGGGTGCTTAGGGTTTGTGGGGATCCGAGAGTCGCGGGATCTAGGAGCACAATGGAGTTGTGTGTGAATGGAGCTGGGAAATAATTTGGGCTAGGCGTGGCTTAAAGTTGGGATAGGTTGTGTGCGTGGTTTGGGGCCGAGTGGCCCAAGTTGTGTGGGAAGCGTTGAGGAGCCAATGGGCTTGGCCAAGTGGTCAAGGGATGTGTGCGGATTTGTGTGAGGGGTGAGTCCGGGGGGGAGGGGGTCGGGATGGGCTGGGCAGTGTCGGGGAAGCAACCGAGTGGCTGGGGTGGGTTGTGAGGGAGCTACGATGGGGGATAGGGTAGCAAGTTGAGGACGAGGTAGTTCAGGACGAGAGGGACTATTTGGTAAGGGACCTGGCCGAGTGGATGATTTGGGATCCGAGGTGACTCGGAGGAGTGAGGGGGAGAGCGATGAGCTGGGGGTAGGGTAGGATATCAAGTTGGGGGTTAGGATGGTAGTTAGGATAGGGAGCTAGGGGGTAGAGTCTACGGTGAGGGGATCGGGGTGGGCTATGTGTCGAGGGGTTCAGGGAGTCGGGTGGGCTGTTGCGTGGGTAAATGGTGGGCGGGGGAAATGGTAGGATTAGGGGGTAGTTTGGGGTGAGGGACCAATTCGAACGAGCTGGCAGGGATGGGGGGAGGGGATAGGGGGTAGTTTAGGATAAGGTTGATAATTTATTTTTTGATTTTTTGTAATTTAATAATAATATATTTTTTGTTTTATTTTTGTAGGTTTAGACACAAAACATTAGAAAGTAATAAACCAAATTATTATAAACCACAAAACAAAAAATAACACTAAATCCATATGACACTAATTGTATAACCAAGATTAATATAAATTACATAATCTGAGTATCACACCAAACTGAACGGTGACAATACAAAAATGAAGATTTATAGTGCGAATTAAGAAAACTAAAACCAATTATAACCCACAACCAAGTTAGAAATTGAAAGACAGACAAAAAAAAGAGGTTATTTAGAAATGCGACAAAAAAATAAATGCCAGATGAATGACTCCCCTCGAATAGGTTCACGATTTGGTAGGTAGAGTATCCATCGTTGTCAAAACCCTCATAGACACCATAGAACACCACAAAGTAATAATATCTCCCATAATGTAAATGTTAGCCAAAGAATACCATATGGTATGGAAAATGAAATAATAACAAAAAAATACCATTAGGAAAACAATGGATAAAGCAACGAGTTGTTAGACCAAAAAAAATATGTCATGGGTGAGTCCTACCGGGCATGCCAGAATATGAGCTAGGAAATACACTCCTAACAAGAAAGTAACTAACTACAAGATACCTTCTCCTTTGTGATTCTGTTGCAAACCTCAGAATGGGAAATGAAGTGTGGATGAGCCCTGATTGTGTGAAATGTAGGTGCTTCCCTCAAACCGGAGCAAGGCCTTCACTGCCACAAGATCAACTCACTTTTCACTAATGGATAAAAGGTATTATGGATTTGGGATGCTTTAAGTGGGGCTATTTGGGGCATTAATACGAGGTGGAGAGGATGCTCTATGCTCAAAGGATACAATATCTCTGACAGGATATTCAAGCTTATTCTAAAAGAGGGCGGTGAGGCTCTATTTATAACCTAGAAGTGGGATTAATTCGAGGGTTTAGAGTAATCATGATTATGTAAAGTAAACATGATTTGGTGAGTGGGAGACATGAGGAATGGTCTAGAATTAAATTTGAATATTTTATTCGCAAGTGGGGGGACATGGGGAATATTTGGCATGTGAGGAAGATTGGGTTTAATTTAGGGGTTGAACCAGATTAATTAATCAATTAACATCGATTGATTCAATGTCGATTTTTGTCGGAAATGGAATGGGGAAATAAATTTATTTGGGATAGGTGTGAACTTATGGTGTCTACAGTATCATCCATGTCAATTTATTTCTCGTAGGCCCCACATTTCTTATCACAGTCATGTGCTCTAACTATATGTCATAATGACATGCCTACATCCATTGTTTTGAAGTAAAAGCAAGTCACGGCTGGTAGGATCTACCACTCCACCAGATTAGATGATCTTAGTCCACATATAATCTACTCATTGGTTGCTAAATTCCTGAATTAAGGAAGAGGATAAATGCACCACTCTACATATTCATTAAGATTTGAAATTTAGAATACAATGACCTATGGAAGGTATAAAAGAGTTTGTAAAAGTGTGTGTTTGGCTAGAACAATGTCAAAAATGGGAATATATTTTGTTATTTTAATGTCCATGACCGTTATGTGTCATTGTCTTCCACAAAACTAAGTTGTCATTATTGAGGCTCTCTCATGAAATAATTTTAGAGAGATTATCATTTGGGATAAGAGGTCGCACATAAGGGTCACGTGTTCCACCTTTATGTTTCATTCTTTAAGGTTCCACTATATATCTGTGTAATCTCCCATCATCCCCATGTGGACCCTTTGTATGTTAGATCCAGGATTTTTAGTACAATGGGATTTTACAAACCTCTTTATATAATCTCAATCAATTTTTTTAGAGTGTTCTTATGAGAACACATCGATGAGGTTGGGAAAAATTCAACATGATGTCCAATCCATCAATAAATAATAAAATATTGTGGCATGCAGTTAAGGGCACGAGAGATTGAATAGAGGAAACATAAAACTTTGTACATTTTTCCACATAGATGACTTGGGTCTTTCCACGTTTAGTGTTAGTCATCATGTTTTCCTTAAGAGGGCACTCAACCTCTACACACAATAGAAGAAGTAGCTTGAATTTTTTGGGCATTCACTAGCCCTCTAGATAAGTGTTATCATCATGACGTTGTTGTTTCTCTTGCAATTTTTACTACCATTGGAGGTTTTCTACTCAAATATGATTACTCCATTTATTTCTATAAACTACACTACTTTTTAAAAAGAATTAAATACTATAACATGATGCAATGGAAGGGAAGTAGCGCTTAAGTAGAGGTAACATCAATCTCAGTTTGGTCTACTGCGTATTGACTTTATGTTTTCCCCTTTAGCATGGTGTAATGAAATTACTTGTATAATTCAGATTAAGAGCAACAATAGAACACCAAATAACACAATATTTCATAATAATGATCTCGATATGAAATTAGAATAGCTTCACCACTTCGAGCGAGCAACCTCCAAACCATACAATAAGACTCAAATGCTCAAATGATAATGAGATACTACCTATAATCCCCTATATATACTATTCATATGTTATGGCCATAACCAAGGCTGACTTATTAAGCATGAGAAAGTATAAATGATATAATAGAGTGATGTGGTAAGCCACAAATCAGCTACTCATATCCTAATACAAGAAATAAGTTAAGGGCATACCATGCCCTTCCCCTTCAAACCAAATTTTTCCTCAAAGTTGAAAAATCCTATATGTTGCTGCAGAAAACCTTCATCCTCCTAGGTTACGTCTTCTATGCTCAGATTCTTCCACTTGATCAGATATTCCTTAATGTCTCTGGTTCTCAACCTCTTAGTACATGTTTGTAGTATCTTCTCTGGCTCCAAAATGATCCTTCCTTCCTCGTCAAGTTTTGGTAACTCTTTTTGGGGTTCAAATTTCCATCCAATAACCTTCTTCAAGCATGAAACATGGAATACTGGGTGTATGTGTGAAGATGGAGGCAACACTAGTTTATAAGCAACACTTCCAATTTTCTGTAGAACCTTATAAGGGCCATAATATTAATGAGAATTTTTTTTTCTTTTTCTGTTGCTTTAGGGACATCTATTTGTAAGGCTAGAGACGTACAAAAATCTAGTCACCAATTTCAAATGTCTTTCACTACGGTGTTGATTTGCTTGTTGTTTCATCCTATTTTGTTCTAATGCTAAATTCTCCTTCAAACTAGCCAAAACCTGTTGTTGATGTTGAATGTGTTCCTCAACATCTCTGACCTTAGTTTACACCCTCAAGGAGGAAGTGATAGAAGGTGGATGGTAACCATACAATGCTAAAAATGGGGTCATTTGAGAAGAGGTATGAAAATATGTGTTATACCACCATTCTGCCAGTGGTAGCCATTTAATCCACCTTTCCTACTTATCTGATAAAAAACAACGAAGATACCCCTCTAAGAATTTTTTGACCACTTCTGTTTGCCCATTAGTTTGAGGATGATAAGATGAACTATGATCTAGCTGAGTACCCAAAGATGAAAATAATTCTGTCCAAAAATTACTTGTAAAATAGGATCACGATCACTTACAATTATCTTTGGGGTTCCATGTAGCCTTTGAACTGTCTCTAAAAAAATTGCTATAACTGTACTAGTTGCAATTGGATGTGATAGGACACAAAAATGGGCATATTTTGTGATCCTATCCACAATCACGAAAATAACATTATTACCCTCTGAACAAGGCAATCCAGTGATGAAATCCATGGAGACCTTCTCCCATCTCTGTCTAGGAATTGGTAAGGGTTACAATAGACCTGGTGTCTTAATTTTTACCCTTTGTTCTATTGGCACACTAAACACTCTGATACAAACTTTTGTACATCCCTCTTGAGTCCTTCCCAAAATAATTCTCATTTTATTCTATGATATGTCTTCAAAAACCCCGAGTGTCCTCCAATAGGTGAGGTATGTAGCTCTGCAAGAATCTTATGCTTCAACTCATAATCTTTACTCAAGTATAACTTGTCCTTATACCATATGGCATTACCTTTCCACTCAAATTTTTTAGATTTCATAGATCCTTACTTTATATTATGTATTATAGATTGTGTATCCTTTTCTTGATTCCATTCCAATATTGCTTCATCCACCCAATTGGCTGTCAACATGAACATTCCACATAGTAATGCATATGCAGATGTATCCCTTCTGGACAATGCATCAACTACTACATTTTCTTTACCCTTTTTCTATATGATTTCAAAATCATAAACCAACATTTTCGTTACCCACTTTTTTTGTTCCTCAGATTATAGCCTTTTTTCCAAAAAGTATTTCATACTATCATGATCAATTTTTACCTTGAACTGTCTACCCATGAGATAGGGCCTCCATTGCTTAACCGCATGAAGAATAGCCATCGTTTATTTCTCATAGATAGGTTTGAGAAGATCTTTTCCTTTGAATTAGCAACTCTCAAATGCAATTGGTCTTCCTTCCTACATTAGAACGACTCCCAATCCTGATCCTGAAGCGTCACATTCAACAATGAAGGTTTTTGAGAAGTTGGGAGTAGCCAAAACTGGGATACTGCACATGGCTTCCTTCAGCTACTCAAAGTATTTAGTGGCTACATCTGTTCAATGGAAGGCATCCTTCTTTAGCAATACAGTGAATGGGGTTGATAATCTACCATATCCCCACACAAATCTTCTGTAGTACCTTGTTAGTCCTAGGAACCCATGAAGATTTTTAAGATTTTTGGGCCTTGGCCATTCCACCATAGCTTTTATCTTCTGAGGATCAACTTTGACGCCTTCATGGGATACAATATGACCCAAGTACTCTACCTCTTGTACACCAAAAGAACATTTGGATGGCTTTGCATAGAGAGTATGTTTCTCCAAAACTTCCACACACTTTATTTACATGTTGTAAGTGTTCTTCCCATGTCTTACTATAAATCAATATGCCATCAAAGAAAACTAATACAAATATCCTTTAAAAAGGCCTAAAAATAGTGTTCATCAAGCTTTGAAAGGTTGAGGGTGCATTTGTAAGACCAAAAGGCTTTACCAAAAACTCATAATGGCCCTCATGAATCCTGAAATCCGTTTTATGAACATCTTCCTCTTTTATCTTAATTTGATGGTACCCCGAACAAAGATCTAATTTTGTGAAATAAACAACACCATGCAATTCATCAAGTAAATCATCAATTACTAGAATAGGAAACTTATCTTTGATGGTGTAATTGTTGAGTTCTTGGTAATCTGGACACATCCTCCATGTTTCATCCTTCTTACGTACCATGACCACTAGTGAAGAATATGCACTTTGGCTATGCCTAATGATACCTGCCTTCAACATTTCCTCCACCATTTTCTCGATCTCACTTTTCTGGGAATATGGGTATCTGTATGGTCTAATGTTAGGTGTTTGGCTCCCTGGAATCAACTGAATGACATGATCATGATCCCTAACTAGTGGTAGTCCCTTTGGAATTACATCAAAAATAGATGAGTGAACATCCACAATCTTCTGAAGATCGGGGTGGCATTAAAGACTCTATATTTTGTACTTCTATGGAAAATAACTTTGCTATAAATCCATCTACTCCTTTTCTGAGAACCTTCTGCATCTGATGAGAGATAATAATCTATGGAGACTTAGCTACCATCCCATTCAATTATATTTTCCTTCCATCTGAATTAAATCACATGAAAAATTCTTGGAAATTCATCTCTATAGTACCTAAGGTTGTGAGCCATTGGACACCCAAAACAATAACTTCCCCTCCCATAGAAATAACAACATAGGTGAGTCTAACATGTAGTCTCCCATGGAAATCTTGATACTATGGCACTTTCCTTTGTACATGATTGTCCCACCATCTGCAATCATAACTTGCATTTCTAGAGCTGGGTAAATAAAACAATTGAGGCGGGCAGCTAACTTACTATTTATGAAGTTATGAGTACTACCTGAGTCAATCAACACCGTCACCTTCTATTTTTTGAGATACCCAATAACCTTGAGTGTTTGAGGAGTAATAATACCTGACAATGCATGGCAAGAAATTGTAGGTTGGTGATCCTCTACTTCATCTTCTACTGGTTCCTCAGCCTCTCCTATAATTTCAGCTTCCTCATCATCCTCATTACCTCCGTCAATATAGAACAAATTCTTCTAAGCACATTTATGTCCCAGTCCATATTTGTTATCACTGTTAAAAACATAATCCTTTTGCCCTCTTTTCTTCCATTTGTCGAGGAGTCAGTCTAATTGGCCTAGTAAATGAAGGGGAAGAGAAACTATGGTCTCTGGTGTTAATGAAAGGTGACCTTCTACTACAAATAACTTTTTCCTCTACACAACGTGCCACGATAATAGAATCAGAAAGCTTGAGTGGATTAAACATATGTACCTCATGCTCGATGTGGTCCTTAAGACCCCCAAGAAACAGGTCATTCAGATTCTCTTCTGGAATATTCTCCACCCTTAAGGATAGGTTTTGGAATTGATGCACATAATCTTTGATTGATCATGTTTTCTTTAACTTTTCTAATTGAATAAAGTAGTTCTCTAAAACATTGGAACTAAAGTGCAATTGCAACTACTCGGTAAAAACTGTCCAAGTGACACCTAGACCATTCTTCTGCCTCTGAGCACATAACCATCGATACTAAACAAATTGGTTGGGTTCAAGATACAGGGATGCCAATGTCACCTTTTGTCCTAATGGTGTTTGATGTAACTCAAAGAAGTTCTCCATTTGATTTATCCAATTCAATGGATCCTTACCATCAAATTTTCACATATCCACTTTTGGTATCATGTTCCGTGGTTGTGAATAAGTTGGATTCTGATTAGGCTAGAAAAATGATCCAACATAGTTATTTTTGTCCATGATTTTGAACTGAAGATCCTCCTTGGTTGATATGGGATGAATTTGGGCCATACTGGTTACCCTTTACATGTTGCATGATATCATCCAACCGATGATTGACTTGGGTTGTCTCCTTTAGAGGTCATCTCAGATTGCACATTTCACAGCTCATACTCAAGTTGGCTCACCTTATGATCAACTAAGGTAAACCCTAGTGCTGAGGGATATGTATTTACCCCTTATGACTCCATCTCTTCAAGCACTATCCCATCTTTATCTGGGGTTTTACCCGGAGTAACTGGATTCTTTTTTGCTCTTGTGGAAGGCCCCACCATGATGTCAAACCTTAGGGTTTATGGTTTCAATACAATTTCAGCCAAATAGGAAAAAACATAGAGAATATACTAATACTATTTTTTTGAGATATTTCCAAAAATGTAAGGAACTTAAAAATATTTCACAATTTTCATCCTAGGGAGTGATTTTATGAAAAACCCTAAATTTGTAATAACTTTTGTAAAATAAATCAAAAAAGTTTGAAATTTTCAGGGAACCTTACTTGCAATGTTTCACAATGCTGGTAAAACTATCTCCCACCAATTCACTCAGGCTAGCAACATATGGTGGAAACAAAAAATTAGGGTTTTTACCCTAATTTTGGTAGCTCTGATACCACTTGTAATTAAACTACTTATATAATTAAGATTAAGAGAAATGATAGAACACAAAATAACACAATATTTCAGAATAATTATATCAATATGCAATTAGAATAGCTTCGCCACTTCGAGGGGGTAACCTCCAAACCATATAATAAGACTCAAATGCTCAAATGTTAATGAAATACTACCTATAATCCCCTATATATACTATTCATATGCTATGGCCATCACCAAGGCTGACCTATTAAGCATGAGAAATTATAAATGATATAATAAAATGATATGGTAAGCCACAAGTCGGCTACTCATATCCTAATACAAGCAATAGGTTAAGGGCATAACACACGGGGTGTTGTGTTTTGCGTAGGTTGAAACTCACCCTCTCCACTATTCATCTTTGGATGGATAATATGTTGCATTATTTTTTCATGCTACCCAATCCAAAAAATCCCACCCATTTAAGTGATATCCATATGAAAGCTTGAACAAAATGAAATAAATCCATTTAATATTGAAATTATGTACATAATAGTCTTAAGAACCTACAATGTTGAGTAGGTAGTGGCAAATACACGTCCATAAGGAAATATCTAGTGGCTAATACCTATTATTACCTATACAAGCATGGAGATTGGCCTTAGATAATGGTCTTTAAAGATGGTGCAAAACCATATGACCTTCCTTATTTTGTTGTTATCGAATTCAATTACTATAGTGGCTCAACATGGAATACCAAGTGCACTAGACACATGTTCCTATCTCTAAAATGTCCTTCATCATGTGCAACTGAATTCCCCTAAAATTGTCAAATTCTCTGATTATTAACATCATCTCTTCTTCCTTCAACTCCCTTAAGATTTCATCCTTTGTGAAGGGGGAAATATTGAGAAAAAACTTTGTGCGGCTCAATAACAACTCCAACCAGTGATTACATTGATCTCTAACCTTTTACATTTTGTATTGAAATATGAATATGTTCCTCTCGCACACAAAATTGATTTACCCTACAATTTCCAGGTGTTATGACTATCCACAAAGCACAAGAGCTAAAATTGTATAAAATAATAATTGATATTGCAAGTATTGATATATAAGGACTCACATTCAGAGATATCTCTAAAGTATGTTTCCTCAACAATTGTTGCACCACACCCCCTTTTTCCTTCTAACGATTGACATATATGACATGTGGTGCATATGTGTCTTATGTCCCCACCAACATTTTCCCAACACCAAATATTTTAATCCTTCGAGTTTAAGTTCTTTGATGAATCCCTTTCAGCATCTCCATTGCATTGTTTGTGTGTGATTGCTATTGTTATTCTAGTTCATGAGAAAGTTTTGTGACACAATGATTTCTAAATTTAGGTCTCTTACCCATAAATTTTACGATATATAATTGATACTATTGTGTCTTATATATATATATATAATTAAAACAAATTATTTTTCTCAAAATTTAATTTTTATTGAAAGCACACTTTTATATTGATAAGAGCATTAAAAGTACACTGCGCTATCAGATTAAAAAACCGGGTGGAGAAGTCAACCCTAGAAAGCATAAAACTAGGCAACACGTGCCATGAGAACCAAGTCCAAATGAAGCAATTATAAAAATCCACAAGGGAAACCAGTTAAGCAATAGAAGCAAACATGGCGGCTGGAGGAGGGGAAGGAGAAAGTGGCCTACGCGAAACGTCTCACCAACCCGAAATAGGGGGGTCGAGAGAGGTTGTCACAGGATTCCAACTGTCACCCTGCTTGAGGGTCGTCATATCATGTTTGTCAGGAGAGATCGCCAATGCCAAGTGCGGGAATTTATCTAAGAGAGGAACACCCTGCTTGGAACCATAAGCTGAAGAAGGAGGCCAACTAGATTCACTACCACCACTGAGGGCAGGATCCCCTCAGCCACAGCCACCACCATCTAGGGGGAGGGGAGGAGTCCCCCTCCCATCACCGTCGCCAAGCCATTGAAACAAACCACCATTTTGCTGTCAAGTGGGGGGGGAAGGGACTTCACTGAGCCCAAGAGCGAAGCCGCTGTCGGGCGCCTTGGCCACGGGGCCGAGAACTGGGGCAAGGCAAAGAACGATGCCGAGGTTGGGAATAACAGCGCGACGGAGAAGAAACCCAACTAATTGTGTAGGGGGTGCTCGGGCCCAGTGGGAGAGGAGATCCTACAAGTGCTCCACCTCCAAGCTAACTTTCTATCCCTGGAAGTAAGTTACATAAAATATAATTTTAATATTTGTTTAAATAACAAATACTTCAAGATAATAATATATTATTTCCTTATTTCATAAGATAAGGAAGATGAGAGCTCATTCCAATAAATTAATAAATTATTCAAATATGGGTAGAAATATATTAAATTTATTTATTTGAAAATTGTCGATAGATATCAATCTAGGAATCGTTTTTGGATTTATCACATAATTTTATTTTTTGAAGAGTTCCACTTTAGTTAACAAATTCATTACTAAATAAAATATGTTTTATAATATTTTTTTTTTTGATGAGTTGTGCGCACTCATTGGGCACTAGATTACATAGGTTGTCGACATCTCGGCTCATACTTCGAAGGAAGTATTTATCAAATTTACATTTACGAGTAAGTGTACAACTAAACTAGTGATCACCTTCAACCTAAGCAACTACAAGTAAAGGGCATCCACGTCGTCAAAGTCACCTAGGGCATGATCCCGACCTCAACTGTTTTGACTCTTCGTTTCGGGTATCTCCAAGCCTTGCACTCAACAAGACGTGACCCTTGGTGGGCTCATTGAAAGCCTATCACCATCACCAATAGACCAAGGGCCCTTCAATTAATATTTATTTGAATTGTTATAGAGTTGTCAAAATTAGGTTTATAGGCCTTGAAACATATGAATGATAACTTGAGTTTTGAAGGATCAAGTCCAACTCTTTATATTTTAATCACTAAGACTTTTTATGATAAAGATTGAATCAAGCTTTGACTCCAAGTGCATGTTGGCACAAGATTTTTTTGGCTCAAAAATTATCAAATTTAATGAAGATGTCTCAAACGAAATTAAAAAAACTTTACCGAAGCTCTAAAATACCTTAAGATATTGTCATTTTGGGTGATTAAACCCTCTAAGGACTAAATTGACTCACAAGATTTTAATCCCTACTTGACTTTGGAAGAGCCTAAACATCACTTTATATTTGCATAAACTTAAACCAAAGTCACAAAACTCTAACGCTTGATGTATGGTTGCAAGTCCCACAACCTACCACTACTTTATAATTTTTTTTCAAAAATTTATGAAAAAATTAATTTTATTATCGTCGATCAAACATATATGATGATAAGACACAACACTTGACAGTTAAGCCTAAGAATCCACCTAAATTTAATTCCAAACCAATGTGGACACAACTTTACCAAACTAATTAAATCAAAATTACCTTGACCTAATTTGGCGATAAAAGCCTCCAAAGATTCAAGGTTCCAAATCCAACTCTTTTAAGGCCTTTTAACAATCAAAATTGTATTCCATGTCGGCATATTTAATGGATACCAAGTCTCACCAATTAAGAAAACAAGTACATGATAATAATTTAGTTCAGATGTGTTTTTTGTTTGCTTGTATTTATACTGCATTGCGTATGATCACTTTCTCAATACATTATTTATTTATGGTCAGTGTGCTCGATTCCCATTCGGACTTATTTTGAATTTGAATTGGTTCCATTTTTGCTAGCGTGGCACCAGCCAGGAGGAACACAAACCAGTGAGTTTTATTCAGCATTGTAAATTTTACAAGGTACTTGAAATTTAATCTTCTCAGAGTCTCATCTTCACGTCAAGGGTTCGAATCTCGATTCTTTAAATGCTTATGATTATGTTTTGTCTGTCAGTTTGTCGGTCCATTTACCCAATGACATTCCAGTTGGAAAAAAACAAATTTTGCCGTAGCCCCTGTTTTTGGGTTCTATTGGTAACCTTTTTGGGTACCCGATTTTTCTATTGGGTATGTTTCCTGTCATTAGATTGCCATTTGTAGGCTTTTTGGATTCAGAGGTTTCTCTGTTTTAACTGCCATATCTGTTAATGCTCTGTTCGCAATTGGCACAGTAAAAACATAGAACCGTTTTACAGGATATCAAGAATGAAGAAAAAAAGCTTAAAACCCTTCTGTATAATTTTTAGGAAAAATGTATCGATTACGTCGAAATAATCGGTATTCTATTGAAAATTAGAAATCTAATAGGTGACAGTGGTTTATTTGGGTGGCGGATTTAGCCAGTAGGTTTTAGTTCAAACATAAATTAGGTTTTAAGTAATTAAATAAATTATTCAAAATAGTTCAAGAAATTGTAAATGATTTCTGAGTGAACTATGTGAGACTGGACGTGTTTGGAATCATTACTCATGATTTACCATTAAGAAATATTATAAATTCATGTACGAATTTTTTTCAAAATTAAATAAAAGTTTAAATAGTTTTTATATAAATAATTTATAAAAAAATAGACAATATAATTTCTTTTAAAAATTTCAACATAAAACTAAGTCTTGTCAATCCAGAAAACTCTGCATATTAAATGAGTTGTTTTTCTTTGTTTTCATTTTTTGCAATTGAAAATACCAGCTTTTATTGGGGGAAATTGCTGACTGACAAGAGTTGATATGCAGATAATTGAAACTCGGGATCTTCAATGTGACAATCAATGTGCATTGAGTGGACCTTTGAAACAGTTATCAGTGAGAAAATAAAAAATGTTGGAGTTTAATATAATATAAGATCTTTTTCATCAAAAGAAAATGTCGGAGATAAATGTATTGTTCTAATTTAAAATCTGAAGCTGACGTGACTAAAGTAGTAAAGGTCATTTAAAATTGTATACATTATGGATTGTGAAAGCTTGAAATTTTAATATAATTTTAAGAGAGAAATTTCTGGATAAATTGCATACACTAATTAAAATTGTATATCTATAACATTTTGGATTGCAAATGGTTGAAGCCTCTTAATATAATTGTTAAACAAACATAAATAGATAAATATAGGTGTACATCGTTAACAAATAATAGCCAGTAGTTGGAGGGACTCAGAAATATGTCCACCAAGTTCTCATTATTTAACTAGATCAACACAGCCAATTGATATTTCACTGTTGAATTTGAGGCTTCAGAACAGGGGAAAAATCAAAAAATTGAAGAGTCAATTTATGTTCTATTGTTGGAGTTTCTTAAATACCACATGATGGTTGAGAGATATAGCTAGAGTTATACTCATCAAATAAGCATGCAAAGACAATTCAGGTTCAAATTTATCCACAGACACCCAAGACATCTCCAGACACACAGCTCTTAAATTTTGAACAATAGGATCATTGTGATAAAAATGAAAGATTAATCTGTAGTTACTTAAGTCTTGGCGAAGGGGGATGCGGAACGGAAGGATGGGGTTTCTGGGGTGGCAAAAGAATTCTCAGGTTTTGAGATGACAGAGGACAGCTATTAAAATAATATATAAAATTTAATATTTAACTATATTAATTTTATTCAATGAAATTTAGGGATTTAAACTGTATTTTATGTGTTTCAAGTACTTTCAAGATTAAACTTCAATATTTTTTTGGTAAAAGCACAAGAATTTAAAAAAAGAGGTGGAGGACGTCCCCTCCAAATCCTGAAGTCCCGGAAATATTCCCGACATCACCAAAATCTAGAGGAGGATCCCTATATAACGCTGGATCAATCTCTCCTGTTTGGTCCATATATTTGGTGTTGAAGGAAGATTCTATTAGATATGATTAACCCTGCTTTACATTTGGCAGTTAACAATCTGTAGCTAGGCCTGGAAATATTCATTTACTATTCTTGTCTTTGTGTATATGGTAGCACATGATTGGTTGTATTGAACGTCTTGTGTTCTTGTGGAGGTTATAACTTGTTACTTCTTGCAGGCTTCCAAATGGTTGATGTTGGGGATGTTCAGCCTGTTGTCTGTGACAGTGGTTCTGGAAACATTAAGGCATGTTGCTTATAATTAACTTCTACTTCTGTTTCAGATATTCAGGATTTGGTGTTATCGTGGTGCCTATTGCAACTCTGTATTTTTAATACTTCTTTAGTTTATGTTTTGATGAAAAAATCTGTGCTCTTCTGCTCTGTTTTTTCTATGATTGTTCAATAGGGTGGATTTGTAGGAGATGATGCACCTAAAGTTGTATTCCCTACTCTTGTGGGCAAACCACGACACCTTGGAGTCATGGTGGGTATGGGGCAGAAGGAAGCTTATGTAGGTAATGAGGCTCTGTCAAAAAGTGATAAACTTACTTTAAACTGCCCTATTGAACTTGGCATTATCTCAAACTGGGATGACATGGAAACGATTTGGCATCATACATTCTACAATGAGCTTGAAATTGTTCCAGAAGAGCATCCTGTTTTTCTAACAGAATCGCCTTTAAATCCAAAGGCAAACAGGGAGAAGATGACCGAGATGAAATCAGCTCGGCAAGCTACTCAGTCAGCTCAAAAGGATGTATGGCGGTTGAGGAGCTAGGGAGCTTGGTCATGGCTTGGTTGGATTGTGAGATCATAATTTGGAGGTGTCTCAGTGCTATGGAGGGGCGAGGTGATCAAGATAGCTCGCGAGGTGAGATCGTTTCAAAGAGCGGATTGCCGGAGTAAAAGTGGTTACGTTGAGTTGGTGGCTCGGCGAGCCAAGCTCGCAAAGAGGCTGACTAGCTCAGTGAGGGAAATGTCAAGTCAACTCGGCATATGTGCATCGGAGTCGTGAGATGGGTGGAGGTTCGTTAAGGGGCCAACACATGAAGGAGGTTGTGTCATTGAGTTGTGAAGAAGTGAGTCATAGGAAAATGATGGGGGTCAGACCGAGTTAGGGGCCAAGCTCCTCGAGCTCAGCCAAATGGTGCATTAGTGGGCAATAGAACTCCCTTGGTGCAAAGTCTGAGTCGTGGAAGTGGTCCGTGGAAGTGGTCTATGGGATGAAGGAACTGAGCTAGAGCCTATCCCTTCAGGGCTCAGAGAGTTAGCGGACATCGCAGGTAAGCCGAAGGGAGTCAGCTCATGTGGGATTTTAATGCACAACTCGAGCATGGATTCCGGGTTAGCTCGCCTCGACGAGGTGGTGAGATGGAGGGCTTCTAGGCATGGTTGAGAAAACATGGGTGAGAAATGCAAAGGAATGGAGGCCTTGGCGTTGAGGGCATGTTTGCATGGGCATCAAGATGAGTTGAAGCCGTAATGAGTTGATTATGACACAGAGGTCAAGTCAAAACACACACGAACGGGTTGGCAAAGGGCTCCACAAGTCGAGCCAAAGGAAGATGAGATCATAGCGGGGCTTCACGTGTAAAATTTTTGAGGTCAACAGAGATGGAGGGTTTCAAAGTTCCACTTCGTAACTTAGTAAGACAAAGTTCCAAACTGATGGGAAAACAAAGTTTGATAAGCCCAAAAATTTGAAGTCTAGATTTTGGACTTCGGATTTTCGGGAATTTAGAGTTTTTTGGGTGACTTGATGAATAGTACATGTGAGCGGTGTAAAAATCTCTAAAGCATGAAATTCCCAAAACCTGAAAAATGTAAAATCCTAAAAAATGTGTATGGCTTGGGAGTTGTATCGTGGGGTCGGTGGGCTCAATGACTAAGTTGGTCAACTAGTCGGTGTGGCTGCATGGTTCGCTAAGACATGGCAAAAGGAATGCGTTCGAGCCAAGGAAATTGGATTGGGAAAGAGGTTTCAGGAATTGAAGGGATCTCGAACAAAAGGGTGTCTAGTAGCGGTGAGATATGTAGAATTGATATCGGCAATCATTCGAGGGGATCATCCTATCAACATACAAACCGAGGAGAGGTAAGATCGAGAGGCTCAACCATGCAACATGGAAAGTTAGTAGGCAGAGCTCACCATGTCTAAGAAAGAGCTCAGGAGATCTTGAAAACAAAAGGGAAGAGTTTTACAAGGGTGAGGTAAGCCAAGAAGACCCACCATAAAATGTAACGAAGGGATCAAACATGTAAAGCTCGCTGAGTTGGCTCACCCAGCTCAGTGTATGCAGACCCTTATATACCAAAAAACCCATTTCAAAAGGTGTCATATCTTGAGCTAAAATGTCAATTTTTCACAAAATACCAGTTTAATGGAAAGGTGAAAGGGAGATCTAGAGCATGAGATCATCCAAAGTGCAATTTCAGAGGTTTTGGATATCCGAAATTGATGAACAATGAACATTATGGGGTAGGTGAAAGAAGCATTAATGGAGTATGGGCACCTATTTTCTTAGCATGGGGGCCAAGTACCCGAGACATGGGAAACACAATGGGATGATGTAACTAGATATGGTCACCCACAACCCTTGGATACCTAAAATTTCTCTCTCATTATAAAATTTATTATATAAAGTGTTAGGAGGGGCTCATTTAAAAAGGGTTGGAAATTTTTCATTTGCCCCTCCCTTCTTTCTTGTTTGTAAGAAATTTGTGGAATTTCAAACCTCCCTATTTGAATATTGTAATTTAAGATACGTGCCTTTATCCCCTCAATGTAATGAATTGTATCAATTTTATGGAGTAATAAAAATATCAGATATGTGGATGTTTGCAGCCCTCATTTTTGTTTTATTGCATCTTCTGGTATTTTCATTGCATGTAAGTTTATTGTGCACTATCATACTTATATTGTAGGTTTTGAGATGGGGTTGTGTTTATTGGCAAATGGTTTTGTAGCAGTAGTTTTGATCTATGGTGCTTGACCACCCTCCTAAATTTTGCTTGTATCCATTCCCATGTAATTTATATTTGTTCAACATTTCTTCTTGGTACATCGCCTTCCCTTAGAGTAGATTTCATTTTCATGCAATCCTTCTACCATTTTCCCCTCGGAAAATCATTAGAGTAGGGTTAGATTAGCCATTCTCTACACTTTGGAGTAGTTTGGCACTAGGCTAGGGAAATGAAGTCGGCCTTCTCTGGAGAGATATCCCATTTGCAAAGTCCCACACTTTAGGATAGATCCATATTTGGAAAATCACATTGACTTCCTTGTTAAACACTTGCAAGCATTCAGGGGTGTTGTTATTATTCCATATCAATAACTATTTACATTCGTTAACATGATAAAATTGGTTTTGAGGGGAAATCAGAGGGTTCTGAGATATAACTAAAAGAACAAACACATGAGTGGGAAGAATGTTCTTAGAATTGTGCATGTTTTGTAGAGGATTTTCCATTAGAGACTATGCTTTCCACTTTAGGGTTTATATTCTCAACATAGGATTTTTTTGTCCATTGTTTTCCACCCATAATTCTTCTTTGTCACCGCTTGTTTTGGTTGGGAGTTTTTTCCAATAGTCAACAGAGAGTGAACCATTAGGGGACAATCATGTATCATGTGGTTTGGATCTTAACAACAAAAGTATGTGTTTGGAAAGTTGATATACGTTACCTTTACTTAAGCATCTGAATCCAATCATGATATTGATAGACTCTTTGAAGCCCTTTGTAAGGTCAATTTGACACAAACCCTTTATTTTAGTTGAGTTGAATAAAAACAATCAACTCTATTATAAATTACTCATGTTATAGGCTTGAATGTCTTTGGTATAAAACACCAAAGAAGAATTGGGAGGCCATGTAGCTTGACCCAAATGGAACTTTGAGGGAAACTTTCTCCATGACTCTAAACTCACAGGTCCAATGAGATAAAATCATTAAGGTATTTTATAAGAAGTGAACTCAACCCCATGAGAAGAGTTTGCACTTGTGAAGGCTATTTGAAGGAAAGACAAGAAAAAACCCTTGGTGAGATTTATGACTCTAGTGGCATGCATCCCTTTAGGCTCCCAATGGTGTGTAATATAATTGTGGAGATAGTCTTCCAAGGGTATATTGATTATCACAATAAGCAATAAGACAATTATTTTCAATCCATTTAAACACTAGTTGTAGATACCAAATTTGGGTCACACTTCCCTTAGTCCCCTTTTAATCAGTTAACATAACGTGTTCACCTAACCACGAACCCCTTTACCCCACATTCATATTAATTTAATTACTTACAATTGAATTAATGTCCATCCTCACATTATTTATTAATTTAATTACTTTAATTAGGTTAATTTACACCTCACCTAGCAACACCACCTAGACACCTCACCATGGACTTATTCTTAGCCTATTAATTAACTAAGACTCAGTCTCTACTTATCTTAACCAACTGGGACTTAGTCTAACCCTAACATTAAATTCCTATTCCTTCTCCAACAACACTTCCTCACTTATCTAAGCGCTAACCATCACTTGAGACCCAGAATGACAAGCAGAGCACACCAAAAATAGCCAAGATCTACTATTTTTGGTAAACCTAGGATTTCCCACCCTAACCAATGCCGGTTAACCCACAACCAACACCAATCACCTTGACCATCATCGGTTACCATATATATAGTTTTGTAACCTTTTTCCCAGGTTGGTCACTTTGAGTTTTGGAGAGAGCTATCTACATTCAAGCACAAACCATATTTTTATCAGCATCAAGGTGACATAATACATTCAGCTAGAGGCCCAAGCAAGTACCTGAGACTTATCCAAAGGCATTGGCATTCATGGTAGCACTCTGGGAAGCACTTGCGGAACTGACCACCAAGTTCTTCACAGATCAACCATCACCTTCCTTCACCCACCAAGCTTGCAAATACAAGTAAGTGCATTTGATTTTGCATCATTTATGTACTTACTTAATAGGTTCTTTATCTTTTTGTTATTAGATCTTGTTCTTCCCTGTATTCCTCCATCCCCACCTTCCTACCCATCTACCTATCCAGCCACCCACAACCTTCTGGCTCTCCATACCTATCCTTTATACCTTCCTGAGTCTTCCTCATATTATTACGAACCCAATCATCCCTCCTTCACTCTCTGTGTAATCATAGAGAAGCCCAAAATTACCTTTTATCAACTTTCACCAAATTTCCCCTACTGACACCGGTTACCTTAACTATCATCAGTTTCCTCTTCACTAGCATCGGTCACCTGACCGACATCGGTTACTGTGTCTCCTGTCATAATTTCACTAAATTGACCTTAACACCCCAAAAACCTCACAGAACCTTGCCAAAACCTTGATACCCCACCTACAACCTCACCACAGACCTTCCCAACTCTCTTTGTGTAGACACAGAGAGAGCCTAGACACCTGATTTTTACATTCTGCCATTCCCACAGTAACCTGATATCGGTCATCTTAAACTATATCGGTCATACCTAAACCTCATCATCACACCCTGACCGAGTGTCAGTCTTTGTGTCTTGGTAAACTACCTTAGACCAGCAAGCTTCAACTAATCACCCAAACCAACCCAAACTCCACCAAATCTTACCCAGACCCTACCTGTGACCCTCAGACCACCTACCCAGCCTACAACCTGACCTAGGACCTTCATCAGTTTAATTATTAAAGCATCTAATTGGATTAACATTGATAGTAATCTGAGATACCTAAATCAGAACACTAGTGTTAGATTCTTTTATTTGCATGTTCATTTATTTTATATTGAATTATATATATCAGTGGATTGACAACCATCAAGGAAGTATCACACTTCCTGGATCTAGCTCACGCTAGGAAATCCACTAACCTTTTACTATTAACTATGTTTTGTGGTCTTGCTTTGTATTTCAGGTAGTTCCTCCTAGCCAAAAGGAAGCTCACACAATCAACTTGGATCAGGAAATCAGATTCGCGTGCACAACCTTCAACCAACATTACAACAGGTATTCCTCCTTGGCCTATTTACCCTTATCTATTTCATTAATCTACTAAGAATCCGGTGAAACATTTTGGCATGCCCGGTGGGACCCATCAGGGGTTCTGTTGCATTTTTTCATTCCTAGGTAAAAATTGTGTGTTTATTTCCCTTTGAAAAGTATTCACATTAATTTTCTTCTCTGGAATATTCTCCTTCTTTCTATTGTCTAAAATAAATCATGCTTTTGGTGCTTTAAAAATAACATGTATTTCTTTCTACTGCATTGCATTAGTGAAAGAGCATTCCTCTTCCTATTCTCCATTTACTACATCAAACATAATTGTGGATTTGGGCTTAAAACATTTGCATTTCATTATGGTTTGTTGCATTGTAGCTCACATTAATTGAGGGAAACCTATATGCTGGAAGTCATGCCCAGCTGATGGTTGACTAATCCAATCGTAGTTCACTTTGCACACTCTCTATACCAAACCACTTAAATAATTTACACATCTTCTTAAACATCATCCTACCTGGAAGAAGTTGTCAATGATCACACGATCAAAGGATTGACAGTGGACACCCAACTGGTTTCTCTTGTCCAGTCATTATCTCAGAGAAAGGACCACCCCACCAAAACTTTACCTGAAACCATCCTTAGTTCTTGGATTTTCATAGGGTACCTTCTATCAAACCAAAAACTCTGTTCTATTCACAAGTCAGTCCTAAATAGCATAAGCTAAAACATAAAATTCACCAATAGGATTTTGTGTTTCTTAGTTTTTTCTTGATTTGTGTTTTGAGTTGAGAGGTCATTTTCTCCATTTTTTTTCTTCCTTTCACACTCCACAATCATAGTTGGTGTATTCTGACTTTTTCTGAGTGTGTTAGGGTTCATCATTACCATACTCAGGTTTCTGGGTTGGTATTTTATCTTGATCTAAGTCACTAAATCCCATTTTTCCATCTTTTCAAATTTCACAGTGACTGGCGTCGGTCCAATGACCGTCATCGGTTTACATCTGACCATCATCGGTTTACCTAACCATTGTCAATTTCCTACTTTTTTGGTTATTTTACCAAAAATAACACTCATCACATTTTTATTCTTTCTGAGGTTTCTCAGATACATCATCATACCTCTGGATCTTTGAAATCACTGTCAAATCTAGGTTTTACTTCATTTTCATCAGTTATTGCCTCATTTGCAAAACTTTTGATTTTCCACAGTAACCGGTATCAGTCACCCTCTAACCATCATCAGTCACCCTCTATCACCATCATCAGTTAACCCAACCACCATGTCGGTTCCTGTGTTTTAAATTTTTAATTAAAACAACCAATTTTCACCTTCCTAAAACTATTTTTCTCCATTCCTTCTATTTTTTTGTGTCATTTACAGAGATCAGATTACCAAGCCTACACCAACTCACATGGTTTTGACTCGTAGTCAAGCCAACACCCTTGTATTCCATGCAAGCCTTCAGCCACTCCCGTCCTAGCCCATCACCACCTTCCATCCTATCACCTATGGATCCTACTCAACCCATTATCATCAGTACTAGTGATGAGGAGTTTGCAAGACTCCTTGACCAAAACCCCGTTTCCTTACAATATTATCTCACCCATTCATCCACTCGAGATTCATCAGGACAACTTGGTATATGACATGCATGTGTCCATTCCTCCTGCCCTTGCACCCACTTCTACATCAGCTAGTACTAGCTCGACCTTACCTTCTTCCACTTTACCACCCGTAGTATCCTAACTTGACCCCACATCATCAATATCTGTGGCACCTATGGCATCATTTGTCACACTTTTGACGTCAGTTTCTCCCATGGTGTCAACCATTCCTTCATCAACCACCTTGAGCATAGCCCCATCTGCACCCGCCACCTCATATATACCTATTGCATCACAGCCACCCATGGTGTCAAAACCCATACTCCATTCCAAAACATCATCCTCTCCATCCCGCAGTCTTTACCTCTAATCACTACAAGAATCACTACATCCACCCCACCTACTTACACATATCACCAACAACCCCCTATCTCGTCTATCGCCTATTCAGGATATTTTCCACCTGCATCTATTCCCCCCTCACAGTTCTCATACTCAGCACCACCATATACTGGGATGTCATCCTCATCATACATTCACCATCTACCCCCTTATACTACAAGGGGTGCCCAGTCATCACAACCTACCAACGACCTTATTAAAATGATGATGGAAAAGATGCAAACATTGGAAGCATCAATTTTTGGCTCTCACAACTCTTTGACATATGAAGAAATCTGCAATGAGCCCATTCATCCATCTATTCCCATTTTTCCATACCCTACACATTGGGAAATTCCCAAATTCAACCGGTTCAACAACAAAGAGGACCCACAACAACACTTGTGGTCTTTCAAACATGGGTGTTATCTAATCACTCATGACGATGCTCTACTCTTGTATGGACATTCCCAATGTCCTTAACAGGACCTGCATTGGATTGGTATAGTGGTTTACCTCGAACATTCCATTTACTCATTTAACCAAGTGGCTCAAGCCTTCCTGGACCATTTTTTGATCAATATCGTCAAGAAGGTCACCATGACTGACTTGTACTCAACATGACAATACGAAGATGAATCTATCACAGATTTTTTCACTCATTGGTGAAGCCTCATCAACCAGCTTACATTCCAACTACCTCAAACTGAGCTTATAGAGTTTTTCACCAGGGCTTGTGCTTAGGCACATCTCACCAACTCTCCAAGTCCAAACCTTCTGTACATTTGATGAAGCATTCACCATGGCTAGAAAAATTGAAATTTGTGCCATAGAAGAGAAGAAAATTCAATTGCGTAACAAAAATGTTGCATTCAAGTCAAATGATGCCTCTTCCTCTTCCAAACCCCAAAAAAATTATTCCAAATCCAAAGGATCTGCCAACGCAGTAGTTTTAAAATTTGGCCCATCTCACCCATCCAATCAATCAAAACCTTCTTCCAACCTTTCTCCCGTTCAAGCTTTCCAATTCAAGTGGGAGAAACAAAAGTACACTCCCATAGGAGAGCCCTATTCTTCAGTTTTAGAAAAACTTCTAAAATCTAGAGCAATTTCTCTTCCACCCATCAAACCACATACTAGTTTTGACCCCACTCATCCTATGCCTGCATGGTACAAGGAACATGATTACTGTAACTATCATCATGTTAAAGGTCATAGTGATGGTAATTGTATAACCTTCAAAAACATTGTCCAGGAAATGTTAGACAATGGAGATCTCATCTTGGACAACCCAAACACACCAGCTAATCAGAACTTGCATATCTTCAAGAAGTTTTCCTAATCACACCCCATCATCTAACCAAACTAGTGAACCTTTGACTAATGACAGTAATGTCCATGAAGTTCATGTTGTTTTCGAATTTCATACCAGACCCTTCCTCAATTTCCTCCTATCCCCTCTATCGAGGAGATTCTTGCACGAGCACCTTTACCATGGAGGAACCTATTTCATCTACTCCTTCACCCACAGAGGAGTCCCCTTCATCTCCCCCTTCACCCATGGAGGAGTCCACAATATCTGCCAATGTCATTTCACCACTCACCTCATAACCTAATGAACAACCTATGCGGTGTTAACTCTCTTACCCACAGGAGAGTCATGCTCACCTTCCTCTCCACCGAAAGAGGAACCTACCTCATCCTACCCATCATCTCCCCTACCCATAGGGGATCCTTTAGAAGCACCACTTCCTATTGGTGACCATTCCCCATTAGCCTTTCTAAGGACCCTGTTGATTTTCTCTCAGCTCTCTTACCCACAGAGTCTGAAGCCAACCAGTTCCCTATCTCATAGACATTTTTTATAGGGATTACCACCAAGTCAACATCATCTCCTCCTACAACAATGTCATTTTCATGCCTGGCTGACCACTTGGATTATGTTGATAATTCCATGCTTTGGGGACGCCTTCGGCTACCTTTTTCAACCCAAATGTAAATGTTTCTGTTGATACCTCTATGATTTATCCAAAGGTATTTCAGACAACCAAACCAACCATGCCCATACCTTGTTCATAATGGCCTCTTCTTCATCACCCTCACCTACACCTAAACCTTTACCAATAATCAAACCTTTCCTATGCCTAAACCTTACCTGCACCTACACCTTCCCCCACATCCAGAACCATCACCACATTGGGAGTCATGCCGACATCAAGCCTAGTCCATCCTCCTATCAAATTGGATTTAGCCACATCCTCACAAGCCCACAAAAACCATACCTCCACCTAAAAGGAAGACCCAACCTTCTAGGCCACATACACCAGTTTTCTCCTACTACCCCTTTGTCACCTTCACCACTTCCATCTATCCTAGGACCTCACCCATCCACCTTGGCCAAGAAACCTCCTACCCAAGGTAAACTAAAAACACAACAACCCATCTCCTCATCATGAGCCTCTGTTACACCTAACTTACCTACACAACATACACCTTTTCCATCACCTGTAACCTTTTTACCACCTATACCCACACCACTTCCAGTAGCCTCGTCACTACCTATGGTATTCCCCACTCTTCAACCAATACCCTCCACCTCACCTCTTCCAAAAACCTTCACCGCACCTCCGTTATCACCTTGGCTAACCCATCCTCTTCCGCCATCTGCCTTCCCTTCTACATCATGTACTCCTTCTTCACCTTTACCCAGGAAGGTGCAACCAAAGTTGAAAAACCCACTACCCTCCAAAGAGGTAGTCAAACCTACAACACCTTCTATCACTAGCTCATCTACTACACCTTTACCCAAGAAGGTGAAACCCAAACCTAAAATATAAAACCTACCAAACCAGTGGTCAAACCTATTCCACCTTTGATTCCACCTCCCATAGTGGTGCCTCTCCCACCAAAATCACTCACACCTCCATCTCGACCCACACTTACTTCACATTGTGATCCATTGGCAGGATCTTACGCCAACATCTTAGCAAACCTTTTAGAGACCTTTGTCATCACATTGCCACCACTTAGACCTTATGACCCACTCAAACCTAAACCAACAGGGTTTGATGATACAAAAATTTTATGCCTACCATCGTGTGCCAAGGCATGATGTAGAAAACTGTAAGGCTCTAAAACCATTCTCCTCCAATTATGTCCTCCTGAAGAAAACTTTGATGATGATGATCTTTTAGATGAGGACCCTGTTCCCCCTTCACCTATCACCACACACCCTCATCCCTTACCTATTCAACGACCTTCATCTCCACCTCCACAACCTTTTTATCCACCTCCAACATTCGAGATCAATATGGTCCGCATAAGAGAGCTAGCCAAACCTCCACCCAAATGTCAATGTGTTGCCTTCTTTTCACAACACCAGTATATTCCCTCATCATTCTATTGCCCATCTTGTCACTACACTTATCATGACTCAGATTATCCCTCACCCATATTAATATGGTTAGCATTGCCACTCGCACCTAGAAAGACAAAGGAAAGGAGAAAGTAAACTAGCCCATCTGCCAATCCTGTGCCCAATATACCATCTGCACCCACACCAAGAATTACCATTCGGGGACCCACATACCCTATTTCTGACGGGGTCGCCCATCGTACAATGATCAAATAGTTACACCAATCTCCTCTCAAAATGTTCATTATACGACCTTGTCCAAACCTCTGAGTCTCACCAATAGGCCCTCATGGAGGTTCTGTAATCTATTGAGGTTTTACCTAATGACCCTAACTCCTGTGGCCTCCATGATCACTCCTCACCATGTGGCCTCTCTCACCACTTCATCACCTTCCTCTACACCCGCTACCACTCATCAAGTAGCTGCTCTCAGTTTCTCTGACGACAAGATTGTACCTCTCCAATCAGATGATCCTGATCCCACCCTATTCATCTCCATCTACATTGATAATATACGCATTCGACATGCATTATGATCGATGGCAGTGCCAACATCAACATTATCTCTTCCCATGCATACAACCAAATGTGCATCCCCACCAATTACATGCATAATAACCCAGTTATGTTGTTTCATTCAATGATGCCATAACTTTGACCCTTGGCACCATCATTCTCCACATTTGTGTGGGCCCCCATACCATTCCATAATTATTCTACATCTTAGAGGGGGAATTCCAGTACAACTTGTTGCTTGGCCGACCTTGGATCCGCGTCATGGGTTGTGTTCCTTCAACCTTACATCGTTGTGTAAAATTTGAACATGAAGGACATAACTATACCATTCCAGCTGACCCTTCACCATTCAAAACATGTAACATGTTGTATAGACCTAATGATGTCCTTATACTAGTTAAGGCATCTTCCACCACTACCACCTCTCCTTCACCCATAGCCCCTTCCACCAACGTTGTCGCTACCTCTCCCACACCTAACTCCTCTATTCCCACTACTAGTCGCAACCTCTGTAGCTAACCCATCCACTAACCCATCTACTTCTCAACCAACCAATGCTTCTTCTTCTTTGCCACCTAGTAATTCATCCATTTCTACTACCCACATACCAACTACCGATCCCTTAGAAGGTGTTTTTCAATGTCTCACTCTGGGGGAGTACCACCTGTACAACATTGACACATTCCTTACTCCTCAAGAGTATGGTAACCTTTTCCAACATCCCCTGCTATGATCACCTCATAGGTGAGGTTTTCCCTTACGGTCCTCCCCACCTTCGCACCAACTTAACATATGGGGGACTTGATACTTCTACCTACTCACCTGAGCCACCTACCCAAACATGACCATTTTCATCTGACCTTCAATCTCTCACCAACCGCCACTTCACCCACACCTTCCTCCATCATTGTGCATGGAAGGGTTTTGGCTTTGGTTTCTATGAACAAGGTCCACCATACTGTCATCCCATGCACCACACATAAACATAAAGACCAAAGTGGTATTGGCTTTGCCAACCATCTTCCAAGAAATCCCACATCGAACTCATTGAAGGATGACAACCTTCCTTCACCCCATTTACCAACTTCACCACCTTCACCTACAGAGTCTATGGATCCAGAATCCATTCCTCCTAAAAAAATTTTTCACAAACACCATTTCCCTGGGACCTCTAACTTATCAACAAGATGGTGAGGCTCCCTCTTCTCTTCCCTTCCTATATCTTGACATGATCGATGATGATACACCTTCTATTAACATCATTCAATGTCAGGATGATGAGTCTATTCTCACCTACCTTGGTGTAGAAGATTCTTATATTCACCGGTCGTTTCCTTCTGAGACACAAACCATGTTAAATGAATCAACCATCAAAATCAATATTAACACTCAAGATGACCCACACATTCTAAAGATAGGCCAATCTTTAGATGCTAGCTGAACATGAAGCTTTTACTTCTTTCCTCCAGGATCATAACAACACTTTTTCTTGGTCCTACGCTGATATGCCTGGTATTGACCCAAATATTATGGTCCACAATATCGTAACTATTCCTGAAGCCAAACCTGTAAAACAGAAGCTGGAAAAAATACATCCTCGCATTTCCCTTCTTGTCAAAGAAGAACTCCAATGCCTTCTTTTGGTTTCCTTCATCCTACCCATTGATTATCCCCAATGGATCTCTAACATCATTCTTGTCATAAAAGTGATAGGGGGACTCCACATTTGCATGGATTTCTGTGACCTTAACTTAGCTTTCCCTAAAGATGACTTTCCTCTACCTAGTATTGACCAACTAGTTGATCTTACCACCGGCCATGAGATGTTATCACTCATGGATGGTTTCTCAGGTTATAACCAAATATTACTTGCCCCAAAGATCAACACAAAACCACCTTCATCACTCCTTAGGGGACCTTCTGCTATCATGTCATGCCTTTTGGCCTTAAAAATGCTGGTGCCACATATCAACGGGCTATGACTTATATCTTTCATGACATTATGCATCACATATTGGAAGATTACATTGACAATATTCTTTCCAAATCTAAACATCAGGCCAAACACCTTACCGTCCTTAAGGTCATCTTTGACTGTCTCATCAAGTATTGTGTTCACCTTCAACCTAAGAAGTGTGTTTTTGCTGTTCTCTCTGGAAAGATCCTTGGTTTTATCATTTCTTTGCGTGGCATAGAAGTTGATCCCACTAAAATCAAGGCTATTCTCGAAATGCCTCCACCTACTAACCTTCGTCAACTGCGTAGTTTGTCAAGGCAAGTTGCAATCTATTCATCATTTTATTTCATAGCTTTCTGACCACTGCCACCCATTTCATCATCTCCTCAAAAAGGATGTCTCCTTCAAATGGGATGATGAATGCCACAAAGCCTTTGAGGCCTTAAAACAATACCTCCTCCAACCACCTGTGCTCATTCCCCCTAAGGATGACCAACCATTTTACCTTTACATTTCTGCTACTGATCATTCCTTGGGTGCCATGCTCACTCATCGTGATGAGCAACACAGGGAACAAGTGGTTTATTATATAAGTTGTACCCTTTTAGACTACGAAACTAGATACACTCATGCCTAAAAACTCTGCTTAGCCTTAGTTTTTGTCACCACTAAACTTTGACATTACCTACTCAACCAAAAAACCTTTGTTGTCACCAATACTGACCCCTTACATTACATGTACGCTAAACCCTACCAACATCAACGTGTTGCATGTTGGCTCATGCTTCTTGTAGACCTAGACCTTGAATTCACTCATAAAAAATTTGTCAAAGGACAAACCATCGCTGACCAACTGGCAGATGCACCCCTCTCCGGAAATCAATCCTCTAACTTCGATTTCCTGGATGAATCCATCACTACCCTCTCTTTGGATGATACCATTTACCAGATGACCTTATTCTTTGATGGTTCCAAATGTCAGCATGGGGGTGGTGCAGGCGTTATCCTCATTCCTCTTGATGGTGAGCCTATGCCATTATCTTTCAAACTATATTTTGATTACTAACAATATCACTGAATATGAAGCACTCATATTAGGTCTTCAAGCCAATATCATATGAAGTACTCCTTAGATCGCCTTAACATTAAATCAATTAATATCTTTGGTGATTCCCAACTGGTTGTAAACCAAGTGAATGGTATATACCAGTGTTGTAATGAAATAATTCAAAATTATAAGCATCATGTGGACATACTTTTGACTACCTTTGACCATTTTGAACTTCAAACCACACCGTGTTCCACTAATAAATTTGTGGATACCATGGCCTATCTTGCTTCTCAGATCCCCACTTCACCCTCTGACTCAAAAATATTTGTCATAGTACAAAGGTTGCAATCACCTTCTTATCTATTTTGAGACATCAACCTTGTTAGAACTATTGAACCTGACCCACGTGACCTTTGGTATAAAAAGTTTGTGGACTACCTTTCCCTTTCAATTCTACCTCCAGATCTTACTCGCAATGGACAATGAGCCTTTCTCAAAAGTGTCTCTTGCTATGTCATCATGGGTGGTCTTCTTTATAAACATGGATTTGATGGTATCCTCTTACGATGCCTTACAAGTTCTGAAATTCCCTACACCATCAAGGAAGTTCACGAAGAAATTTGTGGAGGTCACTTCAGTGGTTTAGTTGTCGCTAAACGCATTCTTTGCCTAGGCTATTATTGGCCAACCCTAAACCATGATTGTTGTGATTATGTCAAACATTGTGTGAAGTGCCAGTAACATGCTAATCTTCATCACACACCTAGTCACACCTTACAAGTCACATGAGACCTTTGGCCTTTCTCTCAATGGGGTTTGGATCTTGTTGGAGAGATCAATCCTCATTCTTCCCAATGTCATCAATGGATTATTACCACTACCAAATATTATACTAAATGGGTGGAATCCATACCTCTTATTTCTACAAAAGCTAAGAAAATATGTGAATTCATCAACCATCACATCATTTTTCACTTTGGTGTTCCTCACCATCTCATCACTGATAACAGAAAATAATTCAAAAACAAAACCCTATGGAAACTTTGTGATGCCTTTGGCATTCAACTCATTTTTCTTCACCTTACTACCCTCAAACAAATGGCCAAGCAGAATCAACCAAAAAAACCTTAAACAAAATTCTTATGAAAGTAGTTGATGATACTGGAAAGGATTGGCATATGCACATTCCTTTTTCCTTATGGGCTTATCACACTAGTATTCATACCTCAACTACTGCCACACCTTTCTCTCTGGTCTATGGTATAGAGGTTGTTCTACCTCTTGAAGTCCAGATTCCATCTCTTCATATCTCACTCAAAGAGATGCTCAACGATGATGACTTTCGCCAAGACCGTTTGGCACAACTCAAGTTATTAGATGAACATCATCTCAATGCTCTTGATCATCTCCAAATCTACCAAAAATGTATCAAACGTGCCTACAATAAACATGTCCATGAATGAACCTTCCAGGTTGGTGACCTCGTCCTGAAGGAAAATCAACATGTAACAAAAGAGGAGAAAAGTAAATGGGGAAAATTTTCTCCTAATTGGCTTGGACCTTATATCATTACTCATACCTATGGATCAGGTGCTTATCATTTGTCTTCACTCAAAGGTAAACCTGAACCTGAAGCCCTTAAATGCCTTGCATCTTCGACCATTCTATTGTTGAATCAAGTCCTATATCACATTCTATCTATTAAAAACATATCATCCCTTGAGCACCATTCACCTTCCATTTTCCTATTTTAAGGATCAATGACTAAACAAGAATCATGTGATTACCCGTCACTTTTCAGCCTTATCTTCAATATGAGTACCACGAAATCTACTCATGGCATGATTCTCATGGATAATTTTCATATTTTTCAAGATGGAATCCCATGGTCACTCATCACTTAAACCCTCTCTTTCATAGTTAACCTCTGTGTGCTATGGTTTTGTCTTCAACACAAGAGCCTATCATTCTCTATAGTCTTGTCCATGACCTAAAAGTCCAAAAGAAAAAAAATTTCAAAAGTAAAATGGGATTCAACTCCTTGAGTCAAACTTCCAGCAAAAATATGACTCCCTCAAAAAGGACATCTACTTTTTCTATCTCGCTACTATAAATAGATTGCTCCCTCGAAGGACAGCTATACAAAGCTAGCCATATTGTACATAGTCTATCATCAAAAGAAGACTATTCTTGAAAAAAAAAATAAAATATTCAGAAGCTTCCCACATCGATCAACTTCACGAAGACCTCAAGGAGATAATCTACTCATCCCATATAGACTTCCTACATTGATCAGTCTATAAAAACAAAAGAAAAAAGAAAAAGATAACTTTTTTGTCATGGACTTGCCTATTTTGATCTTGGTCTCTTGTCCAAATAGGGCATGTTGTCTCACACCAGGTTACACTAAAACCAACCTCCTTTCACCTCATCACCTTTTCACCCTAATTTCTACCTTCTCAAGGGACATGCCACAAATGTGACATTTCATGATCATGTGACTTTCTTCACCCTTAGAATAGTCAATTATGCAATGCCTTTAGGGTCTTACATTCATAAGCCAATCTTTGGTATGATAGACTCATTAGGATTCTTATCAATTAGGTGGTTCTTTTTACCACCTCTTACCATACACCTTCTTCATTACTTACTTGATTCTCTTATACAGGACTAGACCATCGACACCTACATTTTAAGGATTCCCCTTTCACCTAAACTCAACCATGCCTAAATGACCTAAACTCAACCATGCCTAAAATGACCTATACTCAACCATGCCTAAAATGACCTCAACTCATCCATGCCTTAATTGACCTAGACTCAATCATGCCTAAAACCTACCAACCCATTCCTCTACATCATCATATTCTTCCCTAGCTTATGGGAGAACTACATCAGCCTGAGGCCCCTTTTCGTTGAGGCTATGTAGGTAGCACTCTGAGGGCATGGGGCCCTTAGAGGTTAGCTCGGCCACTCTTTTACCCTAACCAATTTTTCCCCCATTTTTTATTCACATTCTACCTTACTTAGTTTCCATTTTCTACAACACTTGGAAATTAAACAATCAACAAACATACATACCTACCATTTCATCACATCATACAAAAATCCATTCCACCATTTTCCATGATATCAAATATTTGGAAATTTAAACCATAACATACATATACATCATCATTTATTTTCCATACTACCAATAACTTGGAAATCAAATCAAACCCAAAACATTACCAAACCATGCCTATACCTAAACTCCACCATGCCTAACTGACCTAACTCAACCATGCCTAACTGACCTAACTCTACCATGCCTAAATCACCTAAAATCCACCATGCCTAAAAAATTTCATGATAACTAACTCAACCATGCCTACATGACCTTGACTCAATCATGCCTAATTCACCTAGGGTCCATCCCATACACAATAACAATGGAAATTAAAAACACAAGTACATCATCCATACAATAAATATCATCATCTATATAAATGAGAGAGTCTATGTATCAATACACATATACACATATATAAATAAATACAAGTATCTCAAATCACTCAGATACAACCTCACTATCTTCGGCATACAGGCCGGTATAAAACTCAAAATCACAAAACTCTCATATACAGCCTCACTATCTTCAGCACATAGGCACGGTATATATATCAAAAATCAAAACAATGATCATCTCAAGTGACTAAACATCACCCCACCTAATATCCTTTGGGCCAGTCTCACCTATCTCCTCCTCCCAACCTATCTTCTACCCTACCAACATCTCTCCACCCTCCATGGGTCTCGGTCTAATCTCCACCTGGCCCTCACCTAGGCCTGACCTCTATGAACTAGTAGCCTCACCCTGACCCTGTCTCTGGGCTTGTTGGCCCCCTGTGCTCTCTAAGCTATGAGTGCAGGATCTATTCCTCTCACTCATTGCCTACTAGGCTTTGTACTCAACATATGAAGGGACATCTATACCGGTAGTCGTCCAGGTGATCCTGATAATAACGAGCCTCATTCAAGGCATCCCTGAACCTTGTCATCATCACCATCTTGAGGTGGTGCCATAGGTCTCACTGTAACTTATGAGCTCCCTATCCTGTTAATACTAGCCTCAGTCCCTGTACCTATGATCCATGTCCTCCTCCTTGTACCTAGGACCATGTCCCGTTGTTGTTGCCTATAGTATGGGACCCTGTCCCTAGGCCTATGTAGGTACCTGTGGTGTTGCAAGTTACTACTTGGCCTATAAGGCCACTACCTGTACATGTGAAGTGGCCAATTAGCCCTGTAAACTAGCCACATGTGCCTATAAGGTGGCTACCTGTCCCTCCATCACCATCACCTCCCTGTGCACGGGTGCCTATACCTATGCTAACTGGGCCTGTAAGGCCGTCACCTGAGCCTGTAAGGTGTCCACCTATGTGCATGTGACCCTATTCAAATGATCCTAAAACCTGTGATCTTGTCTGAAGGGTTGGCCACCTGACCCCTGCAATGTATCTCTCTGAACTATGACCATAGCAAGATTCTGGTTGTCCTAGGCCTCAGTGGTGTTGCACCTCGTAGTGCCACCCACCACTACCTATATCCATCAGTGACTCCTATGTCATCAATCCCCCTATCTACCACCTACTCCTCTTTCCCTATTGGCACACTCGGATGTGGTGGAGACATGGGTCTCTCCATGTCATCTCTGATGGTACTAGTGGAAAAGGTGGAGGTACATCTTGTGGCAGCCTAAACTATCATCTAACCCTATCTATCATCTCGTGCTCACAGACATGATGCCCCTTTATCCACCTTAATATCTGAAGCTCCTCTAACTCCTCCACCATGCCTCTATAAGATGGAAAGTCAACATAAGGCCTCCAAACAATATCAACTCTGAAAGCCCCTCCAGCAACCACCTATAGTATATAACATCATATGTGGCCCTAGCCACCCTCGGCTACCCACCAACTGGTACCCAAAGTTTGTATCCAACTCTGGAGCAAGCCACCCTTGAACCAATCATGTTAGGGTAAACCAACTAGGTGCACACATATACGATGTGCTTGTATGCCTAGAAGTGTAGTAAAAAGGTACAACACATCCCAAACCTCCTCAATCTCCCATAGGCCCATAACTCCCTATATAATTAAACTAGGAAAGCTGGTGCCCAAGCAAAGCAGTATCTTCTCCTCTATCATATCCTGGAGCACTCCCATTAGTGTCTGATGGAATATCCCACCCTCAGAATCTAGGTAGTGCAAAACAACCTACCACCTCCATCATTAGTACCAGACAATCTGTCTCCTGTGGGTAGACTACATACATGTCTCCATATGTGAGACTCACACTGTGATACCTCAATCTACCTCATCACCTCACCAAAAATAGCCACTATCGGCTCCACTAATGCCTTAAATTAATAGAATAAATTGGCTCCCCAACAATAGGAAGCTGCAGGATCTTGTATACATCCTCCAGGTGATGGTCATCTCACATCGGTAGATGTAGAAGTATTGGTCACTGAATCCCATCTGTCAATGAGAGTGACCATCATACTATGATCTCAAACTATCTGCCTATAGCAGCATACCCCGATAAGTCTGACCTCATTTATATGTTCCCACTCCTCCACAGTCACACTGAACTGCATCTGTACCAATAGGGTGGTACTCTATCCGCATCCTCAAGCTAGTCTCTACCTACATCATCAAACACAACATTTTTAAGACTTTCCCATACTACCTTGCCTAACTTACTTATTACCCACCAACCATACCCAACACACATCCTATCATGACCATACCCCACTTTAACCCTTTCATCCCTTTTACCCAACCTAATTTTACACCCTTGATCCTTCCATCCCATATATTCTAGTTCAATTCACCTACTTACCCGCTCCACATTGCCTACAAACAACATGTTACCCTCATCCCTCTACTTCAACTTCATTTACTCCTTTTGTGCCTATTTTCCCCCCTATATATCCCTTCTTACCCCTATTATCCTTAACCTAACTTCTCAGTCAAGCTTGACCGACATCGGTTTACTTGACCATCATCGGTTTCATTTACTGATGTTGGTCACCTAAGACTGACCAATTCTGGCCAAGTGCCAACCGACGTCGGCCAAACCTTGACCGATACTGGTCTCTGTCACGACTTAAAAAACCAAAACCTATCCCCCCCATTTTCAAAAATCACAAAAAAATACCTCAAACCCTAATCCCACCCATCCCACCCCATCCTAACTTAATTCCCAATTTATTATCCCTATTTAACCTACATGTGTAACCTTCCCTCCATATTGTTACCTTCATTTTTAACCACAAATTCAAAATTAAAAACCCCCCACAAATTTTAACTGAAATAATTTTAATGATATATTTTTTCAATCAAATAACTAGTTCGGATTGCCTCCTACCTCATCTTGACTGTCATCTATGCAGTGGCACCTCTTTTCTCTGTGTCAGTGGACCTCCCACACCCTTCTCCCGCCTCTTCCATGAAAAAATCCACCTGAATCACCTCCAAACGAATTGAAACAATCGAATCGATCTTATAGACGAACCTAATCAAACACCAATCACCCGCTACATGGCTCCAACTTAACTTAATGCCTCGTACTATCACTTTTTCACTCCTCACTTGTCTCCTCTATCATTTTCTACAAATGGAAAAGTCAAAATGAATTCATAAAACATGGATTTTTCTTTTTTAGACCCAAATCGACATGATCGACATCGGTCATGTCGTGCCCTAGCCAACCGATGTCGGTTATACCCTAACTAGCATCAATCACCTCCCCTTACCTTTTGACCCATATAATACCCATTTTTCCTAAAAAAATTATTGACCTAATAACTTTTGACCTTACCAACACCTATTACACCCTACCCACAAGCCTAAATTACCTATACATTTCCTTAATTACATTTAGGGACATGTTATTTACCTATACCTCAGCCTTACCCATGCCATGACCTATATACCTTGACCTGAACCACCTTTTTTGACATCGGAATTTGTGTACTCGTTATACCTTGTGATGTTGTTACCCGTATTATTTAGCCTAATGACCTTACCTTGCCTATTGTCATGTTGTTTATCTCAACCAAACCTTTGGTGTATTGGATCATACCTAAACATTCCTACACCTAACCTAAGTTGTGTTTCTAGACCATATCATGTACCCTAGATACCTAAATCACTTCAACCTTATTTGGATAAACCTATCGATCTTTGAAGATTGTAGAGTTTGCAAGCTCTTCCACCTAGTACCATGTCGCAATCTATATGTGTGTGTGCATTTGATTTCCATTACCCATTACCCAATGTGACCCTTACCCATCACCCAATATGACCCTTACCTATTACCCAACCCACCTATACCTTCACTCTTACATCACCCACCAATAACTTTACCTACAACCCATTTACCCTCACTTTCATCACTTACCCATTTATCAAACCACTCACTTGAACTCCATCTAACACCTCGTCAGCTCCTAGTTTGAGGGGGATCACCTTAGGCCATACTTGGGGAAACCCCACTCTCACCTATACTTGGGGCAACCACTTCATGTTTTTGTCAGCATCACTTACCAATACAAGCTAAGTGAAAAAAGGGGAAAATGTAGACACCAAATTTGGGTCACACTCCCCTTAGTCCCCTTTCAATCAGTTAACATAATGTCTTCACCTAACCACGCCCCTTTACCCCACATTCATATTAATTTAATTACTTACAATTGAATTAATGTCCATCCTCACATTATTTATTAATTTAATTACTTTAACTGAAATAATTTACACCTCACCAAGCCACATCACCTAGACACCTCACCATGGACTTATTCTTAGTCTATTAATTAACTAAGACTTAATCTCTACTTATCTTAACCAACTGGGACTTAGTCTAACCCTAACATTAATTCCTATTCCTTCTCCAACAACACCCCCACTTATCTAAGTGCTAACTATCACTTGAGACCCAGACTAACAAGCAGAACACGCCAAAAATAGCCAAGATCTACTATTTTTGGTAAACCTAGGATTTCCCGCCCTAACTAACAACGGTTAACCCGCAACCAATGCCTATCACCTTGACCATCATTGGTTACCATATATACAATTTTGGAACCTTTTTCCCAGGTTGGTCACTTTGAGTTTTGAGAAAGCTATCTGCATTCAAGCATGAACCATAGTTTTCTCAACATCAAGGTGACAGAATACATTCAGCCAAAGGCCCAAGGCAAGTACCTGAGATAGATCCAAAGGCATTGGCATTCATGGTAGCACTCCAGGAATCACTTCCATGGCACTGACCACCAAGTTCTTCATAGATCAACCATCACCTTCCTTCACCAACCAAGCTTAAAAATACAAGTAAGTGCATTTGATTTTGCATCATTTTTGTACTTACTTAAATAGGTTCTTTATCTTTTTGTTACTAGATCTTATTCTTCCATGTATTCCTCCATCCCCACCTTCCTCGTCCATCTACCTATCTAGCCACCCCCAACCTTCTAGCTCTCCATACCTATCCTTTATACCTTCATGAGTCTTCCTCATATTATTATGAACCCAATCATCCCTCCTTCACTCTCTGTGCAATCAAAAAGAATCCCAAAATTACCTTTTATCAAATCACCAAATTTCCCCTACCAACATCGGTTACCTTAACCGTCGTCAGTTTCCTTTTCACCAGCATCAGTCACCCGACTGACGTTGGTTATTGTGTCTCATGTCAGACTTTCACTAAACTGGCCTTAACACCCCAAAACCTCACAGAACCTTGCCAAAACTTGATACCCTGCCTACAACCTCACCACAGACCTTCCCAACTCTCTGTGCAGACATAGAGAGAGCCTGGATACCTGTTTTTGACATTCAGCCATTCCCAAATAGAAACCAATATCGGTCATCTTAAATTGGTATTGGTTATACCTAAACCGTCATCAGTCACACACTGACCGGCATCAGTCTCTGTGTCTAGTTAACTGCCTTAGACTAGTGAGCCTCCTAATTTCCCAAATTGCACCAGATCTTACCTTCACCTTGCCTGTGACCCTCAGACCACCTGCCCAGCCTGCAACCTGACCCTAGACCTTCATCTGTTTAATTATCTAAAGCATCTAATTGGATTAACATTGATAGTAATCTGAGATACCCAAATCAGAACACTAGTGTTATGATTCTTTTATTTGCATGTTCATTTATTTTATATTGAATTATACATATCAGTGGATTGACAACCTTCAAGGAAGTATCACACTTCCTAGATATATCTCACGCTAGGCAATCCACTAACCTTTTGCTATTAATTATGTTTTTTGGTCTTTCTTTTCATTTTGGGTAGTTCCTCCTAGCCAAAAGGAAGCTCACACAATCAACATGGAACAGGAAATCAAATTCACGTGCACAACCTTCAACCAATGAAAAATAGATATTCCTCCTTGGCCTATTTACCCTTAAGGAATGATTCTTGAGACAATAAGTGAGATAAAACAAGAGCTTGAACAAGTTATAAAAACCCATATGATGACATACCATCCGAGTGTCTTATGTGGATCCAGTGTGCATGCACATGAAAGTTAATTGTTGCTTGAAGTGAATACCTGTAAGATAGTAAGTGAAAAAACAAGACAATGTGTAGGTGTGAGTGAAATATATTATTTATGATTGATTATATGGAATGTAATTATAAGGCATGCATTTCTCTTCTTCCAGAAAAAGGTATATCACATTGAAGAAGATGTATTTGATTCTAATTTCGCAACATTTCTCTAATTCTAGCTAGGCATCCATAGCCTCAATAGAGATACTATAAATACCCCCAAGATATTTTTGATATTACATTTTGTAAAATAAGGTTGAATTTTATTTTGAATTTGAATTTTTTTGACATGATATTCATCTATCTCAATTTACCAAGGAGTTTAGAACCACTAGTGGCTTAATGGAAGGAGTAGAAGTGATTATGGAGATGAGATTGGAAAATGTCAATAGATAATGCCTTGGGACCTTCATGAAAAGTTTTTAAGTGTGTAAGAGTTCATGGATCTCTAAGGGGACTGCCATTTTTAATTTACTAAGTAACAAGAGACTAAGGTAAAACAAATGTGGTACAAACTATTGAATCACAAAATGTGACAATAAGGTAATTGAGAGTTCACCAAAAGTTTGAAACAAACCAAGATGTGGAATGGGAATGAATTTTAAATGAAGTATGGAATAATGAACAAAGAATTGGAATAAAATACAAATGAATGGAGGAGTAATGGTGGAAGAACATCTTTAAAAAAGTGTTTTTAATTATTTTTGGGACAGAGTTTTTTTTTTGTAGAAAATATTTAGGTATGTGTGTGTATGTGTTTCTCTTTGTGTGGATGTATATGCATGGATCTCTAAGGGGGCTGCCATTTTTAATCCACCAAGTAATAAGATACTAAGGTAAAACATCTGCAGTAGAAATTATTGAATCACAAAACGCGACAAGGTAATCAAGATTTCACCAAAAGTGTGAAACAAACCAATATGTGGAATGTGAATGAACTTTAAATGAAGTATGGAATAGTGATCCAAGAATTAGAATGAAATAAAATGAATGGAGAAGTAATGATGCAAGAACATCCTTAATAAAGTGTTTTTAATTATATTTTTAGGACATGTAGATTTTTTTGTATTTTTAAAGATTTATAGCTATGATGTAACAAAAATAAAATTATTATTGAATCTAATTTTAGAGTCACTAATATTATAGTATACAACTAAATACAAATGATAAGCACTCTAAAGATACAACACAATTGTATAAGAAAATAGGAGAGGTATGGCACTTATCTTATTTACGCTTATCCTAGAACATATATGAACTGGGAAAACTAATGAATAGGATGGAAAGAGCGTCAGAAATGCTTGATATTGATTTTGGAACCTACAAACAGAGCTGGAAATGGGCACCTGGGCAAGGGAGAGGGCACCTGAGTGCCAGAAACCACTCCTGTGTGTTGGTGACTGCGCAAATACAATAAGTAAATCTAATTTAATAGGCAAAGTTATGACTAGATCCAACAGTTTGGTAGGTTATCCTGGGTTTGTAGGTCTAATAGAGGTTGTAAGTGAGGTTTGGGTAAAGTTTGGTAAGGTTTCGGGTTGTTTTGGGAAAGTTGTGAATTTTTTGGTTTAGGGAAAACTGCTAGTCTCAGAGACCGATATCGGTTTGGCGATCGATTTTGGCTATGGGGATACATCGATGTTGGTTGGGTGATTGACGTCAGTAGGGGAAATTTGGTGGTAATGTTAAAAACTAATAATTTGGCACTCTTTTTGGTTGCACAGAGAGTGATGGGGTTTTGGATAGGTTGATGGGGTTTTTGTTAAGGTTCAGAGATGTTGATACGAGGGTTTAGGAAAAGTGTGGGAGGTTAAATGGACAAAAGGTTAGCCGAAGGCACTAGGGATTATATATGGGCAAGGTAGAAAGGTGGTGTTTAAAGTAGATAGCTTAATAAAACAATCTGAGCTATTAGAAGTGACAACAGAGAGATAACACTTACTTCTGAAATGTAACCTAGATGTGGATGGTGGTAGTGGTTGCGGAAGGTGGTGATCTGGAGTGAATACGGTGAAAGGGTGGCACAGTGCTTCCTGGTGTGTGTGTTATAGATTTGAAAGAACCTATGGAAGAACCGAATGATGTCAGAATGTTGATAGAGGCTCTAATTGGTCACAAGGTTGTAGGAACACTTGAGAGTACGATGCCAATAAAATGAGAGCCAAGAACTCTGAATTATGAACCTGAACAAAGAGTTAGAAACTCTTATTTAACCTAACCGATGACGGTTAGGTTACCAACTTTGGCCGAGGGATAACCTATTAGAATTTGAGGATTCTAATAAATATGGATTTAATCAACTTACATATTACATAATGTTATAATAAATATTTAAATAAAGATTACATCATAACATAAGTAAATAAAGAAATACTTACAGGAAATAAATAACACAAGTGACATAGTAATTATAGTGGAAAACCCCAATAGGGTAAAAACCACTTTGAAAATAACCTTTTACTTCAGAGAACTTATTTTACATCCAGTAAGATCACCTCCTCCTTTGAAACCCTATTTACCAAGGGTAAAACCAAATCACTTGATTTGCACACCTTTGATATATTTCGCGAATATATCAAATGAGGACCTAAATTCCTTTTTATATAAGGTGATCGGGTATGTCTCCCGATCCACCTTTCAACCTAAAATGGTTGACACATACACCTAGGTTTATAATATTTAATATTAGAAATATAATCATTTCATGATGTTAAATATTTAACCTAAAGTATATACCTAGGTTAGCATATTTAATAATATAAATATAAATATTTAAAATTATTAAATATTAACATATATATTAGTGATGGACCCATATACATTAAGGGTTGGCCAGACCACTTAATCATTATGTTCTAACATAACCAACATCGGTTGACGCGAATAAGTCCAAGTTGCCAAAAATATCCTGATCTTTGCTATTTTTTTACGTGATTTGAATCCTCATTTCGGGTCTCAAGTGGAGAATGGTGCTTAGATAAGTAGGAGTGTTTTTGGAGAATAAATAGGGAATTAATGTTAGGGCTAGACTAAGTCTCAGTTGGTTGGGATAAGTAGGGACTTTATCTTAATTAATCAATAGGATAGCAATAGGTCTTGGGATGAGGTGGAGGGTTGTATGAGGATGAGGATTAATTTAACTATTGGTGATTCAGTTAATACCAATGTGGTGAAGGGGACCATAACTAGGTATATGTGTCAATATAATGAATTGAAAGGGGTTAAAGGAATGTGTCCCAAATTTGGGTGTCTACAGACTTAACTATTTTATGCCTTATGCTTGTACTAGAAAATTGATGTATAGTAAGGGCAGACTGTAGCAAATGTGCACAATAAATCCTAGATCTGTCGAATGATCCTGGACTAGAGTGCCTTATTGGGTCAAGGGCACTTGGGAACTGGATTTTTCTATTGGGAACTTGTGTTTGCAAACATGGACAGAAACTTAATCTTCTAGTGTCACAAGGTTATCACTGATAGTCACTTTTGGTTGCATGTATGTCGTACTATGATCATAAAATTCTCTTGTAACCTACAAAGATATGATGACTTGCAAAACACTCAAAACTACATCAAATCCAAAAAATAAAAGATGAAATATGGGGAGTGGGACTGACCCCGATGGTCACCTAACTGAGTAAAATTACGACTAAGTGTTTTACTTCATCTTATACTCTATGCATTGCGTGTGTTGTGTGATACAATTGTTCCCTAAGAATCCCTTGTGCAAGTGTACATGATAGTGTGTGATATCTAGATTTACCAATGTAAATAGATGTGTAGATGGAAAAATGAACTTCCCCTTCCTATGAAGTGTATGAATAAAATGGAGTCCCTTGTCTCATGATTGAAAGCTATATGGATTCCTTTGATGCTCTAAGATGCCTTTGGATGCAACCTTAGGCGATGATAATAGATACTTAGATCTTGGTCTCTTATTATGGTCACACTTCTTTGTATTTATATGATTACCTTGATTGAATTTTGTTATTGACTGATGAAAGGACGAACCATAATAAAATAAGATAGCCAAAAGATAAAAGAGACCCAAAAGAAGAAAGTAACATAGAAGAGGTTCGAGGTTTCCCATAGGGGACAAGCGCATATGGGAATTGGCATCCTAGTTGTGTGTTGGTGTTAGTAGCCATAAAACATAATAAAGTGAAATACCGACTAGGATGTAGGGTGTGAAAGACCATAAATAAGATCATAAACAAAGCAAAGAGTCCAAAAATAGATTTCAATTACTATTTTTCATGCTTACGAATCATATGAATGTATGTGTACTTTTAGGACCTAAAAATCTACCCAAGTATGGGATTTTGTGTCTACAAGATATGTTTGGATGTGTGTTTATGTGTTTGTGTCAATGATGATGGAACAAGATGTACGAAGAATTAAGCCATGCTTTAAAGCTATGCTAAATGAAGAGAAGATATATATGGATTAAATAGAATGTGGACTTGAAGACAAGAGAAATTTCATGTAGTCCTTATAGTGAATGGATTAAGGAGATATGTGATTTATAGAATAATGTGATAGATGAAGTAGATAATTATATTATATTACATGAGGTAAATGAAGAGAAAACAAATGAAACCAAATAGGAGCCATAAAGTGACAATGAGAGTAGCACGTGGTTTTGGAGATGAATTAAATAAGAAAGATGTCAAGTGTATTAAATGTGAGATCAAGTTAGGTGGGGGGAAATGAGAAGAGGCCTATGGTGGATGAGAGAATGAGATAAAGGGGTGTGATAAGAGGAATATATTTTTGAATAAGAGGGGGTACGTAATAGTTGATGTCAATAAAATGAGAATGTGGAAGAAAATTTAAATGATGTGAAAGTAGAGGTGTGTGTGAAGGAAATTGGCAAGGAATTTGTAAGAAAAAATGGTTGTAGGTCCATCATTGATGATGTGAAAGTAGCAGTGTTAGAAGTACAATGGACTAAGAAGGGGGGTGAATCATTCCTTATGAAACTTTAAACAAAATTTTAGATTATACAAACAATCACAAATTCACTTATCTAACGATTATTGTGTGCACACCATCAAATATCAAATATGCAAACCATGAAACATAGTGTTGAGAAGACATAGAACGTTGCTAAGGAAAAACCAGAAGATTCACGCGCAGGAGCAAGGAAAATTTGAAGGCGCGGAAGGATAAGGAAGTAAAAACACATTGAAGTCAAAGGCAAATTTGGGACTTAGCCATTTTCATGGTTATGGTATATTTTTGGAGATGGCGTGTAGAGCACACAACCAGATGGAGACTTGCATGACACACATATGTTATTTTTGGAAGAGCGTCTACTAAGAACTTTACAATAATTCAAGTTAATAATAGAATTACCACTTCCAGTTAACTAGGAGAGATCTATTGTTATCACACTTGCATATGTGCATGATATTGTAAAGGCATGTGGCTATTTTCAACATGCAACCTATTTTGGGAATTATGTAAGTGGTGAAGGGAAAGGCCTCACCCCTATAAATATGTAGAGAGTTGTGTACGTTAGAGAGGAGTGAACTATTATGGAGTTATGCTGTCTAAAATTGATACGCGCATGAGGTATGGTACTAATTATTGTAAGAAGCTTCTGTGTATTTAATGTGCTTAACATAATGGAGTGTATTGGCTAAATCAAGGTGTTAAACGTGCTTGTAACTAGTTCTTGTATGGTTGCATTCATTATGACTAATGTTTAAATACATTATTCTTTAAGATATAGATCTAGAATATGTTATGTGGAAAGCTTATATTATTTATGGATTTGAATGCATTAACTTTTCATCATGTTCACATCCTGCACACTCAAATCTAAAGATGGTCCTGGTACCTTTGCATGTTTCAGGTGAGCACTTAATCTAGGCTGAGTAATGTGCCATCACACCTAGGGTTATTCTTGGTAAATTATAGGTTACATCATTAGTTTTGTTGCCTGGGACCTCCTTTTTAGATGTTTTTAGGATGGTTTGTGATGAAGAGTGTTCCGGTTGACCCTAGCAAGTGTTTAGGATTGGATAAAAGATCATAGAAGAAGAGTACACATAGAGGTTCAACATTGGATCTGATTTTAATGCACACATGTGGGTGGAACAGAATCTGTATGACTTGTTTGTATGAGAGCTTATTTGCTATCTTTCTAGTAGAACTCTATGAGTGGCTAGTTTTCTTATGCGTTCTAAATGGAACTAGAAGTATCGCCCACTTTTTTGTATGAAGGAATAATTTCAGGCCCTCTATGATGTTGATCTAATTTGAACACGCACTGTGGATACTTGGTTTCATGGCATCTTGAATAGCTAAATTCTGGAGTACTCAATTTCTTCTTATTATTTTCTCGAAGGTAGCTAAGTTTTAGTTTTTTACGTTATCTCAAGGGAACCTATTTACAATGTATTCCACTGGTAATCAATATTTTGATGGTAACCCTAAACTTGGAAGAAAAACTGATTGGCTAGATAACCCTCACCACATGTGGGGGGCAAAGAAAAAGATTGGTGAAATATGGTAAACTTAGCGGTCAGCAATGAAGAGAGAAGAAAGGTGGATTAAGTACAATGATGGCATGTGAGAGAGGAGATAGAGAAGTAACATGTGACATTGTAGAGTGGATATCATTGAGGAGAGAGGTGGCTCTGAAGGATCTGGAGCTCACATAGGAGGCCTAGAGCCAGAGCATCAGGAACTCCCCCATCTAGGAAAACATGATAGGAACTCCCTCGGCCTCACAAGGGTAACATGCCAACAAAGATGACTTGGGCCACAGGCGCGCATCTGAACCTACCTAGCAACCTAGCCATTGCACTTGGTTTTCTAGTATACACTATGAAAAGTAGTCAATAAGCCAATTCAGACAGTGGGAGAGTACGAGTAAGTTAGATAGCAAGAACATCGATGATAAGGAAGACGTCTTCGTTGTTGTTTGGGGGTACTTTTTCAGGCACATCGTTTGCACATAATATGAGCGCGCAGAGTGTTTTGGTCTCACTTCTGGGAGTGGTACCACCTCATAAATTGTCAGGGTTCAATTCAGTACTATTGTTGGGGCACAGGAAGTACATATTCTGGTCTGCTTCTAGGAGGAGGATTAATAGGTATAGGTGGTTCTAGTTCATGTGGATCTGGTGGTTCTAGAGGTAGAGGAAATATAGGAGGTTCCGGATCAATTGGGCAAGGTCCACACCAACCCCCAAAATATTTAAATGGAGATGTCTCTTTGTCTTCCAGAGTATAGGGGGCATAGAAGATGCTACTGAGCACGTACACATGTGTGAAATATTGTGGCATGCGAAAGGAATCATGACTTCTAAGCGCAAGGCAAGCCATTTTGTGACTACATTGCAGGAACGCAAGAACTCGCACACAGTTGGTACAGGAAGTTTGACCCTAATCAAACTTGTGTGGATTATACAACATTAAAAATATTCTTTCTTAAAAGAGTTCTATATCCCTGAGTTTGAGTAGAAGAGTATAAACACGCTCAAGGATATTAAACAAGGCACTACTAAGAGTGTCCAAGAGTATGACACCCACTTTAAAAAACACTTTTATCTAAGCTTTCATATGATATTCACGCAATCCAGCATGCATAATGGTTTTTTGGAGGTCTGATTACACCTTTTAGAAGGGTGCTATCGCATAAGACATACACTAATCTACATGAAGCACTTGAAGTAGCTTTACGCACTGAGCTAGTCGAAAGTATAGGCACTGGAGTTAGCCCATTCTTGGAAGCACAGATTGCAGCTATGGCAAAGCAGTTGGAGAAACTATTGGCAAATTCAACACACAAGATGTGCACAGGGATTTGGTATATAGATTGTGAAGTGGAAGGTCACCACCAAGGATAGTTGTCTCTACAGATCAGTGCATTCATTATTACTGGACTGTGAGATATGTCATTTGAACCATGATGTCAGTTGTTGCCCATTCTTACAACACACGATAAGAAAGAATGTCTCTTGCTATTGTAAAATTTGCAGGTCCGCGATTCACAATAAGGAAGTTTCCGGTTGATTGATGAGATCCATGATGTTATAGATATTGGTGTACGACAAACAGGAGTGGCAGATAACTCTAAAGGAAAGGATGAGCATCAGGATCAAAATTAGGTGTGATATGATTAGAATGAAGCGCACTTTGAAGGAGTTCATGGGCAGAGGTCATGGATACCATGGTGGATTCAAAGGCTGAGGCTATGGTGGTGGATGAGGTGAGTTTCCTCGTGGGACATGGTTTACATGCGGATCTCCTGACCACTACAGGTGCAAATGTCCCTAGAATATTACATGTTCTTTCTCTGAGAAAGAATCATAGTTATGAGGAATTCTCGAACTTATATGTGCATCTTAGTAAGTAGCATAAACAATAGAACAAAGGTGCAAGGATGGTTAGAATACAACGCGCTGTGGAAAATCAGTGGATGCCCAAGTTGACACCAGAACCTTAGGCATTAACCGTAAATATTACTACACCGTGCTAAAGTGACATGCGCCAAAGGAGTGTTACACCAGAAGCCTACCATCACCAAAGAGGAGGTTCTACATGTGAGGTACCCAAATCCTGCCCATCAGAAGGAGGTTTATCAAGAGACCATGGAGGTCCTCAAAAATCTTCAGGTTAAATACAATGTTTAAAGGAACAATCACGGAAGATAGAACAAAAGAAGGCAATAGAGACAGTCTAATATTATATTGATGACTTGAAGAAGAATATGCAAGATGTTACACCAGGAGAATAACATTCCATTATTAGGGAATTGGCTGAAGGGAAACACTCTGCACACGGTTATTGAGAATGGACGGCATATCCTACATGTAAATATTCCCCCTGATAGGATAGACTACGATAAGGAGATCACTCTGAATGATGTTATGGATGCGATAGCTTTTGAGTAATATATTGAATGACACATGTGCATAAGTCAATTTTATTACTTTAGATGCATGGGTGCAGATGGGGAGACCCCCATTGCAGTCATCTTCTAATGTGTTGTTTATAGTTAATTGGACTAAGGACACTCCCATAGGAGTTTTAAAATATTTATCCATTACTATACAAGGGTTCAAATTCACTGCAGATTTTGAGGTTTTAGCACTTGCAGAAGCAAATAGTTTCCTAGCTCTACTTTGGGTGCCCTTGGTGTTACACAAATAATGTTGATTTACGGTTCAAAAAGGGATATATTAGTTTTGAGAATAAGGAGGAAAGGGTTATAATCCCTTTAACATATGGGAAATTTGTATCGTATGTATAGCCTTTGAGTGAGAAAGATCTGAACAGGATCTATGTGCACGCCATTCGAGACCCATAGGTTCTTGAGCCATCTAAAAAGGGAATCCTTCAGTGGGAAAATGCACAATCTATTAGTGATACTACGAGTATTGCTTGTGATAATTGGGCCCATGGTACTTAAGAAGAGGTAGTGAGCGAAGTAAGAAGTGCATTTACATGGAAAAGTGTACCTCATTCTATTATAAGGATAGGTAACAACCATGTACCTCGGTATGTTGAAGAATAAGACCCTACAATATTCCTGCGTGTCATGGAGGAGCAGTGGATAGACCAAGTTGAGAGAAGAAATATGTTAGCATATACCTTGCGCGGGACAGTAGCATGCTAGTGGGTGGTTCACAGAGATAATCTTATAGAATGGAATGAGATCAGGATTGCTCTTTCTAATCGATTTTTCAGGAGTAATGCACCTACTCAAATATGCACTTATCATGGTAATCAACCTGTTCAACACCATGTTTAGCAGTGTGAGAGACTCTAGACAGAAGGGCAGGAAGCTTTACCACCTTCACTCTGGGTGCACAAATTTTATTCCAGTTTACAAGGTTGTGCACGTGCTTGGTATGTATATGCGGAGCTACATAGAGAGACTAGAAATTGGCAGGATTTGATTACCAGAATGATCCACACTTTTGACTACTTCTCTACTAAACCTCCAATAGAAGAGGTGTTAAAGGTTATAAAGTGCTTAACTATGGGAGATAGTGCAAAGGTGGAAGAACTCATTCAAGATTTATTTGGTGAGACAGACTTAGGAAACGTGTTTTAATGAAGAGGAAGAGACAAATTCCATGTTACTTTAGTGTGCTTGCTTTGAGAAAGAAAAAGGAAAGATGGTGTGAAGAGGTAGAAAATCTAGATGTTGATCCTTCAACGGGGACGCACAAAGTCTTGGACAATGCAGATAAGATTACACTCACATATCATGGACCTATGAAGACAAAGAAAGTGAATATTAGCACGGATACTGAACCTAAGGAGGCCATTATTAGGGAGTATTGGTCTGACTTTGAAGTGGCAAAAATCATAGAGTTACTACGGGATTTTTAGGAATTATTTCCTAGGGGATACCATGAATTAAAATGTGTGCATAAATCATTAGGAGAGATGAATATCAAGCTTAGAGAAGGTGGGGTGCCAGGTCAGGAAGAGACCCTACAAGATGAACTCTAACTTGTGCGTCAAAGTTAAGGAAAAAATTGACAAGATGTTAAAATCTGACATTATCAAGCCCCTAGAAGAGTCTGAGTGGGGTTAGCCCCATGGTTATCAATATAAAAAAGGATGGTCGGATTAGGATTTGTGTGGACTACAGATAACTGAATGTTGCATGTGTAATTGATCTTTTTTCCTACACCTTTCACAAAGGAGATATTGCCAAAAGAAGGAGAATGCGTTGCAGGGCGTGAAATCTATTCTTTTACGGATGGATTCTCTAGGTATCATTAGGTCAGGAGTGCGTAGGATGATCATGAGAAAATGACCTTCACCACTCAATGGGTAATTTTTGCATATACTGTGAAGTCTTTTGGTTTGAAAAATGCACCTATTGTATTTTCATGCATAGTAGTTCAAGCATTCTAGGATTTCATCCACAACTTTTTATAGGTTTACTTGGATGATTGGATGGTGTATGGATTTGTTAAGGATCATTGTGACAATTTTTTTCTTAATGTTTGAAAGATGTAGATAGTTAAGCATTTCTTTGAACATCAAGAAGTGCATATTTACTACACACATTTAGCATTTTTTTAGGGCACATCATCTGCAAGGAAGGTTTGTTGGTTGATTTAGCTAAGGTTGCAATTATTATCATCTTGGAAGAGCCTACCGGTCAGAGTGAGGTGCGCGGATTCTTAGTTCACCACTAAGTATTATAGAAAAATTATTAAAGGGTATGCTAAGGTTGTCAAACCCTTGGAATTGTTACTAAAAGGAAAAGGGACATTTTATTGGGGGAACCGCAACAACACGCATTCTAGGCATTGAAGTAGAAACTTACTGTTTCATTGTTTTCTTCACGTTTTTGAATGACGAAACAGATAGGGTTATGGGCTAGGAGGAATGCCTGTTAAATGAGTTGGTTGATGGTTGTTGCGTTGCGTTCTGACTTCTTGATCTAGTGCCAATTGTGAGAGCTTCCTTTTGGCTAGGAGGAACTACCTGTAATAGAAAACAAGACCACAAAAGAGAAGTTAAATGATATATGATAGTGGATTGCCTAGCGTATGCTAGTTCCAGGAAGTTTGATACTTCCTAGATGGCTATCAATCCATTGTTTAAAAACAAATTAATGCAAGAAATAAGTAAATTCCTATTATAGTTGATATGATTTTGGGTATCTCATTAAAGTACAATAAGTAAAATCCAATCATAACAGGCTAGGCTATATTTGGATCTAAAGGATGAGGTAACTGCCAAGGTACTGGGGACTGGTCAGGGTCTGATTCTGGGTTGTTTAGGTCAATGGGTAGGAGGTTGTTTGGATATTTTCTTGGGCAAGGTATAAAACACAGAGACCAAACGTCAGTGTGGGTATGACTTGTGACAGTTTATGGAGAACTGATGACGGTTATGGGTAATTGGCGTCGGTAAGGTCGGGATGTATGAAAATCAAAGAGATCTGATTGCAAGGTTTGATATGGGATTTGATAGAGATGAGTAGGGTGGATAAGGAGGTTTATATAATTCCTAGGTGTATTCAAGGGTGAACAGCAGGCGAGGATGGGTGATTTGGCGGTGTGTGGGTAAGGAAATGGTTAAGTTACATGTTAGTAAGGGATTGAAAAATGGGCATGTTAAAGTGTAAATTAATAACAGGAGTAACAAAAGCTATTAACTGAAATAACAATGTTGGTTAATGATAAAAACACTTACCAATATTGTATATCTGATGGTTGGGTGGGGGTGATGATCAGTTGGTGGAACGGAGCTTGGTATAATAGCGATACTTCCTGGAATGTTACCGTGAGTGCAAATCCATTTGGATCTGTCCTTGTGTTGGCTATGGATGTTTGGGTGCATGAAAAGACTCTAGTTATGCTTGCATGTAGCTATCTTCTTGTCTCTTGATCTCAGAATGTGCCAACCTCTCAAACAAGGTTGTTAAGATCAATAAATGGTAACCAATGATGGTTCTGTCTTAACCGGTGTCGGTTTAGGTCTGACCAATGTCAGTTAAGGTGGGATTCCCTAGGTTTACTAAAATTGGCATATGTTTCTAGTTTCTTGGGCCCAGTTGGTTTGTTGTCGTGGATCAGAATGGAAGCCTCCCTTCTAATGAGTGGTAATGTGGTTAGAAAAATCTTAGGCATTGATTTTTAGGGTTAGACCAAATCTTAGCTCATTAAGGCAAGTAAGACTTAGTTATTGCTAGTTATGGAAACATGTCAAGAATAGGTCAATGATAAGGTGTCTAGGATAATGTGGCTAGGTGAGGTGGACAAGTGAGGACAATAAAGGTAGTAAAATAATGAAATTTGTGAGGATGAGGATTAAATTAATTCAAGATAGTCAAATGCATATTAATGTGGGGTGAAAGGGGCCATGGTAAGGTGCCCATGGTTTAAGTTGGTAATCCGATTAGGGGCTATAGGGGAATGGTACGACCTAATTTTGGTGTCTACACTTTCCTCTTTTTTTTCTTGTAGCTTATATTGGTAAGTGATGCTGAAAATAATAGGGAGTGATTACCACATGTGTGGGAGAGATCGAGATTTCACCAGGTGTGAGCGAAGGTGATCCCCCTCGAACCAGGAACTGATGAGGTGTTCTATGGAATCGGTGAGTGGTTTGATAAATGTGTAGTTGGTGGAAGTGAAGATAGGTGGGGAAGGGTATGAGTATTACGGGAAAGGGCTGATGGTCAACTCGGTAACAAGTATAGGTTATGTCAAATTGGGAATGGGTAATGGTCAAATTGGGTAATAGGTAATGGGTGAGGGTTAAATTGGGTACTGGGTATTGCAAACACATCACACACACATGCACATGTATAGACTGTGACAACAATGGTACCAGGTTGAAGAGCTTGTAACCTCTACATTGTCCAAGGTCAATAGATTTATCCAAATAAGGATGAAGTGATTCAAGTATCTAAGGCATAGGATATGATGCTAGAAACACAATGTAGGTCAGGTGCAGGAATGTTGATGTATGTTTTGGTACACCAAAGGTTTGGTTAGGATAAATATCATGGTAACAGGCAAGGTATGGTTGTTACGCTAAAAAAACATGGGTAGCAGCATCGGAAGATATAACGAGTGCATAAGGTCATATGGTCACTGACCCAATGTAGGTCAGGTCTATGTATCTACGTCATGGCATGGGTAAGGCCGAGGTATAGGTTAAATTAACATAATCCTAAGATGGACTTAAGGAAAAGGATAAGGGTAGTTTGGGCTTGTAGGTAAGTTGAGATAAGTGTGACTAAGTTCAAACGGTGGTATCTGGAAGGGTAAGAGTTGTGGTCAGAAATGGGGAAAGGGTAATGACAGGAGTATGACAGGTAACTGATGCTAGTCATACTAAACTGGTGACAGGTGAGGTAAACCGATCATGATTTTCTAGGGCACATTAACCAACGTCGGTTTAGGTATAACCTATCATGTTGTGCTATGGCATAGGACCAATGTTGGTCTATGTATAACGGGCGTTGGTCAGGTTGATGTGGGTATATAAAAAGGAAAAATTTGTACTAAGATGGATTCATTTGTACGTGTGTTGGATATTTTTGAAAAGGATGCATAGCGGTGATACTTTTTTTCCATGTAGAAAGCGACGGTTACATGGGGCTATTTGAGCTGAGCTGAGGTGGAGTGATCCAGCATAGAGATTGGCGAGCCAGGTAGGTGGGTCCATGAGATCAGGTGGATTGGTTTGCAATTGGTAGCAGAGGGTTGAGGAGTTGATTTGGACATGGTAGAGGTAGGGAGAGTGTTTGGGTGGACCACTAGCATAATGTGGAGGCCAGACATACCACCACGCAAACGGTGACATTGAGATGAGGTAGGATTTAATCCACTCATCTGTTGGATTTGAAATTGGATGTTTTAAATATAGAGTTTGGGTGAAAGGTAAGGTTTTGGTGGAAATTTATTTTTCATTTATAGGTAAAATAAATGAAATGAGGGAAGGGGGGTCCAATATCATAGTAAATAGGGGTGATAAAGAGGTTAGGGATAGGTCTTAGGTGTAAGTTTAGAGGTAGGTGTCATAGGGTGTTTGGGACAAGAAATTAGGTAGAGGGAGGGTCGGGGTTTCAGGTTTTGATGTCGCGTAACAGAGAATGACGTCCAGGTTAAGGGTATGGACTGACATCTAGTTGGCCTTAGGCTAATCGACATCATTCAAGTACTGAAGTGGAACCATACACCTAGGTTGTAATTGAACCGACGTCATGGTCAAGGAGTAATCAGTGACTGTGTTAGGGTCACCAAAGGCTATCAGGTCTTATGTTTACAGGGTAAGTGCATATTCTTAAGCTCAAGTGGGTGAAATGGATAACGGGTGAGGTACCAGGGTAGAAGGGAGTGGTTAAAGGTGCTAATGTTGCGATAGACCTTCAGTTTTAATAATGTGGTGTGATTTTTCCTGAATGTAGGCCTAAGGACTATCTACTCTAATGTAGGAGGGAATATATGTACCTAATCTAACTTTCTCATGGACCAAGGTATGAGAGAATGAATGAAAATGAAAACCTACACTAAAGCGGTGATACACCAGAAAAGGAGGGAGTGAGGGTAGTCTTCCAATGTGTGAGGTACATATACTAAAGTGACACACTAGAACGGGCATGATCAGATTTTGATGGTCGCCCTCATTGACAAATGGGATTCAACGAACAACATCTAAAATATACTGAACGGGTGAGATCACAGTCACCTTGCAAGATGTATATAGGACCTTGTGGCTACTAATAGTGGGGATGCAAGTGTAATGAAGGTCTACAAAGGGCATCTGAGAAGAGTTGCAAACAAACACTGTGCAAGGTGAAGATGGCATCCAAATACTTGCAGGTTCCATTACTTCATGATATGTACAGTATGGGGATATGTATTGGGCCCATCCGGAGAAGATGAGGCTGGATAGTGTTGTTGATGGAGGTAGTATATTGCTATGCAGGGCTGGATGTAGCACATTGGGAGATTCACAAAGCAATCATTGACAGAGGTTATGTCATGACATGTTGGAGGACTCCTCCCTTTTATTCATGAGCCCAACACTGCAATTTATGGTAAAGTTGTACAGAGAGCTATGGGATTACAGGCGGCTACAAATGATTTATCCTAAAATCTATCCTTCAACCACTTTCATTTCTCAACATAAATGGATTGAAATTGATGTCCATATGTCCAGTTGCAAAAATTCTCCCGGGATAGTGTCCCATTTGACTTGCAGGTTTGAAATAGGTGGGCTTCAGTTGATGCCTGCTTGCGATTGGGGACTCACTAAGTGGCCAAAGCTAAACACGATGTAGTTCTATTACCCGAATTTTCTACAGGGGTTGTCTAGCATGGAAAAAATTTGGAGGCCATATCTATGTTTCCCATCAAATGGGTGGAAATGGATTGAAGACCTATATCGAGCATACGAAGCCACAATTTGAACGGTACCAATTTCGTGCAATTTTGTTGAGTGAATACAAAGAGTTATGGTACATGTCTGACAGCGTCAGACAGCTATTTTGGGCTACTACCAAGCATTTACCCCCACCCCTCCCACGAGAATGAAGATTAATTTACATGGAGCAGAATATGTTTCATACTCATTCTACCACAAGTCTGAATTTTGCTGATAGGGTCAGGAGTTCGTAGGTCAGAATTTACCCGTGGTTTGAAGATGTCAGGAGGTTAAACATTGACTTTTTACACTTCAATGGTGCGGTGCACATTTCATGCAAAAGTACCACCAAGGTCCGAGTGCATCCCTGCTGTCCTAGCCACCATCATAGTATAGAGGGATCACCTTATTCAGGGGTTCCTTGTTACCTTATGCATTATACCAGTTGACCGGGCTATGCAAGGGCCACTGACAGGCTGCATTCAGGCACATGTTTGTATTTTTTAGGAACATGTGGCCACTCTATGTGGCCCAGATGATTTCAGGGATAGGTCGCTGTCATAGCGCGTGGAGACCGAGATCCCGTACACATTTCTCCGCGCCACCCTATAATGCATAGACTTACAGAAAAATCAGGGATAGTTGGCCACTCCACATGCGTACCTTACGTCCAAATTCAGGACTCGTGGATAGCCTGGGACAGAATATGATCCCTCAAGATTTTTTCACATGCACCAGAAACAAGGTCCCATTTTCAGGATTTTTTTCAATCTAATAGGGTCTCAAGATTTTTTCATTGGATGGGGAAGTTAGAGAGAAACCAAAGGAACCCCCACATACAATGATTTATAGAAGGCCTTGAATCAATTCTACTTAGCTGAGGGACTCAAGAATATGATGCATGTTCAGCAAAATGGCCCTTGAGGGGTATAATTTTGGATAATATGGGGAGTATAGAGGCATAACGGTGCCAGTTAGAGATGATGAGTAATAGGTCACGTACTCAAGAATGTAGAGAGTACAGGTGGAAGGAAAATAGTCAAGGGATAGGGTTAAGGTGAAGGTATTTGGGCGATGGTGCATGGATGACAAGCTAAAGGTAAGGGAGAATCAGAGTGATAAAATCGGGGTGAGGTGGAGTAGAGGATGATAAGGGAGAATAGGTGTAAAAATACACTAGGAAAAGGGGGGAGTCGGTAGGAGACTGATGGTTTTAGGTAGGGTGTGTTGGGTAACAGGTATTTGGGTGATGGTCAAGGCATCAACAATGTTCATTGTTTCCATTGGTGTAGGTGAGAGAGTAGTGATGGATGCAGGACAGAGCCTACCATGCCGAAGATGATGAGGATGTAGATGAGAGTTTTTTATTTTTTTATCATATACCAACCAGCGTATCGAAGATGGTGAGACTGTATGAGTGAGAGGCATGTGACAGATTGTAGGACTATTACTAGGATCTGACGTTCACATGTACGTGTAGCCCGATACTTTCCAAGTTATGGAATGGTCGCATTCATAATATAGATGGTGTAGGTGTCAATAATTTTCATTGTTAGTATATATCGTTGCCGAAATCAAGATGAGATTACTGTCACCCTGAGAGGATGTCATACAGGATCGTGTAGGCATGATGGAGTTAGGTTGGTTTAGGACATGATGGAGTTAGGTCTATTACCTTAGGAATGATGGATTTGAGTTGATGTAGCCGCATGGTTGAGTTAGGCTGAGTTTTTGGCATGAGGTGAGTGGCGGAGCTGAGATATCATAGCGCGATGACTGAGCTATGGTCGACATGTATGTGGCCTATCCTCAGGAGATGAGGTTGGTTGTTCTAATTATGGAGCTGGTGTGTTGCTTTGTATTGCCAGATGTGGAGGGTGGGATATTCCCATGAGCACTGATGGGCGTTCTCCAGGACACAATGGAGGATAGGACCTGTTTTGCATGGGCACCAACATTCTTGGTGTAGTTGTAGAGAGAGATGTGGGCTATGGGAGGATATGGAGGTTCAGTTTATGTTATACCTTCCTTCTTCATTGTTGGGCATATGAGCACATCGTATGAGTGCATCTAGTTAGTTTTCCCTGACCTAATGCATTTGATGCAGGCTTGGTATGAGTTTGTTACAGGCATTGGGTACCTGTTGGGGGAGAGTACAAGGCAACTAGGGCTGCACATGATGTGGCATATTATAGGTGTGTGTTAGAGGGACTATCAGGGGTTGACATTATTTAGAGGCCATATGTTGGTTTCCCTTCCTATAGACACATGGCAGTGGAGTTAGAGGAGCTAAATCTACTGAGGTGGATAGAGGGGCATCATGCTGACGAGCACGAGATGATATTGTTATCCAAAATGAGACCCCCTACTTATTTTAGCTACTTGCCTTCGTTATTTACTTCCTTGTGCTTCAATATAAAATTTTACACATTTCATGCACTCAAAAAATTATCTAGAAATATCTTCATCAAATAAAAGACTTTTCTTCCCCTTTCCAGAAAGGTAAAATTTTCCTCCTAACTCCTTGTACTTTTCAAGTTATGGCTCGGTGGAGTTTTTTGGGGAAATTTTCCCTAGACAGGCCCGCGGCCAATGAGAAACGCACCACGTGGTGGCGGGGGTTGGGACGGCAGACCGAAGTTAAAGAAATTTGCCAAAGAGTTTGGTAGAGGGCGAAAGGAAAAAAATGGCCTGCAGGCCCAGACCGAGAGAAGGATAAGGGAAGGAAATTTGCAGAGGCCCGCGGCTAATGTAGAAGCAACACGGCATGTTGCCCTTGGTGGCAAAAGTCAAGGTCGCGGAGGAATTTTGGGTTTCTTGCAAAAATTGCAAAAAGGGCTGAAAGGGAAAAAACATCCCGGCGGGCCCGCCGAGGAGAAGGAGAAGAGTTGGCAAAGGTGTAGGGGGAGAAAGGAAATTTGAAGCCCGCAGATGAATAAGGGGCCGACACGTGGCAGCGGCGGAGCGGGGCGCGGGGGTGTTTGGGGAATTTTTCCCAAAATGAAATCAAAGGAGAAAAGGCAGGTTTATCCCATGTATCCCATCAGCGAATTAGGAGGTACCAACATGTGTCTCAAAGCAGAGCGGTGGGGCATGGGGAATTTTTTGGGAAAAATTTTCCCAAATTCAAAAAATGGGGAAAATTTTAAAGTTTTCGACCCCACCGACCTAATTTTGACCCTGTTTTTTTGCCCCAGTTTTTGCCCTAAATCTACAGAGGGGCATACCTTTTGATCCAGAGCTCAGTTTTTCACGTTCTTTATATCAATTGGAAAGCTGGTGAAAATTATATACACAATAGAGGGTTCAATTTTGGATTTTGGTGGAGATTTATGGGAGAAAAATGAGAAAAAATCTCTGGCAGGAAACAATACATAAAATTATTGAAAACGAGCAATGTACTGGGTGTACCCCATCACCAAATTGAAGGGATAATAATTTTCCCCACGTTTTTGCTGTCTCTTCTTCTGCTTGGCCATTAAAACCCATTTGGTTCATTGTAAAAGGTTGGATATTCTTGCTTCTGTAAGCTCTCTTTTCCACTTAGTATGGTGGATTTTTTATGGAAACTTCCCATGGAGATTGTAACACTTTCCTCTTTGCTAATTGAAATGTATTGTATCAAATCTTATGTCTTATGATCCAAATGCAATTATTATTGCTCACGTTTTTGCATTCTGGTAATTTCTTGGATGTTTTGTTGCTGCAATCTTCATGATTTGTTCGTATTTTTGTAAAGCTTAGTGAAGCCATTCCTTTGGTGTATCACCTCTCTTTGTTGCTTAGTTTGTTCAATTTCCTTTTTACTATGGACCTTGTCTCGTTGGTAGTTTTAGAGTAGGACATCCCCAAGCACAGAAAAAATGTAGAATTGACATTCATACCACCTAAACAGAATGAAGTAATGGTCATTTTTTGGATCTGGAAAGCAATGTCACCTTGGCGTATGGCCCCACACCTTGTAGAAAACTCACCTTGTGCAAGTGAGCAATTGAAAAAATTTGCCTTGGTAAAATTAGATCTCATAACTCATTTAGGGGTCCCACGTGAATTTGCTCTATTCAATTTTGCTTGGCCTATTGGGACCCAGAGGTCTTACCTCTCATTTTTTGTAGGTTTGTGATGTTCTCTGCATGAAGCTCTTCTTTCAGCCTTAGCAGGCAGATTTGAAACAGTTTCTGGTGTCTCATGGATATGGTAACACGTTTTTTTCCATCTTTGAAGTTGCAGACCTTATTTTCAAATTTGGGCATTTTCATTATGTTTTGTGATCCATTTTCCTTCCATCTCTTCCATCTTCTTATTCCCATGAATTTGTGCAATCCTTCATTTCCATTATGGAATTCACATTTACAACAGCAGTGTTTTCTAAATCCACCTCCATGCTTCCATGCATCCTTTAAATCTAGTTTTTGAGCATGGTTAAGTATCAGCATGCATACCTTTAGTGTATCAGCTCTCAAAATTTTGGCTTAGTGGTTCTTTCCAAGAGCAGGGGTCTCTCAATGATGTCTCCTTGGCATAGTTATATTAGATTAGCTGATTTGCTTAGACCCAAAACACTAAAAAGATGGAGCTTGCATGGCATGGTAAATCTAGGAAGCTCAGAACACAACCTTCAATCTGGACAGTGGTTTTGGAGCACCTTGTGCAAGGTCCCGCACTTTGGGAAAAACCCTCAATGTTGTGCATTCACACCAAATGAACATTGCCTTAGAAAGTGCAGATCCATAGGTCATTTTGGGGGTGCTGTGAATTTTCACTAACAGTTTTTGGCACACTCCGGTGGGACCTTAGATGGTCTTCCACTTCCTCTTTCTGACAAGTTGGTGTGTTCCTTTTAAGTATTTCAACCTTTGGAGGCATATTCAAAAGCACATCTGGCGACTCCATCTGGTAAACAACCTATCTCTCCATTCCTAGTTCCTTTTCATTCATTTTTCATCCATTCTTCCTTCCATCTCTTTCATCTTCTTTCATCCCATGAAGTTGTGCAATCATGACTTCATTTCCATCATAGAATTCACATTTACAACAGCAATGCCATCCAAATCCACCTCCAACATGCTTTACAACTCCTTCAAATCGGCATTTTGAGACCAGATTCAAGATCAGCATGCATACCCATATGAGAATAACATGATGCCAAAATCAGTTTGGCTATGGTTTGAGTTTCCAAGAGCAGGGTTATGCATACAATGAAGACAAGCCAAATGCAAGATGTTGGATTTGTTGGAGAAAATCTAAAAAATGGAGATTGGCATGGTGCAATCTAGGGATCAAGCACAAATGAAAGCATTTGGAATCGGTTATGGAGCACCTTTAGTCTATGGGTGGGACCTTTTCCAAGACATTACAAGCCCTCAAGAGAAGCTTGACTTCATGATTGCAACGCTACCATTACTTGTAAAGTGGACTGAGGGAATAGAGGTGTATGAGAGGAGTATTCATTTTACAACCTTGTCAACGGTAGTAAGCACACCATCTCATACTCTTTCTTTTCCTCTTTCTGCAATCTGTATCATTTCAGAAGTGATCAAGCTTCAACCATTTCCCATATGCTGCCCCAAATGTTGATCTCATTTCTCCATCTCCTAGTCTTCCATCCTCGGAAATCTCAATTTTTCTTTATGTCTTTCTTCCCTTCCAAATCCAAATCCCCTTACACAAGAGCAAAAAGAAATACCTTCCACTCCAAGGAAACAAGAAGTTTCATCTCTTCCACCACCACAAACAAATGAAAAAATGGTTTGAGTCACAATCCAACCCCTCCTCTTGGCATTCCCAAATCCATGTTGTTTTAAGAAGAAATTACCAAATTCCAATCAGTGTTTAATATACAATATTGTCAAGAAGAAGATTTTAGCCAAACAATTTTGGATGGAATGATTCAAGAGCTTAGTATAATTTGACTCTCAAGATTTGGGATTATTGCAGAAAATCCCTACAAGTTGATGGTGAAGCCAATATGAGAGGAGGTATGGAGGTTGAAGCAACTTCCTGGTGGTTGAGGACTGAGTTTGTTGCAGTAGAAGAAGAACAAGAACAAGAGGAAAGGAATCAGCAATTTGTTGGTGATAATTTGCGTGTCCATGTTGGCACTCTACCCAAAGAAAATGGTGATCCAATTTGGACTGCAAAATCAGTCATGGAGGAGGAAGCTCTAAAAAGATCTTGCAGCCCAAATCCTCATTTTTAGTAGCAGAGAATAATTTGACTTGAAATCAAGTCACTTCCATGCTAACAGGAAGAGTTAAGATCAAGAGCAACATTTCCTTCAAGATTTCAGAAAGGAAGGCTGAAGTTGTTCCAAATCCAAAAGAAGAGGAGCACATTCCAGCTGTGAGGTGAACAAAACAGGTCCAAAAGCTTGTGAGAAAAAGGCACATAGAAGAATTCAGTTCTTCTTTCTACTTCATCTCTCTCAAGTTCTAGTGTTGAAGAAGAGTTTGATCTCTCAAACTCAATGTTGGAGAAATGAAAGAAACCATGGTGATGAAGTTGTAGATCAAGAGAACACCATGGGAGAGGTTGAACATTTTGTTACAGCAGGACAGCAATGAGGTAGTTTATCTGTCTATCATTTGGAGGACTATGTTTGATGAAGAAGGAACTGGTTGAAATCACACCATATTCTCTTCATCATCCATTCATTCCAAACACAAGAGCCTGCTGTCATGGAGGAGAACTTTCATTTGCAGCAGCCTGCATTTTATAGCAGCTCTTTGGAATCAAGATTGGAAGATTTAAATCTTCCATGTTCTTCATTAGAGGAAGGGAAACAGCAGAAAGAATTCCATCATTTCTTCCACACCATCCATTCAAGAAGGTCTACAAGAAGACTCCATTTTTGGAGTTGAAAATTAGAGCTATGGGCATATCCAAATGGATCAGACCTTTCCCAATAAGGTATTTGGCTTCATTGGAGCCAAAGGAGAAGTCACAACCAGTCATGTTTGCTTCTAAGCATGAGGATGAGATATGCAAAGTGTCCAAGGATCAACTTGTCATACCTCTTCAATCCAAATGCAGAGCAACTAAAAGAGGTATTGGATTTTATTTCAGTTGACACCTTGCTAATTTGGGTAGAAGACCAGCTTCTTGTTGATTTTTCACTCATCCTAATAGCCATGATCAGCTCCAAATCAATTGCATGGCTGCCCATTTTGAAGAAAGGAAGCTATTTTGCACAACCAGTTGCAGGGTTTTTTTAGCTCACCTTTGCTTCTAGTTAGAGTAGAGTAGGTAGGTTTGCTTTCAGTAGAAGAAGTGCTTGTGCACACTCTACATGTTCCATTTGGAGCATGTATGATTTTCAGTTTTGTACATAGTTTTTGGTGCTGTTGGTTGTTGCTCTTGCACAGTCCATTGCAGTGGCATTTTGGTGAAAACATCTCCAGTTCAGTAGGCTTCAAAGTGGCTCAGAGGGAAGTTTTCAAAGTTCAGATCAGTTTGCAAGCTACTACTCATGACTCCATTCCCAATGGATTCTTCAAGGCCAGCTGATCATTCATCTAGCAGGCAGATGACCCCTGATAGTCGCCAAAATTGTTATCCAAAATGAGTCCCCTGCTTATTTTGGCTAACTTGCCTTCATTTTTGCCTTCCTTGTGCTTTAATATCAATTTTTACACATTGCATCAGGGACTCAAAAATTTCTGGAAATGGCTTCATCAGATAGAGAATTTTCTTCACCTTTCCAGAAAGGTAAAATTTTCCTCCTAACTCCTTGTAATTTTCAATTTATGGCTCGGTGGAGTTTTTTGTGGGAAAATTTCCCTAGACAGGCCCACGGCCAATGAGAAACTGACGCCACGTGGCGGCAGGGGAGTTGGGACAGGTGGAGTGAAGTTAAGAAATTTCCAAAGAGTTGGTGGAAGGGTGAAAGGAAAAAAACTTTTGGCACGCAGACCCGACCAAGGAGAAGAAATGGGAAGGAAATTTGGCAAAGGCCCGCGGCTAATGTGGAAGCAACACGTGTAGCCTGTGGTGGTGGAAGTCGAGGGGCTGCAGTCAAATTTTGGGTTTTTTTGCCAAAATCGCAAAAAGGAGTTGAAAGGGAAAAAAGTAACCTGCGGGCCCACTGAGGAGAAGGAGAAGAGTTGGTCAAAGGTGCTATGGGGGGAGAAAGGAAATTTGAGCCCGCCCCCACTGATGAATAAGGGGTGACACGTGGCAGCGGGAGTGGGGGCAGCGGGGGTGTTTGGGGAATTTTTCCCAAAATGAAATCAAAGGAGAAAAAGGCACAGATTTAGCCCGTAATCCCATTAGGGAATCGGAGGCTGACACATGTGGCAACTGGAGCGACGGAGGTGGCGGAGGCTTTTGGGAAAATTTTCCCAAATTCAAAAGGGGAAAATTTTAAAGTTTGACCCCGCTGACCGACATAATTTTGACCCTATTTTTTGCCATTTTTGCCCTAAATCTTCAGAGGGGCATATCTTTTGATTCAAAGCTCGGTTTTTCCGCGTTGTTTATATCATTGGAAAGATGGTGAAATATATATACACGTTAGCAGGGTTAAATTTTTAATTTTTGAGGGATATTTGTACAAGAAAAAATGAGAAAACATATATGACACATAAAAAATACAGAAATATGACATTCAACCACCAAAATTAATGAAGTATGGGTCGGTTTTTTGGATCTGTAAAGCAATGTACTTTGGCGTATGGGTTTGTTGATGAAGCCCATCACCTTGCAAGAAAAATTAAAGGGATTTGATTGGTAGTTGAACTCATAAATCATTTTTTCCCCGCATGTTTTTGCTATCTCTTCTTTTGCTTGGCCATTAAAAATCCAGATTTGGCTGATTTGTAAAAGGTTGGATGTTCTTGCTTCTACAAGCTCTTATTTTCATCCTTAGTAGGTGGATTTGAATGAGTTTCAGACCTCCCATGGATATTGTAACACATGTTTTATACCTCTTTTCTATTGCAATGTATTGTATCAAATATGGGCATGATAATGTATGTTTTGTGATCAATTTTCAATCCTCTCATGCAGTTATAATTGTCTTATGATCCTTCATTGCATTATGGTAATTTGTGCATGTTTTGTTGCTGCACATCTCCATGATATGTGTCTATTTTTACAAAACAAGGAGTTTAGAACTCCTTTGGTGTATCAACTCTCTGTTTTTTGCTTCGTTTTGTTTCCATTTCCATGTTTCTCTCAACCAATGTCTCCTTGGTAGTTTTAGAGTAGGGATTTTGAATCAGAGCCTCTATAAATATTGCATGCATACACCTAAATAGAGGAGGAAGAACCAGCTTCAATCTCGAGAGTTTTTCTCACCTTGCAAGGTCTCACACCTTGGATAAAACTCAATGTTGTGCATTCACACCAGATGAGTTTGCCTTAAAAACGCAGATCTATAACTCATATGAGGGTGTTGTGAATTTTCACTAACACTAACCTCTAAGGGCCCAATGCCCTCAGAGTGCTGCCTACATAGTCCCGGTGAAAAGGGACCCCAGGACAATGTATTTCTCCCATGAGCTAGGGAAGATTATGATGAAGTAGAGGAAAGGATTGATATGTGTTTAGGCATGGGGGAATGTAGGTCATATGCATGATTGAATTTAGGTCGTAGGCATGGTTGAGTGTTAGATCATTGGCATGGTTAAGTTTTATGTCATAGGCATGATTGAGTGTTTGTGAAATATAAGTGTCGATGAGATGGTCCTGTATAGGATAATCAATAAGTAATGAGGAAGGAAAATGGTAAGAGGTGGTAAAAGAGCCACTTAATTGATAAGAACCCTAATGAGTCAACCATACCTAAGAGGGTCTCATGAACATAAGACCCTAAAGGCGTTGCATAATGGACCATTCTAAGGCTAAAGAAAGTCATATAATCACAAAATGTCACGTTTGCTGCAAGTCCCTTGAGTAAAGAGGAAATTAGGGAAAAAAAGGCAAGGAGGTGAGAATGGGTGATTGAGCATAACTTAGTGTACGACAACGTGTTTTTTGGAAAAAGAAACCCAAAATCAAAAATAAGCAAGTCCATGATGAAAACTTCATCATTTTCTTCATGTGTTTGCTAATAATAGATTGATCGATTGGGAAGTCTATATGGGATGAGGATATTATCTCCTTGAGGTCTTCGTGAAACTGATTGATGTGGGAAGCTTCTGAATATTTTTATTAGATTTTTGCAATGACCTAATATAGTTGTCCTTCAAGGGAACATTCTATTTATAGTAGTGGAATTTAGAGTGAAGAGATGTCCCCTTTGAGGAAGTCATCTTTTGCTGGAAGTTTGACTCAAGGAGTTGCATCCCTTTTTGTTTTTGTTTTTTTGTTTTTTTTGGACTTTAAGTCATGGACGAGACTATAGATGAAAGTTAGGCTCTTCTTCATATGACAAAACCATAGTACACAGGAGTTAACTATGAAAGGGGGTGGTTTTGAGTGATGAACGACCATGGGATTCCATCCTGGAGAAGACGAAGAAAAGTATGCATGAGAATCATGATATTAGTAGAGTTGTGGTTCTCATATTAAAGACAAGGCTAAAATGGTGATGGGTAATCACATGATTCTTGTTTAGTCATGGATGCTAAAAATGGGTAATATGGAAGGTGAACAACACTCAAGGGATGAGTGATCGACTGACACAAAGTGGTATAGAACTTGACGTCAACAATAAAATGGTCAAAGATGTAAGAAATTAAGGGGCTCACGTTTGGGTTTACCTTCAAGTGAAGACAAATGATAAGCACCTGATCCATAGGCATGGGTAATGATATAAGGTCCAAGCCAATTAGGGGAAAAAATTTCCCATTTACTTTTCTCCTCTGTGGTTACATATTGATTTTCTTTCAAGATGAGGTCGCCGACTTGAAAGGTTCGTTCGTGAACATGTTTGTCATAGGCGTGTTTGATATGTTTTTGGTAGATTTGGAGATGGTCAAGAGCATTGAGATGACATTCATCTAATAACTCAAGTTACGCTAAATGATCTCGGTGAAAGTCATCATTGTTAAGCATGTCTTGTAGTAAGATGTGGAGATATGGAATCTGGACTTCGAGAGGTAAGACAGCCTCGGTACCGTAGATCAGAGAAAAGGGTGTGACAGTATGCGAAAGGAATACTGTGAATACTAGTGCGATAAGCCCACAAGGTGAAAGGAATGTGCGTATGCCAATCCTTCCCAGTATCATTGACTACATTCATAAGAATTTTGTTCAAGGTTTTATTGGTTGGTTCAGCTTGACCATTAGTTTGTGGGTAATAAGGTGATGAAAAACTAAGTTGGATGCCAAAAGCGTCACATAGTTTGTGTAGGGTCTTATTTTTTAATTGTTTTCCATTATCAGTGATGAGGTGGTGAGGAACACCAAACCAAAAAATGATGGGATGTTTGATGAATTCACATATCTTCTAAGCTTTTGTAGAAATGAGGAGAATGGCCTCTATCCATTTAGTGTAATAGTAGGTAGCGGTTATGATCCATTGGTGGCATTGTGAAGAATGGGAGTTGATCTCACCGACAAGATTTGAACCCCATTGAGAGAAAGGCCAAAGTCTCGTACAACCTGTAAGGCATGACTAGGTGTGTGATGGAGATTAGCATGTTGTTGGCATTTCACGCAATGTTTGACATACTCACAGTAGTCACGGTTTACGGTTGGCCAATAATAGCCTAGGTGAATGATGTGTTTTACGACAACTAAACCACTAAAGTGACCTCCACAAATCCCATCGTGGACTTCCTTAATGGTGTAGGGAGTTTTGGAACTTGTAAGGCATCGTAAGAGAATGTCGTCAAAGTCACACTTGTAAAGAAGACCACCCATAATGATATAATGGAGACACTTTTAAGAAAGGCTCATTTTCCATTATGAGTGAGATCGGTGGGTAGAATGGAAAGGGAAAGGTAGTCTGCATATTTTTTACAGAAAAGGTCATGTGGGTCAGGGGCAACGGTTCCAACAGATTAAACCTCACGAGGTAAATAAGAGGGTGATTGTAACCTTTGTATTGTGACAAAGATTTTTGAGTCAGCGAGCGAAGTAGGTATCTGAGAAGCCAAGCATGCCATGGTATCTACAAACTTATTGGTATAACGTGGGGTGGTTTGAAGTGTATAACATTCAAAGGTGGTCAAAAGTATGTCTACGTGTTGCTTATACTTTTGAAGGATCTCATTACAACACTAATATAGGCCATTGACTTGGTTGATGACCAACTGAGAATTGCCAAAGATATTGATGGACTTAACATCTAAGAGATAAGTAGCCTGGAGGCCCAATACGAGTGCTTCGTATTCAACAATATTGTTTGTGTAATAAAAATTGAGTTTGAAAGATAAAGGCATAAGTTCACCATCAAGAGGAATGAGGATAACACTAGCCCCAACCCCACACTGACACTTAGAGCCATCAAAGAAGAGTGTCATTTGGTAATCAAGTTCATCCAGGGAAAGGGTAGCTATAGACTCATCTGGGAAGTCAAAGTTAGATGTTTGATTCCCAGAAATAGGTGCATCGGCCAGTTGGTTAGCGATAGCCTGGCCCTTGATGGAATTTTGATGAATGAATTCGAGGTCGAGGTTGGCAAGAAGCATAAGCCAACGTGCAGCATGTTGATGTTGATAGGGTTTGGCATACATATAGTGTAATGGGTCAATATTAGTAATGATGAAGGTTTTGTGGTTGAGTAGGTAATGGCGGAGTTTGGTGGTGATGAAGACTAAGGCTAAGCAGAGTTTTTTGGCATGGGTATATCTAGTTTCATAGTCCAGAAGGGTATGGATTACATAATAAACCACTTTCTCCCTGTGCTTCTCATCGTGATGAGAAAGCATGACACCTAAAGAATGGTCAGTGGTGGAAATATATAGGTAAAAGGGATAGTCATCTTTAGGTGGAATGAGTACTGGTGGTTGAAGAAGTTATTGTTTTAAGGCCTCAAAGGCCTTATGGCATTCATCATCCCATTTAAATGAAACATCTTTCTTGAGAAGATGATGAAATGGTTGACAGCAGTCGAAAAGTTGCGAGATAAAATGATGAATTGATTGTAACTTACCTTGTAGGCTTCAAAGTTGGTGGAGATTAGTGGGTGGATGCATTTCTAGAATAGCCTTGACTTTAACAGGATCAAATTCTATTCCACGCAAAGAAATGATGAATTCCAGGAGTTTTCCATAAAGTACCGCAAAGATGCACTTCTTTGGTTGAAGATGCACACAATATTTGATGAGATGGTCAAAGATGACCTGAAGGATGGGCAAGTGTTTGGTTCGATGTTTAGATTTGGCTAGAAGATCATCCATGTAATCTTCCAATATGTGATGCATGATGTCATGGAAGATGTAAGTCATGGCTTGCTGATATGTAGCACCAACATTTTTAAGGCCAAAAGGCATGATTCAATAGAAGAAGGTCCCCCACGTGGTGATGAAGGAAATCTTGTGTTGATCCTCTGGAGCTAGTAATATTTGATTGTAGCCTGAGAAACCATCCAAGAGTGATTACATTTCATGGCCAGTGGTGAGATCAACCAGTTGGTCAATGCATGGTAGGGAAAATCATCTTTGGGACAGGCGAGGTTGAGGTCACAGAATTTTGTGCAAATATGGAGTCCCCCTGTCACCTTTGTGATAGAAATGATGTTAGAAATCCATTAGGGATAATCAATGGTTAGAATGAAGGAAACCGAGACAAGACACTAAAGTTCTTCTTTGACCAGAAGAGCAATGCGAGGATGCATTTTCCATAGCTTTTGTTTGATCAGTTTGGCATCAAGGATGGTTACAATATAGTGGACCATGATTTTTGGGCCGATAACGATCATATCGGCATAGGACCAGGTAAACGCATTGCTATGGTCCTGAAGAAAAGAGGTGAAGGCTTCCTGTTCAATAGCGTCTAAGGATTGGCCAATCTTTAGAATGTGTGGGCCATCCTGAGTGTTAATGTTGATTTTGATGGTCGATTCGTTTAACATGGTTTGCGTCTCAGAGGGTAACGACTGATGAATATAAGAGTCTTCCACACCAAGGTAGGTGAGGATGGACTCATCATCCTAACATTGAATGACGTTAATAGAAGGTGTATTGCCCTTGATCATGTAAGGATATAGGAATGGGAGAGAAGAGGGAGCTTTGCCATCACGTTGATAGGTCAGCAGTCCCAAGGAAATAGTCTTTATGAAAAAAAAAGTTAGGAGGAATAGATTCGGGAACTATGGACTCCATGGGTGAAGATGGTAATGTGGGTGAGTGAGATGGGGAAGATTTCCCATCCTGGATGAGGTCGACGTGAACCTTATTGGAGGGTGAAGCATCAAAAACAATGCCACTACGATCATTATGTTTATGAGAGGTACAAGAAATGACAGTATGGCAGCCTTGTTCATAAAATTTGAAGCCAAATTCTTTCCACACACACCAGTGGAGGAAAGTGTGAGTGAAGCAGTGGTTAGTGAGGGAGTGTAGGTAAAATGAAAATGGTTGGGCTTGGGATGGAGGTTTGGGTTTATAGGTGGCAATATCAAGTCCCCCATATGTTAGATTGGTGCAAAGGTGGGTAGGGCCATAAGGAAAAACATCGCCGATGCGGATGTCATAGCTGGGGTGCTGACGCAGGTTCCCATAGTCTTGTTGGTTCAGGAAGGTGTCGATGTTGTATAGGCGGTATTCCCCCAGAGTGAGGAGTTGAAAAACACCTTCTAAGGTATCAGTAGTTGGTAAGTGGGTAACGGGGATATATGCCTCGCTAGATGATGGGGAGACAGGTGAGTTAGCGGTAGAGGTTGTAATGGTAGTAGGGATAGTAAGGTTAGATGCGGGAGAGGTGGTGGTGGTCTTGGCAGATGGGCTTGTAGGTGAAGGTGAAGTAGTGATAGTGGTAGATTCCTTGACCGATACAAGCATATCATTGGGCTGATATAGCATGTTACAGGTCTTGAAAGGTGATGGGTCGGCAAGGATGGTGTAGTTATGTCCCTCATGTTCAAATTTGAGGTAGTGGTGTAAATTCGAAGGGACACAAACCATGACACAGATCCAAGGTTGGTCAAGCACCAAGTTATATTAGAACTCCCCTTCTAGGACATAGAAAAGTTCTTAGATAATGCGGGGACCCACGCGGACATGGAGAACAATGGTACTCAGGGTAGAGGTCATGGCATCATTGAAGGAGTGTAACATCACTGGGTTACCATGCATGTAATTGGTAGGTATTCACATTTGGTTATATGCATGGGAGGAGATGATGTTAATCTAGCACCACTATCGATCATGACGTGTTGTATGCATATATTATCAATGAAGATGGAGATAAAGAGAGCGGGATCGAGGTCGTCAGATTGGAAGGGAGAAATCTCTTCATCTGAAAAGATGAGAGTGGCTACTTGGTGAGTATGTGGAGGTGTAGAGGAAGGTGATGACCTAGTGAGAGAAGCAACGTGGTGAGGGGTAATGATGGAGGCTACAGGTGTGGGATCATTTGGTAAGACTTCAATAAATTAAAGGACCTCTATGAGGGCTTGACGATGTCACTCGGATGTTTGGACGAGGTCATATACGGACATCTTGAGGGGGTATTGATGCAGCTATTTTAGCATTGTGTGATGTGTGACCCCATCAGAAATAGGATATGCAGGACCTCGAATGGTGACTTTGGGTATGGGTACGGATGGTATGTTGGGTACAGGGTTGGTGGATGGGCCAGCTATCTTTTCCTTGCCTTTGTCTTTCTAGGTGCGGGTGGTAATATGAACCATGTTAATTTGAGGGGAGGTGGATGAAGAGGGTGTGTCATGGAAATTATAGGGGCATGAGGGACAAAACCATAGTGGGGGATACGATCCTTTTGAAATGAGTAGGACATATTGGCATTTGGGTGGTGGTTTGGCTAATTCTCTAATATGGACCATGTTGCTCTCAAATCTTGGGGGTGGATTAAAGAGTTGCGAGGGTTGAGATATTTGTCATTGAGTAGGTAATGGAAGATGATTTGGTGAAATTGGTGGGGGCGAGATGGGGTCCTCATCAAGAAGGTCATTTTCATCAAAATTTTCTTCGGGAGGACATAATTGGACAAAGGAAGTTTCCAAGGTCTTACAATTCTCTACATCGTGTCCTGGCAGATGATGGTAGGCATAAATTTTGGTTTCGTCAAACCCTTTCAGTTTTGGTTTGAGTGGGTCGTAAGGTCTAAGAGGTGGTAATGTGATGACCAAAGTTTTGAGGATATTGGTTAAGATTTTGGTGTAGGATCCTATTAGTGGATCATAATGGGAGGTGAATGTGGGTTTGGGTACAGGTATAGCTGATTGTGGAGGAAGAGGATTTACAGCAGGGGTGAGTTGGTTTACTAGTTTGGCATGTGGAGTGGTCTTAGGTTTTGGTTCCATCTATTTGGGTATGGGCATGGTAGAAGAGCTAGCGGAAGAAGGTTTGATTGGTTTAACTACCTTATTGGGATGTAGTGTATTTTTAGATTTAGGTTGCATCTTTTTGGGCAACGATGACTTAGGTGTACGAGATATGGAGGGAGAAGTAGAAGGTGGAAGAGGACGGGTTACCCACAAGGGTAACTGAGGTGTTGTGGAGGTGGGCGGTGTAGGTTGGGTAGGAGGTGTGAGTGAAAGAGAATAAATTTTCATGGGTAGTGCAGAAGTTATGGACGGTAGTGGAGGTATGGGTGGTAAGAAGGTTACGGGTGAGGGGTGAATTTTTGTGGGTTGCTTGGGTATATTAGAGCTCTATGCTGAGGAAATGGTTGCGGAATTCTTGGTTTACTGTTGGACGAGGGTTTCTTGGCCTGGGTCAAGGGGTAAGGTCCTAGGATGGATGAAATAAGTGAAGGTGATAATGGCGTGGTAGGCAAGGTTAGTATATGAGGCCTAGGAGGTTAGATCTTTGTTTTAGGGGCCGGGGTAAGTTTAGTGTTAGTTTTGGAAGATGTGGCTGAATCTAATTTGATGGGTGGGTGAGTAAGGCTAGTTTTCGGTATGACCCCTAAGGTAGTGATAGGTTTAGGTAAAGGAGATGATACAGGCACGAGTAGGTGTTTGGGTGTAGATGTATGTTGGGTTATGGGTAGAGGTGTGATTTGAGCCATATGTGGTGACATGGAAGGTGTTGTAATAGTCATGGTTTTGTTTGGTTTGGTCGCTCGAAACACTTTTGGATAGATACTGGAGGTTTCAGCGAGTGACAACTGCATTTGTGTTGAAACATGAAGTAGAAGGCATCCTCAAAGTAAGGCTCTATCGACACAGTCCAGGTGATCGACCAAGCTTGAAAATGGTGTTTTTTTAAGTGGGGCCGACGTGGATCAAGTGTTAATCCCATAAAATGTGTTTGAGATACAGGGAAATGGCTAGCCTCAAAATCTGTGGGTAAGAGATCCAAAAGCAAATCAACGGGATCTTGAAGGTTTGATGGTGAAGGGTCATTAAAAGACACTGATACTTCTATAGGATCCTTCATGGGTAGAGGAGAGGATGGGATAGGTGAGGTGGACTCTCCTTCTGATGGTGCACATGGTGGACATGCATCTTCTATGAGTAGGAGGGGTGTCACTGATAACTACTTGGAAATTTGAGTGTTCAAAGGTGGCGTGCTAATTCTAGGCTCTTCCACGAGCGATGGAGAAAATGAAAGGGGTTCCTCTATGGGTGGAGGAGTAGATGAAATCGGTTCTTGTGTAGGTAGTGGAGCTTGGGCTAATATTTCATTTATGGAAGGAACATGAGGCAATTGGGAAGCAACTAGTATGTCATCGAAAATAGCATTGACCTCACAGACATTGCTATCATTATTTGAAGTGTCACCAGCTTGGTTGGAAGATGGAGCGTGGTTAGGAAATGGCTTCTTAAAGATATGTAGGTTTTGGTTGGCAGGTGCATTTGGATTATCCAATACTAGATCCTTGTTGTCTAGCATTTCTTGGACAATGTTTTTTAAGGTGACGCAGTTATTTTCACTATGACCTTTGACACGATGATAATTGTAAAATTCATGTTCTTTATACGACGCGGGCATGGGGCGCTCAGGGTCAAAATCAATGTGTGGTTTTATAGGTAGAAGGGTAATGGCATCAACTTTAATAAGCTTTTCCAATACATAAGAATAAGGTTCTCCTAACGGACTGTACTTTCATTGTTCTTGTCTGAACTGGAAAGCTTAGACGGGATAAAGACTAGAAGGAGGTTTGGCGGGGTTTGATGGGTGAGAGGTATCAACTTTGAGAACTACGTTGTTGGCATATCCTTTGGGTTTTGAAAATTTGTTTTAGGGTTTTGAAGATGAAGAAGCATCATTTGATTTGAACGTGATGTTCTTGTTACGAAGTTGAATTTTCTTCTCTTTGATAGCACAAATTTCCAATTTCCGTGCCATGGTGAATGCCTCGTCAAAAGTGTGAAAGGTCTGCACTTGCAAAGTTTGTGAGATGTGTCTTGTGCAAGCTCGAGTAAACAACTCTATGAGTTTAGTTTGAGGCAATTAAAATGTGAGTTGGTTGTTTAGGCTACGCCAACGAGTGAAAAACTCAGTGATAGACTCATCATCATACTGTCAAGTGGAGTAAAGATCAGTCATAGTATCCTTCTTAACAATATTGATGGAGAAGTGATCTAAGAAGGCTTGAGCTACTTGATTAAATGAATAGATGGAGTGTCTTGGTAGCCCATTGTTCCAGTCCAATGTAGCTCCTGTCAGGGACATCAGGAAGGTCCGTAGGCATAAAGCGTCATCATGGGTGATTAGGTAACACCCATGTTTGAAATACTGCAAATGTTGTTGTGGGTCCTCTTTACTATTGAAATGGTTGAATTTCGGCATTTCCCAATGCACATGCTATGGAAAAATGGGGATGGATGGATGAATGTGCTCATTACAGATTTCATCGTAGGTGAGAGAATTGTGTGAGCCCAAAACCGATGCTTCTAGTGTTTGCATCCTTTCCATCATCAATTTGATGCCGTCATTGGTAAGTTGTGATGGAAGGGCACCTCCTGTGACAAAAGGGGGTTGGTATTGAACATGTGATGTGGGTGGCATTCTAGTGTATGGTGATGCCAAATAGGGAGGTTGAGAATAGGGGACTGATGTAGAGGGCATATACCTATAATGGGCAATGGACGAGATAGGGGATTGATAGTATGTGTACGTAGGTGAGATGGTCATAGTGACCCTAGTAGCGATTAGGGGTAGTGTTTTTGGGTTGGAGAGAACAAGATTCTGGAATGGAGTAGGGTTCACTGACACCACGGGTGGTTGGGTTGCCATGGGTATTTGTGAGACAACAGGTGCAGATGAGTTTATGGTCTGGGTGGTTAATGAGGGGACAACAGATACTATGGGTGTGATTGATATTGCAGATGCAGCGGTCATAGCAAGTATGGGGCCCAGCTGTGAAACTATCGGGGGTAAAGTGGGTGAAGGTAACGCCACATTATTAGGGGCTGATGAAAAAGTGGGCATAAGGGTAGGAGAGATGGATATAGGCATACTATATATCAAATGACCTAAGGAGTCTCAGGTGGAAGAGTGGGAAAGGTAGAACTACAAGGTTACGGGATTCTGATCAAGGAATCGTGTAAATTCTTTTTCACCTATGGAAATGGTGGTAGGTAGGGTGGGATCCATGGCTGACAAGACAGAGGGTGGTGAAGGACTAGCAGGGAGTGGTTGACAACTTGCATGAAATATAAGAGTGTTAACTTGATTGCAAGTCAACACCATGTGAATGAATGTATATTGGGTGATGTTGTATCCTATAGACGACACAGGGAGTAGTGAGAATGAAGAAAATAGGTGTCGATAGGTGGATTTGGGTAATATATTAGTTGATATTTAGTATAGAGTAATTGATGCCGGTTAAAGATGACCGATACCGGTCCAGGGGTAACTGAGGTCAATTACTGTGAGAAAAAAATATTTTTTTACAAAGTGGGCAAAAACTGATGACAGTCATATGAACAGGTTGTATGATGACTATTTATCAAATCCTAGAGAGTATAGAGACTCACGGGAACTTTGAAAGCAAAGAAAATGAAACAAGTGTTCTTTAGGCAATTTAACCCAAAAGAACAGAAAACCAATGTCGGTTAAGAAAAACTGATGTCAGTCAGGGGTAACCGATGCCGGTCAGGGGTAATCGACGCCAGTTACTGTGAAAATTGGAACAATGTAGAAAAATGGATTTTTGTGAATTTGAATGAGATAAATAATCAACCGAGGGGTGTGGGAATGATGCAATGAAGTCCTGACACACTCAGAAGAAGTTAGAATACTCCAACTATGATTGTAGAGTGTGTAAGGCAAAAGAATAGAAAAATGGAGCGACATATCCTCACACCTCAAAACACACGTCAATCAAACGCTAAAAAAACATGTATCCAACAAGTGATTTTTAATGTGTTGAGCTTATGATATTTAGAATACTGACTCAAGAATTTAGAATAGAGTTTTTGGTGAGGAAGGCTTCCTACGAAGAAGGATATCTAAAAGGAGAGGTTTTAGGTTATGTTATGGTGGGGGCGGGCTGTCCTCAGAGATAATGACACGACAAAAGTAACGAGCTGGGGAGTACCTGCCAATCGGATCGTGTGATCACTGACAATTTTTCCTAGGTAAGATGTTGTTTAAGAAAGATGTGTATATTTCAATTTTGTGCAAGTTTGGTAAGACACACAGAGAGAGAATGTGTTTTCTATGATTCTTTGTGTCAACCATCAGCTGGGCATGACTTACAGCATATAGGTTTCCCTCATTTCAATGTGAGATAAATACAACAAATCAAAATGTAATGCAACCAATTTAAATCCCAAATAAAAAATATTATGTTCGATGAAGCAAATGATGAATAGAAGAGGGTGTGCTCTTTCACTAAATGCAGAAAGCAAGAAAGAAGAATGATTCTTTTTAAATGCACCAACAGAAATTTTTCTTTTAGAGTAATTAGAAAGAAGAGAAGATTACTAGAGAAAAAAATTAACGTGTAAGCATTTGAAACGGAAACAAACACACAAATTTCGCCTAGGAAAGAATAAAATGCAATATCACCCCTGATGGGTCCCACCAGGTGTGCCAAAATGTGTCACCGTTTTCTTTACGTTTTTGAATGACGAAACAAATAGGGTTATGGGCTAGGAGGAATACCTGTTAAATGGGTTGGTTGATGGTTTTTGTGTGCGTTTTGACTTCTCGATCCAGTGCCGATTGTGAGAGCTTCCTTTTGGCTAGGAGGAACTACCTGTAATAGAAAACAAGACCACAAAAGAGAAGTTAAATGATATATGATAGTGGATTTCCTAGTGTATGCTAGTTCCAGGAAGTGTGATACTTCCTAGATGGCTGCCAATCCACTGTTTAAAATAAATTAATGTGAGAAATAAGTAAATTCCTACGGTAGTTGATATGATTTGGGTATCTCATTTAAGTACAATAAGCAAATCCAATCATAACAGGCTAGGCTATCATTGGATCTAAAGGATGAGGTAACTGCCAAGGTACTGGGACTGGCTAGGGTCTGATTCTGGGTTATTTAGGTCGATGGGTAGGAGGTTGTTTGGCTCTTTTATTAGGTAGGGTATAAAACATAGAGACCAACGTCGGTCTGGTATGACCGGTGACAGTTTAAACTGGCATCGGTAAGGTTGGGATGTATGGAACTCAAAGAGATCTTATTGCAAGGTTTGATCTAGGATTTGATAGAGCTGGTAGGGTGGATAAGGAGGTTTATATAATTCCTATGTGTATTCAGGGGTGAAACGCAAGCGAGGATGGGTGATTTGGCAGTATGGGTAAGGAAATGGTTGAGTTACAGGTTGGTAAGGGATTGAAAAATGGGCATGTAAAGTGTAAATTAATAACATGAGTAACAAAAGCTACTAACTGAAATAACAATATTGGTTAGGGATACACTTACTGTGATGCAGGCTAGATGGCTTGAATGGTAATGGTAGTTGGCCAGAAGGATGGTATTTGGTACCATAGCAATGAATCCTAGAATGCTTATGTGAGTGCAATGCTTCTAGATTTTTCCTGGTGTTGGCTGTGAATGTCTGGATGCGTGAAAGGATGTTGGTTCTACTTCCATGCAACTCTGATCTCATCCTCCTACTCTCATAATGTGCCAAGCCTCTCAAAAAAGGTTGCTAAGGTCGATAAATGGTAACCGACGATGGTTCCGTCTTGACCGACATCAATTTAGGTATGACCGGCGTCGGTTAAGGTGGGATTCTCTAGGTTTACTAAAATGGGTAGATATTTCTAATTTCTTGGACCCAGTTGGTTTTTTGTCGTGGATCAGAACAGAAGCTTCCCTTCTCATGAGTGGGAATGTGGTTAGAGAAATCTTAGGCATTGATTTTAGAGTTAGATCAAATCTTAGCTCATTAAGGCAAGTAAGACTTAGTTATTGTTAGTAATGGAAACATGCCAAGAATAGGTCGAGGGTGAGGTGGGTGGATGAGGTGTCTAGGTGAGGTGGAAATTAGGTCAATTAAGGTAATAAAATAATGAAATTTTTGAGGATGAGGATTAATTAAATTAAATTAATATTAATGTGGGGTGAAAGGGGCCATGGTTAGGTGCCCATGTTTAAGTTGGTTATCCGATCAGGGGCTAAGGGGAATGTAACCAAATTTAGGTGTCTACACTTACTACATCACCTATTTTGTGTTTTCCCTCATCGGACCAACCATTTCATGTACATGTGGATGCTTCTGGCATGGCCATTGGTGTGGTGTTCACTCAGCCTGGAGAAGGTATTATAAATCATCCTATCTGTTTTGCTAATAGAAAGTTGACCCCTACAAAGCAGAATTATACAACAACAGAGCATGAGACATTGTTGATGATCTACGCACTGCATAAATTCATATAGTACTTGCTCACGACACCTTTTGTGTTTTATACTGATCACATGGCATTGAAATACTTGGTAAATAATCATGTCTTATAGAGGTGCATATGTTGATGGGTGCTCTTGTTCCAAGAATTTGATTTTACAGTTGTGGTAAAACTAGGGAAAAGTAATTCTGGGCCAAACCATTTATCAAGGATATAGTCAGGGGAAGACGTGTAAACAATTAAAGATACAATGCCAAATGCACAGTTATACAAGTTACATCGTGTGCCTTCATATTTGGAGGATATTGCTATCTTTCTACGTACATGTGTGGCACCAGAAGGACTAAAATCCTTATAAAAGAAACAACTTGCTATTCATGTGACACCTTTTATGTTGATCAGTGGTGACCTATACAAGTTAAGCTAAGATGAAATATTACACCAATGTGTATTAGAGCATGAGCGCACAGATATCATGGAAGAGGCTCATAGTGGTATTGCAGGTGGGAAATATGTCGGTGATGCCACTGAGTGAAAAATTATACTCATTTGATTGTGGTAGGAGACCTTGTATAAGGATTTTAAGGCATATTGCAAGGCATGTGATCACTGTTAGCACCTTGGAAAACTAGGGCAAAGAGATGAAATGCCTTTACGACCTATTCCTAGTGCAAAATTGTTTGAAAAATGGGCTATAGACTTTGTGGGTCCTATTTCACCAGTTGCGCGTAGGACTGGATCATGCTACATCATCACTTGCACAGATTATCTCACAAGGTGGGAAAAAACAGCACCTACCAAGGATTGTACAACAGCTGTAACAGCCAGGTTTTTATGGGAAAATATTCTTACAAGGTATGGATGCCCACTAATTTTGACAAGTGATAGGGGCACACATTTTTTTAATGAGACAATCAAGATATTATTGGATCAATTTATGATTGTGCACCATAAGATGACACCCTATCATCCTCAAGAAAATGGGACTTCTGAGGCCTTCAACAAAATTTTGAGCCAGACATTAACAAAAATTTGTAATGTTGGAAGGAAAGATTTAGATGACAAATTTTCTGTCATGCTTTGGGCATATAGAACAACATATAAAAGATTGAAAAAGGCCATGCCATTTCAGTTAGTGTTTAGCGCGGACGTAGTTCTTCCCATGGAATTGATGTTACCATCTTTGCGTATTGCGCACGCCGGAGGTTTAGCTGATGAGAAAGCGTTAGAAGAATGAATTAAAAATATGATAAAGTTGAATGAGCGATGAGAAATACATTGTTGGAGTCAGAAGCAAGAAAAGGCTAAGTAGAAAGCATGGCATCACAGGCATATCCAGGATAAAAAGCTTGAGTTTGGACAGATAGTGCTCCTTTATGATTCTAATTTTTTGCATCATCTAGGAAAACTTCAAGTACATTGGTTAGGACCGTATGTTATCACTCACATACTTGAAATAGGTGTTTTCCAGTTAGAGGCACTTGATGGAATACGGTTACCCGGTTACATCAATGGGAGTAGGCTGAAGCCCTACTATAAATAAGTCATCTTGGTGTTTGTAATAAGGTAGTGTTTCCATTTAGATTAGGTTTTCATTCCCATATTTCCTTTAATGTATTTCCTTCTTCATCACTATGATTTTTCAATACAGTTGGTGTTTTGTGTAATAAGCATGTTTTCATGCCATAAGCTAATTACCATTTGCAGTATTTTTATGCGTAGAGGACTGCACATACCATTGGTGTGGGGTGGATATTTACAATTGGGTACACATCAAGGAGTAAACTATTATAAGTGCTATTTGAGTTTGGAGAGGAGTTTTTTAGAAGAGAGATTGCTTCTAAATGATGACTATAAATAGGGATAAATGAAGGGACAATATAATGTGAGGTAAGCAGTGGTCGTGGAGACTACCATGAAAAGGTGCAATGGAGAGGTACTCAGGCGTATGGAAGCACGCTGAAGAGAAGTATGTAGCCAGAATGTAGGAAGGCGTGCTAGAAGGTTATAGCTTGGGTGTGAAGATGAATCACGCGGAAATTGTGAAAATGATCAATTAATGAGAGAATTGTTGGTAGGTGAAGGACCAATAAATGCATGAATTTTTAAAAAATCATATAAGGACATAATGTGAGTTAATTTTTATTATTGTAATCGCAAGTATTTAAAAGAGCTAAGTGCGATCGATCCGAGATAAGTATATTGAGGTGCAGAGAGTACGAAACTAGAAGTGGAGAGTAGATTTGTGCGTAGAAGAAGCTTGTGTCCCCATTGGTGAAGGGTTTTATCAAAGCAAACGCATTACGAAAGAGCTAGGGCACGTGATTTCAAACTAGGGCATGCAGATTCGAGCTAGGGTTTGAACCTACTTCCTAAAAAATATAGAAGGTGAAGCATTTGTACATTACAAAGGATAGAAAGTTGAGATTTTCAGATGGCAACAAAGAAAGCACCTACCGTAGGATCCAAAGGAAAGAAGAAAGTAGAAGTAGAGGTTGAAATTTCTCCTGAGAGTAATTTCTCATAGATACAGTACCCAAAAGGTGTTATAGTTGGACAAGAATGGGACTCCCACATCCATAAGTGCAAAATCAGTTAGAGGAGATTGTCTCGGGGAGTGATCTATAACATAGCAGGTTACATTACAGAAACCATTATCACGTAAGTGTGCACAGGTGATAAAATTGGTTTTGGTGCTATTTTACTTTATTTAGTATTTATGGAGATTGGAGTTCCCGATGGGCCAAAAGACAAGATCTAGGAGTATCCCATGGAGAACAAGTCCCTTGCAGAAATTTTTAAAAAATATTTATGTGAAGGGTCAATGTGTTGACCATTTAAACAGAGGACGGAGATGTGGTATGACAGGCTCCACATGACATTTTTAAGAACCTTTGTCTTGATTTATCATAAACCCTTGGACACCACATGGATATGCTATAGATAAATCCCAATTCCCAAAGCCTAATTGGAAATATTTGATCCTAAGAAATATTTTTTGTTATAAAAAATGATGGTCTGAGGGATGCCAAATCTAGTAAAAATTTCTTCAAGAAATTCCATAATGATTGATTCAGTGGCTTCCTTTAATGGTGTAGTTTCAGTCCACCTGGTGAAATAGTATATTGTTGTGAGAACCCATTTGTGACCACCAATGGACAGAGGATTGATCATACCAATGAATTCAAGACCCCATTATGTAAATGGTTGATTTGTTTGGATTGGATGAAGTGGCAGGGCTGACAATCTTTTCTTTTCAGTGAAGATCACACATTATTTGCATTTCCTAACCCACCTGTGAGCATCTGTGAAAAATGTAGGCCAAAATTTAATCCAAGAAATTGGTGTCACCAAACCAATGGATGTAAGAGGAGGTGGCATACTATCTAGTTTATTTACACAAATGTGTCATGATAAGAAGGATGATTGACAGTGCCAGGCATAGACATTCAACCTTCTTGTTATGTATTCGTTTCATCTCCCTCCTTAGCTTAGGGCCTTAAAGAGAAAATACCTAAAATGAGATGAGGAAATGTTCTTTGTTTGTTCTAGCCTATATACACCTTATTTTTCACTCTTAATGACTTTTTGCTTCACAAATACCATTGGCACATTAACCCACTCTAATTAATGTCTCATGAGGCATCATTGAAGGTGGTGAGAAGTGGAAACAGTTGGGTTGTTTAAAGGCATTTGCGAGAGAAATTTGATGTGTAGTCATTGAGACATTTAAGGGTGAAAGAATATAAGTGTATCCCATTTTTTTGCATTTGTTGTACCTTTATAAACATGAATTTTCAGTTTCATTGAAATTCCAAAGGTAATAACCACATAAGGGTGGAGGATAGCCGAATCAATGATGAAGGTGTGTCATGAGGTGTAGAGTTAGACTAATGATCCCGGTGCTACGTCTTCAGTTTGACTCTCACCAAGGTTTTCCAAAACCCTTTTAAGGGTGGAGGATAGCTGAATCGGTGATGAACACATGTCATGAGTTGTAGAGTTAGGATAATGATCTCGGTGCTATGTCTCTGGTTCAAATCTCACCAAGGTTTACCAAAACCCTTTTATTCTCAACACTAAGTTAAATAGATCCTTAAGTAGGATCACAATATCAGTGGAATCTTGAACTGACGAGATGGCTCCCACTGCGTCCTCCTGTATAAACCCTAGCTCAAGTATTTATTTTTCTTTCGACTCCTATGTGGTTAGGGATGGCATAAGTGAGTCTTTTATTGTTTTCTCTATTGGATTCTTGTATGGGTTTGATTTTGTTCCAAATACAATCATTATTTTTTATATTTAAAGATCAGGATCTGGTTCCCTTTTACGAGGTGGTGACATCCATTGCATTTTTACATAGAGTGTTGATAAAGGTGTGGAGGGCTCTATTCAATATGAGACATCCCTAAGGAGTTACCATTGGTGGTAGGAAAGGCAGTAGAGTTCACAGTATACCAACACTTCTAGAATATTTGACTTCTACCTCCACTTCCTTCCACTTCTTACCTCATGTATTTGCTCCAGGTGTTCTCTTGGGCTCCATTGCAATGATTTAAAACACTTCTCACACTATTTTTGAACATTTTAACTCAAAATCCATGTGTCCTACCTATAGTTTTGTTTCTATGAACACTAGCTCCACAAATATGCTTCCCACGCACCTTTTCCTCGCTCAAACACCCTTCTGATGGAGCTCCGTCAATGGCTGTGTACAAATAACACCAGTTTGATTCCTTTAAATTAGCTTTCACGCATTTTCACTCTTAAAATTCTCTTTGTATCAATATTTTTATCTCAAATACTTCAACTTGCAAGGTAAAAATGACATCGCAATCCTTCCTTATATAAATTTTGTAACTTTATCCACATTAAATATTCATCATCTACAACTGTACTCAGCATTAAATGACTTTTCTTTCCTTTTTCCATGATTCCTGCTGATTTTTCCACACCCCAGTCGTAACCTTCTGGCGCGTCCACTACTTCTTGACTACATACCTCCTTACATGTGCCTCCATGCACCAAAGTACAAAACCATTGCACCTGATACCAAGTAGTTTCCCATGTTATTGCCTCCCTCATGTTTCACTGTGTGTCCATCTTTCTACATGTGGTATCCAATATAAACAAATTTATTTAAACACACATTCACTTCAAGCACCTATAACATCTTTCTTCTATGTATACCATTCTTTCGGAGGACATTCATTCATATATTTCTAGTTTGGCCCATTTTACTTGTATCTATTGCACCCCATACTAAAAATATGTGAGGTCATCTATGCATGAATCCACAAAATAGTTATCAAATATTGGTGCGCAACGAGCTTATTAAAATAAAACACTAAACTAAATTGACAAAGCATAGAAATGATGAAAGGAAACACATATAAATAAAATCTAATTTAAGATGGAAATATTGCCTTATTGCAAACACTAAGAAGACTTATTTACAGTAGGGCTTCAACCTACTCCCATTGAAATAACCAAGCAACTAATTGGCATCTAGTGCTTGCAACTAACAAGTGTCTGATTCAAATATCATTATTACTACATAGGGTCCTAGCCAATGCACTTTCAATTTCCTAGGATGGCATGTAAATTTGGAGTCATAAAGCAGAACCAGCTATCCAACTTCAAACTTATTATTCCAAATGTATCTGTCATGCCATGCCTTCTGCCTGGCCTACTCTGTCTTCTAGCTCTAACATGAAATAATGTGCCTCTCATCCAACTACATCAGTTTATTAATGTGTTCTTCAAGTGCTTTCTCATCATCCAATCCACCTACGCATATAATACACAAGGAGCGTAACATGAATTCCACTAGTAGAACAACCTCCAAGTCAAACACCAATTGAAAGGGTGTGGCTTTATTAAACCTTTTGTAAGTTGTCATGTATGCCCAAAGTACAGCAAATACTTTTTCATCTCAATCATTTCTTCCAACATCACAAATATTTGTCAATGTATGTCCCAATATCTTGTTGAAAGCCTTGGTAGTTCCATTGGCCTGTGGGTAATAAGGTGTTATCTTATGGTGTGCCACCATAAAATCTTCCAATAATATTTTGATAGTCTCATTAAAAAAATGAGTGCCCCTATGACTTTTCAATCTCAATGGACATATATACCTGTTGATGATGTTCTCCCATAAAAATCTTGTTGTTATAGCCACAATACAATCCTTTGTAGGTCCTTCTTCTACCCACCTTTTCAAATAATTTATACAAGTTATAATATAGCATGATCTAGTCCTTCACGTGGGTGGGGAAATATGACCCACAAAGTCAATTTCCCATTTCTCAAAAGGTTTTGCACTCGCGATCAGCCTCAAAGGAACTCCATCCCTATGCTCAGGCTTCCCAAGGCACTAACAATGGTCACAAGTTTTGGCATACTCTTTACAATCCTTATATAACGTCTCCCACAAAATTTCAACCATCAAAATCTTATGGGCGGTAGCATTTCCTACATAGTGCCCACCTACAATCCCATCATGAGATTCTTCCATAATATCTTCATGTTCATGCTCAAGTACACACTTTCACAAAATATCATCACATTCTAACTTGTATAAGTCTCCACCAATTAAAAAATTAAGGTGTGGCTCGCATGGCAAGTTATTTCTTCTCTAAAATTTTTATCCCTTTTGGTGCCACACTAGTATGCAAGAACATAGCAATGTCTTCTAAGTCAGAGGGTGCACGGTTTAATCTAAAAAAATGTATATTTGATATTGTTTCCTCACTACTCTATGTGTCCTCTCCTGATTTAATTATTGATAAATGATCCATTATGGAATTACTCTTTCCTTCCTTTACTGCCACTATAAAGTTAAATTCTTGAAATAAGAGAAGCCGCCTACAAATGCAACCTTGCAAGATGGACTTATTGACCAAATATTTAAGTGTCATGTGATCTGTATAAAATATAAATGGATTTTCCAACAAGTATTACCTAAAATTGTATAGTGCGTAAATCATGGACAATGCTTCACGCATTTTAGTTATATAATTATGCTCACCTAGTGTCAATTTCCTACTCATAAAACAGATAGGATGATCAACAACACCCTCTCTAGACTAGGCTAACATTTCTCCAATGGACATGCTAGAGGCATCAACATGTACATGAAATGTCTGCTAAAGTGCAAGATAGGCGTAGAATTGAGTCTTTCCTTCAATGTTTCAAATGTCTGCTATTGTGCCTCATCCCAAAGAAACTTTCCTTTACTCTTCAATAATTATTCAAATGGCACGGTAATCTTAGCATGTCCCTTAATGAAATTCTTGTAATAACATGTGTTCTCGAGGAATCCATACACCTTTCTCTGATTGGTAGGCTCTTCTAAATCCAATATAACAGCAACCTTAGCAAGATCTACCAATAAGCCTTCTTTACATATAATGTGTCACAAGAAAGTTCCAAAGGGTGTAGTAAAGATTCACTTCTTAATGTTAAGAGAGATGCTCAACTGTCGACACCTCTCAAACATGAGTCTCAAATTGTCACAGTGATCCTTTACTAGCCCATATACAATCTAATCATCCAAGTATACTTACAAAAACTTATGAATGAAGTCCTGAAATGCTTGTACATTAATGCGTGAAAAGAATGTAGGTGCATTCTTCATTCTGAAGGGCATAACTGTATATGTAAAACTTCCCTATTTAGTGGTGAAAGTTGTCTTTTCCTGATATTCTTTAGCAATGTGCACATGATGATAACCATAAAATCCATCAATGAAAGATTATATCTCACACCCTACAATGCCTTCCAATGTCTCCTTTGTAAATGGAGTGGGAAAAGGGTCTATGAAACAAGCAACATTTAACTCTCTATGTTCCACACAGATCCTTATCCTACCATCTTTATTTATTCTTATTACCATCATGATAACCCACTTTGACTCCTCAATAGGCTGAATGATTCCATATTTCAACATATTATCTATATCTTCCTTCACTTTGATGCGTAGATTAGGATTCATCCTGTAAGGCCCCAGCCTAGCCAGACGTGCGCCTTCCTTTAACTTGATCCTCATCTTGCCCAAATATTGATGTAATCCCTTCAAGTCATGATAGCCTAATGGAAATAAGTCTTGGAATTCGTGCAGCAGCTCAATAATATTTTCCACCTCTTGTTCTGACCAATAATCCCAAATTATGGCCTCTTTACGCTCTTCCTCTATCATAATGTTGACCTTCTTTGTTTTCATGGGATCATGATATGCACGCTCTTTGTCATCTACAATATCTAATGCTTTACGTGTACCTTCAATGTGATCACTCCACTTTATCATCATCTATCATGTAAACCAGCTTACCCTTCTCTTTCTCTATCTAGGTGTGCCCAAGTTGTTTGTCATTTGTCTCTTCTTCCTCAAAGCGCTCCTCTAATTCTGGCCCTCCTAACATATCTAGAATGAGATCCTCATAATTTTCACCATCCCCCATAGTAATTCGCTTCATAATTTGCAAAACTTCATTAACCAGGGGTTTAGAAGAAAAATAGTCAAAGGTCTGGATCATACCTACAGTCAGTTTTTGCCAATTCCCCATCTTTCTATTCAAATCCACATAGACATACCATGCATGTGCAACCACGTAATGTGGAGTAAAAATTATGCACTCATATTAAAGGTGGTAAGGCCTCTTGTTCCTCCATCAAGAATCTCTCACACTCTCAGACATAATGTGAGGCAGGGGTCTTCCCATGAAAGTCACATATTTTACAAGGTACATTGCTCCTAAAAAAACTATTAGAGAAGGTTATTCTCACCTCTCACCACTTTAAAATATTATTTATGTGTGTAATCCACCAAGGTGTTGTTTTCCTACCCAGGTTATAAACAAACATGTTTCTTCAATCCACTTCATTAGCCCATTAGGCCTCCATAGCATGTAAAAATACATCTGGGTAACCCTCGCCAGTGTACCTTGGTACCTAGTTATTTCCCAAGTGCCTAATAGTGCATGACCTGATTATGCAAGTAACTGTACCATTCATCTCTCACCCAACCATTTCATATGTTCCATGTACCCACTTGTCACATGCAAAGATGGTTGTGTCACTCATAAACTGAGCATCATCCCACTGAATAACAACTTCCTTTGATGGATCAGTTACTTCAGGATCTCTAATTTTTCCCACATATATCATGTTCAGATCTTCCACATCATGTTGTACTTTAATCATCCCCACACCCTTATCGTTCTTATTATAGTTCTTACTCATGTGCTCATATAACTCTAGACATTCTTCAAACTTATGCTACTTTCTGCATCATGAGAAGACTACATTTTAGGGGCATTCATGCCGATAATGATCAAGGGATACGTATGTGTAACAGGTTCTACCAGGGAATTCACTTCTTCCACCACCATGACCACGGCCTCTGTATCCTCCAAAGTAACCTTTACATATACCACCTCCATCATAGCACCCTTCATGATGTTGTCCTTCCTACTCCTAAGAGCTATTTGTGATGTTGGTCTGACGTACGCCAGTCTCAATTGCCTTGTAAATTTGATCAATCAATATACAATTCTCCATGTCATGAGTGTGGCATAAGAAAATCTTAAATAATGAATACACTTTCTTCTTGATCACGTGTTGTAACAAAGGGAATATACTCAAATCCTGATACAAGTGACATATATCACAATATAATAATATGGCATGCATTGATTTATGAGGGAAACTATCCTTAGTATGTCCTTCTACCTCACAATTTATAAACTATACACCAATGTGCATCTCATGACCTGAATTGGCCAATATTTTCTCCAATTTGTTCACCATAGATGCAATTTACACCTCCAAGAATGGACTAACTCATGTGTCTACACTTCTAACCACCTCAACACGTAGATATTCCTTTGAAGCCTCATGTGGATCTGTAAATGCCTTATGAGAGAGAGCCTTTTAAAAATGTGTGATAAAAATGCCAACGAACTACTGTGCATGTTGTCTAGGATGAATATCATATGATAAATTTAATAGAAAAGTCTTAAAACGTGCATCATACTCCCTTGTGCTCTCAAACATGCCTTGCTTAATTTCCTTCAGCATTTTGATACTCTTTGGTTTGAATTCAAGTAAATGGAACTTATCTATTAAGGCATAAAGTAGCACGTTGTAATCTACAACATTCTAATTTGGATCATACTTTCTATGCAAACTATATGTGTGCCCCTGTAAAGTAGTAGCAAATTGGCTTGCCTTACGCTTAGGAGTTGTAATTCCCTTTGCATGTCATATAACTTGCAGTTATGTGCATGTTCAACAACATCTTCAACAACCATGTATTCCGGTAAGTTAAGTGACATCTCATAATAAACTTGTTGGGGTTGATGTGGGTACGGACCATGCCCACCAGATCAAGAACATGTATTACCTTCGGTATTCCCTCCACCTCCGAAACCACCAGATCCACTAGATCTTGAGCCTTCAGATCCTCCTGATCCACCTCCTATAGCGGACACTGTACCAGAGGATGTGCTACTCTTTGTTCCACTTGTTGTACTAAATTGAACTCCCACATTCTGTGAAGTTTTACTACTTCCAGATGTATTACCAATGTTTTGTGCACCCAATTTTTGTCATGATGACATACCAGAAAATATACCACCAAACAAAGAAGATTTTTATGCAACCATAGGTGTATGTGTCATCTAATGAACTTTTGTATTCAAGGGGAAATGATATTTGCCTATTGCTACTCTATCACCAATAATAGTTTGATTCTCAATTATTGTTTCAGGTTTATATGTTAAAAATATTAGATAAAAGTTAGAAACCAAAAATAAAGTAATTGATTCCTAAATCTTATCTATTCAATAATACTTCATATTGAGCTAGATGGAAGGGAGAAAGAATTGCAATACCTTCACTTACCAATGAATAACTCCCTTGATGTTTTGGATGTGCTCTTGATGGTGGATTGGATTTTCATGCTTCATATTTGAGTAGGCACTTGGGCAGCACCTCCCTTGTGAGTTGCTTGGATTGATTGATTCTTGATGAAGGATGAATTGATTGGATTGGATTAAAGATGGATTGATAGATTGGATGGATTGATTAGATGATAAAAATGGCAAATTTTGCTTATAGATTATTGAGATCTATCGATTGGATTCCATGGAGGGTGGCATGCCAATTTATAGTTTTTTGGAAGAGGAATTGGAGGGATATGATCTTGCCAAGTAGATGAAAGATCAATGGTTAGTATTGAATGAGAAGATAGGTAATTCTAGAATTATAAAAAATCTAGTATTATGGAGACATCTCCATTGATTTAAAATTCAATGGAGAAGAGTAGAAAGTTATAGAAGCTTCTAGAATTTGAAGCTTCTAGAAATAAAAGAGGTGGGATTAATGCTAGAATTATGGAGAAATATCAATTAAATTTAAAATTCAATGGAGGAGTAGAAAGCTATATAAGCTTCTAGAATTGGAAGCTTTTGGAAATAGAAGAGGTGGGATTATTCTAGAATTAGAAAATTCCATAATTATGGAGAAATATCCATTGAGTTTAAAATTCAATGGAGAAGAGTAGAAATTTATAGAAGCTTCTACAATTAGAATCTTCTAGAAATGGAGGAAGGTGAGATTAAATTAGTTTAGGTTTAATTAGGATTTAATGATGTGATTACATGGAGAGTTTAGGTGTAGGGATGTGTAGGGTAGGTGGTAGGTGAGATGTAGGATTATTAATTCCTATAAAAAGTTAATGAAGGATTATTATGATAATATGATATTATAATGAAATAAAAACGATTAATGATAACATGGGATATAATAATGAAATAAAAGGATTTAGTATAAATGATAAATAATTATAAAATAATAAAGGGGTAAATATGTTAAAATGGATTTAGCCCGTCCGGTTTACCCTAGCGGTGGGGAATGTGGGCTATATGTGGGAGGTCTCGGGGTCCATTCCCCCGGGCTGGCCACCTCTATAGCTTGTCATTACTCGGCTAGGCAGTTCCAAGCGGGTCAGCTGCTTCGGTGGCGGAGGTGGTCTCTCGACGTGGTGCCAAGCCGGCTTGGTGTTCAATGTGACGGGGGTCGGGGTCAGGCATGAATCCTGTGTTCAATGTGACGAGGCATGTCTGGCATTGCGGCACGAGAGTTATCCCAAAACCACTTTTGGCCGATGGGGTGGGAGTGGTGCGGTCAAGTCATATGGTTGTGTGCTTGCCCACCCGGTTTCAAATCCCCCCGAGGCACGATCCTCCTCGGAGGTGGTTTCGCCGCTAGAGGCGGCATCTCTGATTGTGCTGACACTGGTGTTTATCACTGCTAACGCTGGTGGCTGCTCCTCTCGTTGTCGACGCTAGTGGCTCCTTCTTCTCTCGCTGCTGACGCTGGTGGCTGCTCCGCTCACGGTTGCTGCTCCTCTCGCTGCAGTCGTGGCTGCTCCTCTCGCTGCTGACACTTGTGGCTGCTCCGCTTGCTGCTGATACTGGTGGCTGCTCCTCTCGCTGCCGACGCTGGTAGCTGTTCTAAATTGTCCCACTCGCTGCGGTCATGTTGACGGTCGCTGCATCTTCACTTCGGTTCCATGGTTGTTTCAATTGGGTTCCTAATATGTGGTCCCCTTTCATTGTAACCAGGTTGTGGATCCTCTCTAAAATCCTCATATGTACAAGGATGTGGGTCCTTTCAAACACCCTCAAATTACCCTCAATCCAAAAAAAAAAAAATGTTAAAATGGATTTTTAATGAAATAAATGATAAAATGGAATATTTAGATAAATGATGAAATATTAGAATAAAGGGATTAATGATGAAATTAATAAAAATTAATCTCGCGACTAATTATTATTTGGATTTAGATGATGTTGCGGGACAAATTAATCACATTGATCATGTCGACATTTTAGATGTCTATATTGTTCGGGTTAGCACAAGGTTGTACAAATAATATATCCGATCTAAGCATGCATGCAATAAAATTAGATATTCTACCAAAAGAAATATACAAAACAAAAGATATAAATCAACACCAAATTTAATGTGGTTCACCCAGTGTGGGCTATATCCACCAAGAAACAAGCCAATCTATTATCCAAAGCTTTTAGAAGATATACAATTGAAGATCTACAATATTCCACACCTCTCAGTGTACAGTATTTTCTTTGTCTCAAGCTTCTCATTCTTCTCTGAGAATTCTGTCTCTCATAAATATTCTCACAATAATCATCAATTCTTACCATTCTTTTTCTAAACCCTAGCTTTCATGCTTATATAGGCATATATAAACTTAGGGAACTTATCCATGTAATTATAATCAATAGATCTGCTTTAATGCTAAAATTAGATCTAATTTCCGAGAGTTAAATAAAACTCTCTCGCACAGGTAACCAACGTCAGTTACCCCTAACTGATGTCGGTTCCTCCTTTCTTGATCGATGTCAGTCATAGGTGACCAAAGTTGGTCCCTCCATAACCGGTGTTGGTTATTGTGCTTTCCTGCAAGTTTAATATAGCATGTTAATCTGAATTAATTGAGCTCCATAACTCAACAATATCCCTTGGAGATAAATTACTGAAATATACTTATACGATGTCATTCTTGGATACTTTCCTTAGCTTTGTTTCTTCCTCTTCAAGTCTCAAACTTAAAGACCAACAGAAGTGGAGTGTAGCTCCAACTTCTCTTTTGCTAATGGCTTTGTTAGCATATCCGCAGGGTTTTCACTCGTATGAATCTTCTCCAGTTTCAGTTGCCCATCCTCTAATACCTATTGTATGAAGCGATACCTCAACTAAACATGTTTCATTCTAGAATGAAACGCTGAGTTATTTTCCAAATGAATTGCACTCCGACTGTCACTAAACAATTTGCAATCATCTTGCTCATTTCCCAACTCTTCCATGAACCTGCTCATCCATATCATCTCTTTGCTAGCCTCTGTAGCTATAACATACTCTACCTCTGTAGTAAACAAAGCCACAACCTTCTACAAACTTGAAATCTAGCTAACTGTCATTCCACCTATTGTGAAAATATATCCAGTAGTGATCCTTCTAATATCCATATCTCCAGCCATATCCAAATCAACATAGCTACATAAAGAAATATCCAAACCTCCATAGCATAATTGCATGCTAGATGTCCCTCTCAAATACCTGAGAATCCATTGGACTGCTTTCCAATGCTCTTTGCATGGATTGGCCATAAATCTACTCACAACTCCCACTGCCTATGCAATGTTTAGTCTGGTACAAACCATAGCATACATGAGACTCCCAACTTCTGAAGCATATGGTACTCATGTCATTTATTTTACCTCCTCATGTGATGAAGGACACTGATCTTTTCTCAATTTGAAGTGTCCAGCCATAGGTGTAATCACCAGTTTTGAATCTTGCATGTTAAACCTTTCCAACACCTTATTGATATAATCCTCCTAAGACAAATATAATTTCTTGTTCTTCATGTCTCTATGTATTTACATTCTAATGATTCTTTTTGTAGCTCCTAAATCCTTCATAGAAAGTGTGTGAGCTAGCTTTCCCTTAAGCTCACGTATGTCCTGCATACTAAATCCTGTAATAAGCATATCATACACATACAGTAACAAAATAATATAGCTCCCTTTTTCAAGCTTTTTGAAATAAACACAATGGTCATATTCACATCTCAAATAACCATGCTCATACATGAAACTATCAAACCTCATGTACCATTTCCTTGGAGCTTACTTGATCCCATATAGACTATTTTTCAACCTGCACACTAATTTCTCCTTACCCATGACTTCATACCCAAGCAATTGTTGCATATAAATCTTTTCATCTAAATCACCATGAAGAAAAGTCATCTTCCCATCTAGTTACTCTAAATACAAATTATCTACTGCAACTATACTCAATACAGTACGTATGGAAGTCATTTTAACAACAGGACAAAATATTTCACCAAAGTCAATACCTTCTTTCTATGTAAATCCCTTTACTACAAGTCTTGCCTTGTATCTTTTATGTCCACCCTCTTCTTCCTTGATCCTGTAAACCCACTTGTTCTGCAATGTCCTCTTACCTGCTGGAAACTTAACCAAATACCAAGTTTGGTTTTGTTCCAAGGAGTCCATCTCTTCATCCATGTCATGCTCCCACTACACGTGGGTCTTATCATGCATTCCTTCTTCAAAAAAATTTGGTTCACCATTATCATTCAATAATAAATAAGATAGATAAGGTGTAAATATTTTTGGAGGTTTACTTACCCTTTGTGACCTTCTCACAGAAGTTTGAGGTGTCGGAGGCTCATTCTTGACCTCCTAGACATTTGTTTCCAATTTTGACAGTGACCGACGCCGGTCCTACATGCAATAAAAGTGGATATTCTACCAAAATAAATATACATAACAAAAGATATAAATCAACACCAAATTTAACGTGGTTCACCTAGTGTGGGCTACATCCACCAAGAAATAATTCAATCTATTATCCAAAGCTTTCAGAAGATATACAATTGAAGATCTACAATCTTCCACACCTCTCAAATGTACAGTGCTTTCTTTCTCTCAATATTCTCCTTCTTCTCCAAGAATTCTCTCTCTCACAATTATTCTCATAATAATCATCAATTCTTACCGTTATTTTTCTAAACCCTAGATTTCATGCTTATATAGGCATATAAAAACTTAGGGCACTTAGCCATGCAATTATAATCAATAGATCTACTTTAATGCTAAAATTAGATCTAATTCCCGAGAGTTAAATAAAACACTCCCGCACATGTAGCCAATGTCAGTTAGCCCTAACCAATGTCATTTCCTCCTTTCCTGACCGATGTTGGTCATAGGTGACCAATTTTGGTCCCTCCATAACCAATGTCGGTTACTCTGCTTTCTTACAAGTTTAATTATAGCATGCTAATATGAAGTAATTGAGCTCCACAACTCAACATATATTTTTACCCTCTTTGAAGGGTTATTGCATAGCAATGATTGTTCAAAGGAAAATAAGATGCCCCCTCGAGGGGTTAGGTGGGGAGGAATGAGGTGGGTAACCACTAGAAAATAGGAGAGGCCCGAGTGAGTAGAATAGAGTATTGAGGATGAGAAGATGAGAGGATTAGATGATGAGAATATTTGAGGATGAAGATGAAAGGATTAGAATATTATTATAAGATTTGAGGATTTAGAGGATGAGGATTAGAGGATATAGGATTAGAAGAAGTATAAGATTAGAGGAGAGGAGAGAGAATTAGAATAATTCAGAGAGTAGAAGATTAGAATATTATGAGATATTGGAATTTTGATTTTGGATGCCCCAGTCAATGATGTATGACAAGGGTGAGGATTTTAGATTTTGGATTAAAGGATGTTTGACTTGATGATATTGGATTTAAAGATGTTAGATTTTGAGATGACCTAGTCAGGGGGTGGGGATTTTGAACGTTGGATGCGAGATGATAAGATTTAGATGAGGAAGTTGAAAGGATTAATTGGATAAGGGGATGAGGAGGTTATATAGGTAGTTATATGATGATAAGGGTTGGGTGTTGAGGATGATAGGAGTAAATGATGATGATATAAGGGGTGTGCTACCATAAAGTTCCCATTGTTATCATCATTAGCAATGTGATTGTGAAAATGGCATTGAGAAAAATGCACCAAGGCATAAAGACAGTAATGACTGAATTTCCAAATTCACGTGTCCTCATATCATCAGACAGATTAATATAAAAATATGATCCTTGTATCATTGGACCGATTAGTATAAAAATATGGTCCTCATATCATTATACCATGTACAAGAAAAAGAAACAAAAGTGGCCTCATATCATCGGCCAAATTGAAAATGCAGACAAGAAAACACACACATTGCATTTTTGTATTTTATGGATGTTTTGAATTTGAGTTTTGGGTGTTTTGTTTAGATGTTGGATGTTGGATGTTTAGATTTTAGGATTTTTTTAGTCTTAGATTTTTAGATTTTGGATTGTTGGATGTTTGGGTTTTTGGCTGGTGGATTTTGGATGTTTGGATTTTTTTGTTTTAGAGTTTTGGATTATAGATTTTGGGTTACGGATGTTTAGATTTTTTATGTTTAATTTTTTGATATTGGATTTTGGAGTTGGATTTTTTATTTTGGATTTGGATGTTGGATTTTGAATGGGAGGGGATGGTGGATGTTACTTTCCCCTATAAGTATTAAAGTGTGTTTAGGTAGGATGAAAGGGAAGGATTGAGATAAATTGGGATATGTTGGATATGATAAGGATAATATGAGGATAAGATGAGGATTTTTTGATTTGGGATCGAAGGATAGGATGATGATTGTTTGATATGGATTGATTAATAGGATTGAAGGCCAGGATAAGGATTGTCTGATGTTGGATGGTTGATAGGATTTAAGGATGGGATAGGGATTGGTTGATCGGTGAGGATTAGATGGGGTGTGGGATGGGATATAGATTGATAGGATGAGGGAGGTGGTATAGGATAAGATGAGGGATATGGAAAATGATAAGATATGCCCCTAGCTATGGACAGTTGGATTGAGGGATAAATACAATGCGCCCCCAAGTGTAAAGTATGGTGGCGTGTATGGAAGGATGAATGATTTTGATTTTCCCCTAGGTGTAGGGTAGGATGGATGATGCCCCCCAGTGGATGATAGAAAGGTTTCCCACAGTCATGATGATGACAATGCGGGAAGGGACATGAGGATTGGATGAAAAGGAAATAATCATCAGTTTCCCATGAATGTTCAATCCTAAGGGAAAAAGGATGTCGATGTGATAGATGGAAGGAAGATGGCATCAATGATGAAAAAAATATGAGCTCAATGACACATATTATAAGGAAAGAGTTAGACTAAAACAAAAATGTGACCAAGGTTTAAACAGTACCTAGCAACATGTGAGCCCTATATCTCTTCGAGATAGAAGTGTGTGCAATTGTGATGGTTAATTACCACTTGAAGTGAAGACTTAATGGGTAGTATGTGAATACAAACTAGCCAATGTATATGGAGTGATTAAGTCAAGTAGGTTGATGTAAGGTGAACGGAAGATTAATCCAATACATTACTCCACTGCAAGCCAGGCATCCATATCCCCAACGGAGATACATCTGATTCTTGTCACATCATTTCTCTACTTCCAGCCAACCATTTGGCCCCGGTAGAGTTGCTAGAAACACCTTTAGAAAGAGTCTTGAGGTGGATTTTATTTTATATTTTAAATTTAGTTATGATTTTTTTTATCTTTTTCTTTTTGATATTTTTTTGCATAAAGATATTCCACTCTCTTGAAAACTCTCAAGGGGTTAAGAATCACGAGTGGCTTGATGGGGAATGGAAATGAGTGTAGTGATGATATTGGCTAGAGTGTCAAAATATGCACCCAAGGTTCTTCACCAAAAGTTGATTAAGTGTGTTAAAGTGCATGGATCTCTACGAGGACAATGGTGCTTAAATGTTGGAGGTGATGATAGACCAAGGTCACACAGTTGTAGTAGGGACTATTGGCTTACAACATGTGTGATCTAGTTGATCAAGTGTTTAAATGAGTGGATTGGAAGAGGATATGAATGGATGTGTTAATAAGCATGGATTAGATGCAAAGGGTTTTGGATGTTGGATGGAAGGAGGATGGTTGGTAAGGAAAGAACATTCATGCATAGGTGATTATTTATGTGCTCAATATGTTTTTAGGTGTTGAGTATTCGTAGGGGAATTAAAGGATTTTTTATTGCGTTGAGTGGTTGGGATGGTAGGATCAACAAGATGGGTGGTAGAAATGGGTTATAATGGAGTAGGGGGAGGGTTTTTGTTAGTGTTATGTTTATAACCTAAGCCTAAACAACCTGGATTTTGATGAAGGGAGATGGGTTCACAAATGCCTTGTTCATGGATTCCTAAGCCTTTTCCTCGATGTTTCATATTAGCTAACATATTGTTAGCCATAGGGTATGAATTGGATGGGGGGGTGATTCCATGTGGTCATCATGAGATTAGGGGGTTGTAAATTTATCATCCACTAAGAGGCCAAACTTAACAAAGGATGGGAGATGAGACTTGTTTTGATTTTTGGTCGATGAGGAATTTTTGAATATACAATGAGATTTGGATGGGTGAAGATGTTTGGATTTTGAGTTAGATTTGGATGGTGGACGATGGTTAGGGATATGATTGGGATGAAAAGGTGGTGGATAGAGAGGTAAAAGCACAAGAATTCCTTGGTTAATGAGAGTTTGGACATAAGACCTAAATTACATGCAACGATTGGTTGAATGTCCATGTGTGTGATGGAAATCACAATAATAGTGTTCCCACTACCAAGATTTTTTGGGGAGGTTTTGATCACGTGATTTTATTGGGGGATGGATGATCATGTTGAATTTTTTAAGACAGTGGAATATGGTACTGTTGTCCACTCAAAATTCCCTACTCCTATGAAAGTAAAAATTCAAAATTTTGAGTTTGTCTTCTCTAATGTACCGAAGTCGTGAAATTGAGAAAATCTGCATTTTTGGGTCATTTTGTGTGTTTTTCGGGCCTGTCGCACATTTTTGTTCCGTGTGTCCCAAGTTTGAAAGTGCGTTCTGTTCCCCGATCGGCCGATTTCCCCGAAGTTTGTCTTTTTCGAGCCCGTCGGAACTTTTTGTCCCGCATGTCCCAAAAGGAATTGTGCAAGTTGTTCCATTTTCGGCCGAAACACCCGAATCATGTACTTCGCACTTTCATGTTCCAAATGTCCCAAGTCAAGTTGTGCAAGTTGTTCCATTTTCGGCCGAATCACCCGAACCGCGTACTTTGCGTACTTACGTCCCAAATGTCCCAAACTCTTCCGAACCCATTGTCACCTTTTCGCACGATCCGGCCGAGTCGCATGTTTCACGCCCTTTTGTCCCAAATGTCCCAAAAGGAATTTGTGCATCGTTTCCCTACTTCGCCCGAATCGGCCGAGCCGCGTGTTTCACGCATTCGCGTCTCACATGTCCCAAATGAACCAAGTGCCATTCGTGCTTATTTTTCCCACTCTACCCGAATATCATGCTTATTCAAATTGGTAGGTATGTATTAAATGCGCATTCATTGTCTCTCTCTCTCCTAATCGGCTATATAACGAGTATACCCCCTTTGCATTTTTCACATTGCTTCCATGCTATCTTTTGCTCGAACCCTTGCAATTTGAAAACATGCGCGTGTATCCCCTCCCTCTGTAATTCCTTCCCGAGTCTGGTTTACGGCTCTGTCCTCCGAAGTACTATCAATATGAAGATCAAGTTTCAGGGAAAGGAACAAATCTCGCCACTTGAGTCTTCCGTTCACAATATTGGGGACAGTGAAGCTCGTCATCTTGATTTCAGCGATTTTTGGGCAAGGATGGCAGACGCAAACCCTACACCAATGGCGCAAATGATTCACGATAGTGGTTTGGCTTTTGCTGGAGGTTTCCCAATCTCGGTGCAATGTGCTGATACAGTGCTTCCATGCGGAGCTCACTTCGACCCTGATTTGAGTGAATTAACCAATGTACACGGGGAACTTATTGCCATGATAGATGATGCCGCCATTAGCACTGCACTGAGGATCCCAGAGATGGATAATGCCATTTTTGTTTCCCAGGATCAAGCACAGGCCCTATTTAATCAAGACAGCGACAAATTCAAGGCGCGGGTGGCGAAGTCATGGCTTAAAAACCCTAGGAAGGGAGCGTCTCGTCTATCCAAGACTCTCTTCCGAGTAGATTTCAATGAAGAGTTGTCAGATTTCATAATCTTGCTAGCTCGGGTTATGGGCTTACCTTCTACTAACGAGTTCCATTTCTGGATGTGCCCGCTCATTAGCATGGTGTGCGAGGGAACTCAAAATATCAACTGGGCGGAAATCATCAGCATGAATTTGGTGGAGCATCTGTCCAATGTACAGCAAAAGAAGAAGTTCTACATGACTTCGTACCTGATGTATACTCTGGCGGCATCAAGACAATGGTTTGGTTTTTCTTACATTGATGCTCACAAGGATGATCCTGTATATGCCTACTGCCCGCAGTTCACCCTAGAAACCAGCAATCGCAATTTCAGAAGGGTAAATGATGCTTTCACCATGTACGTGGTCAGGCTGCTCGAAGGTGACACTGCTAGAAGGTTTTCAGATGAAGCCATGAACCTGATATCGCACTACGGTGCCTATTTTATTCAATTCAGAAAATTCTCCTATATCAGGCTTGCTGGCTATGAGAGCACCCCTCTGAGGCTTCCCATGTTCTGCAGTGATAAGATGGCCTTGATAGAAGTATGCAGGCAATTAGACAAATTGCACAGAACCTGCAGAGACAAGAAGATTTTTGGTTTGCACTTTCCCATCTCTTTGGGAAATTACACTTGTAAAACAGCCCTGGACGCACAGAACATAGAAAGAGCCCTGGTTCCTATCACCATTCATTTCTTTAAACCAAGAACTTGCTTCGACTTGAAGAAGTTCATTGAGCAGAACATCAAGATAATCTATCATCACAGGGTAGATACAGAAGACTATTGGGCTAACTGTGCAGATGATTTTGAAGCTAGAAGGAGGCACTATGGTAGGTTCTCTCTGCAATTGATCCAAGAACTCGGCTTACACCAAGTTCCTGTAGGACTCAAGGATGACAACTCTGATCTATACTCATATGAGTATGACAATGTGATTAAGCACACTCCCTTGGAGGACTTGGATTGGAACAGGAAAGAAAAAGATGATCTGGCTAAGATCCTTGCTCCAGTCTTAGTCAGGACTAAGGTCTGGTTTGACAGGAAGGTTCGAAAGCTCAGAAGGCACTCAGGAGAATCCTCTTCCAAGGATGTTTCAACACCAAGGAGGGAAGCATCGACTCCCATATCAGACACACCTATGCAAACCCCTCCTGCCTCATCAACGCAAGGACCTGCAGCTTCCACTCCTTCTTCATCCACTCAAGTGTACCAGAAGAAACTCAAAGAGATTAAGAAGGAGCCTGTGGAAAAAGATCCTCAAAGAAAGCAGGTAGAAGTGCCTTTGGGACCAGAGAACATCATTGTTCTCAGTGAAAGTGAAGAGAGTGAAGTGCCAGCCCCTGCAAATGCTCCTGAAGATCCAACAGATAAAGATAAGGAATTCCAGAGCACTGAACTTCCAAGTGCTTTTGATTCCTCTGCAGCAATTGTCTCTAGCGCCCCACTCACATCTCAGCTTGAGACCACAGCTGTGCAAACCTTGAGTGTCATGAGCTCTATGTCTCTTGGTCCTCTTTCCCCTCCTGCTGCTTCCTCTTCCTCTTTTGCATGGGTTCAACCTTTTGTTGACAGTAGAAAGAGGAAATCTTCCTCTCGGAGCTCAGGGCCAAATTTTGATGATGTGGCAGCCATGTTGGGCACTACTCCTTCTCGTGCCAAGAAAGCCAAAGTCACCTCTAGAATAGTGTCTGATGCTCAAGGTCAGCAATTCTTGGAGATTGCTAAGCCTACAGTAGACAAATCAGAGCAAGACTTGCAGGCATCTGACTTAGAACTCTCAAGAATTCCAATGGGAGAGTCTACTCCTGAAGGTGAGATCCACAACCTCCAGGAAACAGTCACAAGAGTCATTGGGAGGGTAGAGAAAGGGCAGAAAACTATTGAACAGTTGGAGGAACAAGCCCAGATTCTCACAGGTTTCATCAAATCTCTTTTGTCTAAGGACAAATTTTTGGACCCTACCCCATTGACTACTCTTCCACCACCTGTAATTTTGAGCCAAGATGAAGTGCAGAGTATCAAAGACATGCACAAGTATTCTATCTATGGCAGAGCTATGGAAGCCATGGTAGAAGATATGCTTGTTGCAGGATTGAACTTCATCGATGAAGCTTTCAAACTCCATGGGAAGGTGAACAATTTGCAACAGAAGTTCTCCTCCACTATCGGGGTCATAGATAAAGAGCTCAAACTCTGGAGTAGTTGCATAGTAGACCTTTGTCTCATAGGACAGACAGATGAGAACATTTTATTGGCAAATAAGGTTTTTGATGACGCAAAGGATAATCTGTCAAAGTCCTGGGTTTACAGCGTGGAGTGGAAGATCAAAGTTTTGGAGGAGGCTTTGGGAGAACTGAAGAATAGCTGGCAGAGGGGTGAAGCTTTCAAGTCGCTGGTTATATCTGCTTTCAAAGATATACATTGTCATCTTTAGGATGAAACTTCTGGTGTGCCCCTTTCCTTGCAAGAAATCAAAGCTCAATTCAGAGCTTATGTCAAAGATAATCTATTCAAGGAAATCTCCATCTCCAAATAAAAAATGAAGGAGGTCTGCTCTCTTCAATCTGCTATTGAAGAAGCAAATAAAGATTATCATACTCATATCGAGTTTGATAAAGAAATGGAGAAGTGTCTCGGATTTTGGGGTCAGTCTACAGCCAACACGTCAGTCCCTCATGGCAGAGACATAGCTGAGGCATTGAAGAGATTCAGGCAGCCAATTTTGAAGTCGGTGGGCCCCTCTCAGTCATAACCACCTGTCTTCTTCTCCTTATTCTTCTCTTCTTTTCTAATTCTTTTTCTCGGATTCATTGTAATAAGTTGAGGTATTTCGATTGGCAATCCTTAACTAATCTTTAGTTAAAAGAAGTAGTTACAAAGAGTAACTGTTTTGTAAGCTATATAATGGCCTCTCCACGCCATTTTGAAAAGGAGGAAGAACTTGGCTTATTTTCCGAAAGTGTAAATAGATCATAAAGAAATCAATACAGAAGGGCTTTCCATTCTTTGTCTATCTGATCTCTGTTATTCCTAAGCTTTCATTTAATTTTTTGTGAAGATCATTTGTCTCTGGTTTGTTATTCTTGCCGATTGCATACTCTCCAACTTTGTAAGCATGGTGATCTTGTATAACCAAGAAGGAACTTTGTGTCCTTGATTAATGAATCTGTGTTATGTTAAGAAACTTTGTGTTCTAGCAGATGTTATTTACAGAACTTTGTGTCTTTGAATTCCATCTTATTTATACGATACAAATGATCTTGTTTCAATTCACTGTAACTTCGCATACATAAAGGATTACTCTGTTATCTATAATTCTGCATGTTGCCTTTCTGCTCATTCCCGTACTCTCATTCCTCAGTCCTTTTGTAATTGATGATATTTATAGAAAACACTTTCGTAATATCCAAGTTTAACCAGAAAATCATGTTTTGTATATTTGTAAATAAGTTCGTTTCTGAATAAGGGAACCTCTCCCATTAAAGAGGAGGGACTTCTTGTCCCCTGACTGTTGCTCTTCGTAAAGTCCTATCAGACGACCAACAAGTAGTAAAGGATTCACCTAAGTAGGCAAAGGTGGTTGGGGTTTGTAAGAGATATGGTGTGGATAATAAGGGTGTGTTAGGTAGGATATGTGTAGGAGTGAGTAAGATAGGAGAGGATTGATTGTATTTGGATGTAGGTTTAAGATGTGGATTATATGGTTGGGATTTGGATGGAAGATTAGCCTTGGGGGATTTAAGAGATTGGTTTGGTTTTGCATTGGTAGTGGATTTTGGCTTGGGACTAGATTTGGTTGATTTAGGAGAGGTGGATGGTATAGGGTTAGTTTGTGTAGGATTATATGGTTTAATTTGGGATGGAATGGATAAGGTAGATGTGGATGAAGAGGATGTGTTAGATTGGGATGAAGAGGATACGTTAGATTGGGTGGATGTAAAGGGTGGAGTAAATGTTGATGACGGAGATGGGTTGAATTTAGGTGATGTTGGTTGAGTTGAGATAGAGGGGGGTGGTGTGGAGACCACATTGGATTTAGGAGATTGGGGTGACTTAGGAGTCACATTGGATGGTTTGGGATTGGATTGGTGATTAATGGATTTATTAGATGTGGATGGAGATGATAAAGGTGGCATGGGGGCTACGTTGGATGAAGTAAGATTAGGGGATGAAGAGGATGTGGGTGACTTATGAGTCACACTAGATTGGATGGGTTTGGATGTAAGTGATGGAAGCTTAGGAGCCAAAGTAGATGTTAGAAGAGGGCACTTAGGACTATCTAGGAGAAATTCCATGGGATGAGATTGGGATGATGAGGATTTAAGTCTAAGATGAGAGGTGGGGGATAAGGATTGGGGTTTGGTTTGATCTTGATTGGATGTGGATGGGTATGTATAATGTATAATGTACGTTTTTATGGGACATAGTTGGGGATTAGATTAATTGACGAGGTATTTAGGGGTGGATAGTGGTGATGAAGGATTAGGCTTGGATAATAGGTTAGCAAATTGTAAAATAAGGTCACTAGATGGTAGTGGTGGTTTGGGATATGTGGGTTTGAATTTTGTTTTATATTTTAATTTGGAATTATTGGAAGTGGATGTGGTGGATGAATCATATTTTATTAAATTTTGGAAAAGTTCAAAGAGGAGGTCTTTATTGGTGGAAGGGGATGATTGGAATTGATCAAAATTGATGTAATTAGCCAATGTGGATTTATGATTAGATGTGATTGGTTTTGTAGATGGGGGATTATCTTGGTCAATGTCAATAAGGTCCTCACTATCATAAGTTAATGTGAGGGAGGATGGTTGAAAATATTTTTGGCTAATGTGTGATTGGAGGTCAAGAATTTGTTGGTTAAAATTTTTTATGGTTGTGATGATGGTGGGATAAAATTGGGGTGGGTTAGGAGAATGTTGGATAGAGGATGTGAGTGTTATAATTTGGTTTTTTCAAGATTGGATAGTAATATGGATGTTTTAATCAAAGTGGGAAAGTAAAGGTTGATGCATGGGGGATTTGACTTTAATGGGAGCCATGATGAGGATGGGGGGTTTAGATCAGATTTAGGAATAGGGTTGGGTATGGATAGGATATAGGTAAGATATTATTAAGATGGAGGGAATAGATGTGGGTGGGATGGATTAGGAAAGGGGATAAGATTGGGGTGATTAGATGTGGGTGGGATGGATTAGGAAAGGGGTATTAGATGGATGGATTGGGTTTGATTATGTTTGGATGGGGGGTTGATTTGATTGTTTGATTAATGTTTGATTGGTTGATTAATGTGTGGTGAAAATGATATGTAAGCAAGTATCACACATGCAACACACAACCTAGCTAGTCAAGTGGGTGTGCAACACAAGTTATAGACCACTTTCAATACCACACATGAAAATGGCACTCACTGAGCTGACCCACCTTTACATTGATTGTGATCAGCTAGAAATTAATCTTTGGTGGTTCCTTACCCTACACTATAGCTTGATTACAGCCGAAGGCTACCTATGCTAGGATAAACAAGGCTTGCTACCCTATATACCTTACGGTACGTGGGGCCCAAATCCATGTTGTAAGGATGTTTTCTAAGGCCTGGGTTTTGGGACATGAAAGCCCCTCACTTCACATCACTCTTAAAACAAGAAAGAACTTAGCCAATAACGACTGATCTCCAAGAATTTATATACCACGCAGGAACACGGGGTGTGTCTACGTGTGTGGAGATGAAGCCCATGATCATGAGACCCCTAGGACTATGAAAAGTGTTTGGATATCACTTCCACGTCACGTTACCCCTATAAAATTAAAAAGGGAAGGTTGGCCTGTTTTTATCCTCAAGATCATCCTAAGATGCGAGAGGAGAGAAAACACGCTTTCACCTTTGGGATATAACAAACACGCAATATAAAAGAAAACGAAAAACAAAATATAATACAATATATATAAAAAATCCAATATTTTGGGTCTTAAAAATGGTGGGCGCCAATAATGTATATGTTAAAAAAAACTAGATAAAAGTTAGAAACCAAAAAAAATCAATTGATTCCTAAATCTAATATGTTCAACAATACTTCAGATTGAGCTAGATGGAAGGGAGAAAGAAGTGTAATACCTTCACTTACCAATGTAGAACTCCCTTGATGCTTTGGATGTGCTCTTGATGGTGGATTGGATGTTCTTGCTTCATATTTTGGAGACACTTGGACCGTACCTCCCTTTTGATTTACTTGGATTGATTGATGCTTGATGAAGGATGAATTGATTGGAAAAGATTAAATATGGATTGATAGAGTGGATGGATTGATTAGATGATAAAAATGACAAAGTTTGGTTATGGATTCTTGAGATATATCGATTGGATTCCATGGAGGGTGGCATGCCAAATTATAGTTTTTGGATTGGAGAGGAATTGGAGGGATAGGATCTCGCCAAGTAGATGAAAGATCAATGGTTAGTATTGAATGAGAAGATAGATGATTCTAGAATTAGAAAATTCTAGTATTATGGAGACATCTCCATTGATTTAAAATTCAATGTAGAAGAGGAGAAAGTTATAGAAACTTCTAGAATTGGAAGGCTTCTAGAAATATAAGAGGTGGAATTAATTCTAGAATTACGGAGAAATATCCATTGAATTTAAAATTCAATGGAGGAGTAGAAAGCTATAGAAGCTTCTAGAAATAAAAGAGGTGGGATTATTCTAGAATTATGGAGAAATATCCATTGAATTTAAAATTCAATGGAGAAGAATAGAAAGTTATAGAAGCTTCTAGAATTAGAATCTTCTATAAATGGAGGAAGGTAGGATTAAATTAGTTTAGGTTTCAATGGAGAAGAATAGAAAGTTATATAAGCTTCTAGAATTATAATCTTATATAAATGGAGGAAGGTAGGATTAAATTAGTTTAGGTTTAACTAGCATTTAATGATGTGATTACATGGAGAAGTTAGGTGTAGGGATGTGTAGGGTAGGTGGTAGGTGAGATGTAAGAATATTAATTCCTATAAAAAGTTAATGAAGAATTATAATGATAATATGATATTATAATGAAATTAAAGTGATTAATGATAAGATGGGATGTAATAATGAAATAAAATGATTTGGTATAAATGATAAATAATGATAAAGAGGTAAATATGTTAAAATGTATTTTTTAAGGGACAAATGATAAAATGGAATATTTAGAGAAATGATGAAATATTAGAAAAAAGGGATTAATGATGAAATTAATAATAATTAATCTTGCGACTAATTATTTTTATGGATTTAGATGATGTTGTGGGAAAAATTAATCATAATTGATCATGTCAACATTTTAGATGTCTACATCAGGAACTAGAACACCAAACGTAGTGGCAAGGTCATCAGGTGTGATCATATGCATGCCTATGGACCTTGTTCTTTCCTCTTCTGACATGATCTCATCTAAATCTGAATGGGATTTACTTCCGCACTTACCTAAATAGGGTAATACCAGCTTCTTAATTTTCACGTCCTCCATGTGAACCTCAGATCCTTCGTGCATCACCTACCTCCACAACTCCATGGAATTTTCAACGCTGTGTTTTTTCACCAATTCCCTCTCCCACGTTTCATTATACTTAATTTTATTTTCCTCTCTTTCCTTTTCTACCGTAAGGTCTACCATATTTCATCACACCTGCTACTTCCCCCGCGCACAGTAGAGGTTTAGCTAGCCATATGTAGCTCTTCCAAATCCAAGGTTATCAACAAGATCGTAATCACTAAAGAATGACACGTAAATAAGATCATTTGCATTCTCGTAAGAACTCAAACTTAATAGCCTATGGACAGGAATAAGTAGAAATGACATACTCTAATGTATAACTATGCAAAATACCACTCCACCAATGATCTACAGCGCATGTCCAAGTTACATCAGCATCATATAAATTTTGGTAATCTTCCTCTATCCAAACAATTGATCTATACCTCCAATTTCTCTTCGATGCATATGCTACCATCCACTGGCGTAACTCCATGGGAAATCAGCAAAAGAACGTCTCATAGAGCTCATGATACATATTTTCTTCAACCCATGCGCTCACATTAAACTTGGGCCCAGTATTCTATCTTTGAGAAAATTGATACTCTAAATCTTCAACCTAACTCTCAATGTTGTCCAAAGTCAATTGATACGTCTTCATCATAAAACATCCTTGTGATAGCTTAAAAAGAGGTCCTATAAACGAAACCAAAATGTAGTCTTATTTTTTAACTCATAACCCTAGGCACCTTGGAACTTAATCCAGATAAATCTGAATGCTCACCTGAAGCGTGCAAAGGTACCAGATCCCTCTTTTTATACCATCTTTGTCAAGGTGTTAGCATGTATGAACATATATTCCATTATCATATCAATTAAACAATCGCAAAGCATAAATGATTCATATCACAACCATGATGCATAATGAACTAAACAAGGATCAAGATCAGATTTACCTTACAATAACCTTGAATAGAGACATCAATTACCAAGATCAATCTACAATGATCCATCATATTAATTCATCACAAAACATAGTAGTTGAATACACCATAAATACCATCACAAAGTCATGCATGTAAAATCATACCAGCAGCATAACTTCATTACATCACGATCTCTCTAAATAGTGCAAATCAATACATATATATAGGGGTGGGGACCTACCCTTCACCACCCATGCACTCTCAAAATAGCTTGCATGCTCAAAATAGGCATGCACCACTTACAAAGATAAATATGAAGCATGCAAAATTCACCTAATAATAGATTATCTAGAATTAACTTTGAATCTAATCTTATTATTAGCTCTAACTATGCATGACTCTTGACCTTCCACTCATTACCAAAATAGCCTTTGTGTAGTCTCAAAGTCTTCTGCCTTGATCTGATGTGTGCTCTGTACTCCAACCTATTTTTATCATGTAACATGCAAAATGGATAAATCTCGAATCTTGTCCTTCCTGGGCACGCCCTTCTTTTACCAATAATTTGTGCTCGTCTATGCACCCCCTTCTTGTATGCCCTGATCTCATGCACCTCTGATACTTAGGTAACATTTCACCCAATCAAAAATTTAATGGGTTTTTTTAAGATGATGTGGTCAAACTAAAGGAGGGAAACGGACCTCCTTTGAATTTGAATGAAGGAAAGCTTATAAAAGTGAATTTTTGGGTTTTTTTTGAGCTAGTTGAGTGAGTATGAAAAGTGAGACCTAGGTGTGAGAGTTTTACAGGCACAAAGGCATGTGTTGAGCGGTGTTAAAGTGTGTTATAGGTTTAGGAAAGATAGAAAGAGTGTGTGTGCAAGGGTTTGATGCATTAAAAATTGAATAAAGTACAAGATTGTGCAAGGTTGAAGATCTAAGGTTTGAGAAAGAATCTGAAGGAGTTTGGAGCTGAATTTTGTGATCACCATGAGTTGTTGTAACATATCATCAATGATATTTTCTACAAAATCTCTTTTGATGAGTCGTATTCATAAGAGGCTCTTGTTGTGAGTAATATCAACAAGGGTTTAAGGGTTGGTGCTTATTGTGGGGTTGGTGTCTCACTAAAGAAATATCTTGTGATGTGTAATATTCACTTGAGTATTTATTGAGTGTAATATCAGAAAAAATTTCAGTGGGTTTTTGACCCCTTGAGGGTTTCCTAATTACATCTTGTGTTATGGTGTTGCTTCTTTTTCTCATGATTAATTTAATGAATGTTGTATGTTGTTGTGTACACACTAATGGATGGTTAATTAATTAATGTTTTATGTGAGTGATCTGAAATTGATATTAAAATTGTAAGGAATAATTCACCCCACTCAGTCCATTATTCTTCCAAAAGTTGGTATCAAAGCAGGTCCTTTTGGAGAAGTTTGATCACTTGATAGGAGATATTTGAAGCACGGAAATGGTGAGTCAACATAGTGTTTTCTCTTCCAATGGGGCACCATTGTTTGATGGAACCATTGTTTAATGGAAAAAACTATACTTTTTGGACTCTAAGGATGAATACTTATATCATGTCTCTAGGGTTTGATGTTTGGAAATCTATAGAAGATGGTTACACTACTCCTACTACTCCACCTACTAATGTTTTAGACAAGAAGGCATGTGAAGACAATTCAATGGCTTATATTGCTATTATATGAGGTCTTGGAGAGTCTGAGTTGGGAAAGGTAGTGCATTGAGAGTAAGAAAAATATGAATGGGAGAAATTACAATTTTTGTATGTAGGTGATCCAAAGGTAAGAATTACTAAGCTTCAAACCTTTAGAAATTAGTTTGAGATTCTCAAGATGAATGATGATGAGTTCATTGTTGCATATTTTCTTAAAGTTGACAAGATTGCCAATAGTATGAAAGGGTTAGGAGAAGATGTAAAGGAAGAATATGTTTTTCAAAATGTATTTAGGTATCTTACTCCTAGGTTTTATTCCAAAGTATCTGACATTGAATAAGCCAAGGATTTGACAAAGCTAAAGATGGATGAGTTATATGGGACTTTGACTGCTTATGAGATAAGAATTGTTTACTCTAAATCAGCTAAGAAAGAAGTTCCTTTTAGATATAAAATGAAAACTAAGGGTAAGAAGACCAAGGAAGTTGATGATGCTCCTAAAATTCATGATGAAGAACTATTTGCAATGATGTCTACAAGATTTAAGGTTGGCTCTAGAAAATACAAAGGTAAGCTACCTTATAAATGTTTCAAATGTGGTAAGATAGGGCATTATGTTATTAATTGTCCTCATAAGCACAAGAAAGAAGATCGCGATGAATATGAGCATGATGAAAATCATGATAAGAAGTATCATAAGTATGGTAAAGAAAAAAAAGAGTTTTATAAATTTTGATGACAAGAAAAAGAGTATTTATACAAAGGAAGAGGATTTTTGGTATGATGTTAATAGTGGTGTTTCAAATTTTGAATTTGAATTTGATTATGAAACTTTTGGAAATGAGGCATTGTTTATGACTAAAGATGTCATGATATCTACAACAGATGAATCATCATTGTTAGGTGATTTCATATTAGGTCATTGTAGCTACTGTGATGAAGATGAAGAGGATGTTAAGGATGATCTAGTGAGTATCCAAAAGGAGTTTAAGCATATTGAAAAGAAGAATAATAATTTGAACTCTCAGGTCAAGGATTATGAAAACAAGGTTCATGATCTAGAAAAAGAGTATAGGTTTGAAACTAACAAGCTAAAGGATTCGATCAAATTGCTAGAAGAAAAGGTAAAAATTTTGAATTTAAGTGTACAAGACAAAGAGAGCATATGCTCCAAATTGGAGGAAGATGTACAGTTTCTAAGGGAAAACCTAATATAGGTTGGTAAGAAAACTATGTCCTTTCAAAAATTTGAGAAAATTTTAAAAGATCTTGATGATCTCCTTGGCAAATAGAGATCAGCAGATGATAGAGAAGGTTTGGGGTTTAATGATGATCTCAAGGGCAAGCAGAAGATGCAAGATGACATTGTTTCAAGCAAAAAGGATGATGAACCATGCAAGTAGGATGAAAATAAAGAGAGCTCCACCAAATAAAAGATAAAGTAAAATCCCATTAGTTAACCTAATGCCACAAGGTATGAAAGATCATTCAATGGTTTTTGTTTCTCATGTAATGCTTTTGGTCATAGGGCTAAAGAGTGTAAGAGGTTTGCTAGAGATGACCACCCTTGGAAATAAAGTAGAAATATGCAAGCAAAGAGTGTGGTGTGTTATAACTTCCATGAAAGAGGTCATCTAACTAAGTCTTTCTTATATGATCCCTCAAGTCAAAATTTGAGTAGTGGAGGTTACAAAGGAAGGAGTGGTGTTGTATTCTTCAATTGCAACAAATTTGGATGTATTTCTAGGAACTGTTATGGTCCTATAAGGAAAGAAAGGAGTTTTCAAGGTTCAAAATTATATGAAAGAAGGAAAAACAAACCATGGGAAGCTATAAAGGGTGATGATGTTTCATAAAGAGAAATTATTGACACAAATCAGGGCATGAATAAAAACTCATATTAGAATCAAGTGCATGGAAGTAAGGTACAGGTATCTAATGGGGTTTGGGACCTCTTTAGGTCTTTCTTTTAGATTGATCAAGATGTACCATACCTCTACTAGGATTCTTAGAGGTATGTTAGTTCATATGAAGAATTGATAAGATGGGGAGCTATCTAGGTTGATGAAGTGTCTCCTCCATGATGTCAAGATATGTACCTTCAATTCATTTAGTATGTTCTTGTGATTCTATATGGTTGGTTAGGTTGTGCATGTCAAACTCCAAGTCTTGTTGTCGTGTAAGTGTATATGTTTGTTATATTGGTGTCTGGGTATACATGGTCATGGTGAAGTTATATGTATGAGATGAGTCAGTGAGTGTATGAGTCAATTTGATGTCCCAGAAGAGCTATATTATGTTGTGGCATCTATATGAAGAGTCTTCTTGTAATCTCAATCTGTGACTAAGTATTGTTGGTTAGCATAGAGGTCTTTGATATCTCAAGGAGTAAATTTTGAGTCAAATGGTGTGTCTTGAGTTTTTCATACACTTTAAATGATTGAATCATGTATGACTGAGGGTGTATGATGTGTGTGAAGATATGGAATTGCTTTAAAACATTTTTGAATGTGATTAAGTGACATAGATGATACATTTACTATGGGAAGTTTTTTTTTTTGGTCATCATGAGCTATCTGGATGTGTATAATAGTTTGTGTGTCATTGTGTCTTATGTCAAGACTATCAAAAGGTTTTTTTTACTTATTCAGAAGGTTTAAAGATCATACATGCCATCAATGATGATGACTTAAGAAGATCATTATGTGAAAAGAACTATGACAGTGTTCTTAATAGTTGATGAGGCCAAAATTAAGGTAGTTTCAAACATGCAACTTACAAGTGGTATTTATGGTTTACCTTCAAGAAATTTGAGTCTCATGACCTTAGGGGGATGTTGATATGGTTTTGTTATAGAAATTTGAGAGCTTGAAAATCAAAGATAAATGCATTTTGTGGTTTTTATCCAAAATTGTGTTCTAATTGTTCTCAAGAAATGGTGCGAAGGAAGTGTTAAGTTTGAAAGGGAAAACGATGGTTTCCAAAGTCAAAATCTGGAACAAATATTCTAGATAGAGTATACATTGAGATTTAAGAAGTTTCATACCTAGAAAAGGTCATAATTCTCAGGGATTGTTGACATTGTTGAGTTTTGACAGTGAAGGTGCAAGAAGACATAATTATCATATGTAAAGGTGCAAACTGTGCAGTGTTCTTTCAGAGTCGTAATTTAAGGGCTTATGGAGGAATCTAAATGGCCAAATGGGTGTCTGTAACTAGTAAGGTTTCATTATATAAGTGTCTACAACAAATGTTAGTTGTGATTTCTTCTTAAATCAAGGCTAGTTGACTATGCAAGCATGCCAGAAGAGAAAAATGAGAATTATGTGTCCTCAATTTGTGTTTAGATCATCATGTGGGTTTAAGACATAGTGGCAAGAAGGTTCAAAGGTCAAATGAAGTGGTTTCAAAATGTTGTTGCCTTGCATTAGAATGTAAGTCCTATTGATTCAAGTTCAAGACCAATCAAGGATATAAATGGTTGCTACATATGGTTGAGGTATGTTTTCTTCTTCTCTAACTGATTTGATTGCATAAGCATAATGAGAAAGGTATTGTATTCACTATTCAAAGAAGTCTTAAGAATCTAAAAATTGTTTGTAAACTTAAAAAATGAAAGGGCTCATGTAAGTCAAAAGTTGAACAAGTCTTGGGATGATGGAGTCAAAGTTATGTAGATTGTTATTTGGCATTAACACTTGATGGTCATAATCCTGAGTGTAGTCAATGAATTAGGGAAATCATTTTCTTCATCCATTTAAATGAGCTTGTTTGACCTTCAAAAGGTGATTAGTGGTTGTGCAGTAAAATTACAATGTTTTTGGTGATATTTCTTGAGCATCTACAGGTATGGTGTTTGTATAATAGGAAAAGTATGAGCTTCCCTTAGATTAAAATGATTGTTAAAAATCACTCATGAGGTGATTAGACTTTCTAACAAGATTTCAAGGCGTATGTATGATCAATGGTTGGTCAAGAAGGTTGAAGGTAAGATCAAACACCTTATTTAGTCTGATTTGATGTTACAGTACTTTGAAGATGCTTCTACAAGTGTATATTGTAATTATGGTCTAAATTTTACTGTGGGAGTAGGAGTTTGTGATTCCATAAGGAGGCATTGATGATTTCAAGGCATCTGAGGGTAAGATGATGACAAGAAGCTTGTGACTAAACAAGTTTTTGTGCCTAATCAAGCTGATTTTTCTCAAGGATGAAGGTAACTTATGGTATTATTGGTCCTCATTCATCATTTTTGGCATGTTCATGAAGAGTATGCTTTCAGCATTGGTCTGCTACAGTAGTTTCTTGATGGAGTATGAAGGAAAAACAAAGCTTTGATGAGAAATGACAAGTTTTACATGTTTAGAAGGTGGATGTTGGTATTTTATCCCAAACCATAGGTATGATTATGTTTTATTCATGATTTTTTCCATGTTTAGGTTTTGTATGTGCTTTTCCTAAGGGGAGCATAGTGTCTCCATACTTGAAAATGGCTAAAAATCAATTTTTGTGAAGAATTTCAAGTTTTTGAGCTAGAATGAGATCTTTTGTTGATGTTTCCAACCAAGAGGTGGTATTATGAAGCTAAGGAAGGTGAAGAATATGTATGTGCAATTATGTATTTTTCATTAATTAAAAAGGGGGAGAAGTTTAGTTGATTTTTCATCAATAACAAAGGGGGAGATTATTGGCATGTTGTAGTTTAGGTGTTGTCATTGAAGCAAAACCTCATTAATGACATATTGGATGACAAAGTAGAGTCTGATGATTTTTAGAGTGATAATTTCATGGATGTTCAGGTATGTTCTCGGTTGCATGTGTTGATTCAGTGAGAATTACTTGTTCTTGCAAGCATATTCAGGTGAAGTAGCTAGCCTATGTGATGGTAAATGGTGGTATGAGCTTCTTAGTGTCTTTAGAATTATGTTAGAATGATGGAGAGCATTTTTTGGGAGTTCTTACGAACTACATGAGCTGGAGGGTGTAGATACAAGTTGGTGACCATGTTTCAAGTGATCATTTGGACCAGGCATGACTATTAGAAGGCATGAGATTGAGTTATAGAACCATTTGAGTTCATGGATGCATGTAGTAAGTCTTATCATGGAGTAATATGTATGTTAGGTCCTTTCAGAGAGATTTTATGATGATTTATGAGGGTGTTTTAGTTGACCCTAGCTTAAATAGTGGAAACCCCTAAGGGGTAGCTATGTAAATGAGATAGGTTGGAGAGATGGAGACTTATCTGAGTTATTCCAATGCTTGGATATTATGAAAAGAGGGTTTTTTGATGTTTGAGAAAAAAAAATCAATCATTCTGAAGAGGATTCTGCAAGATATTTCATTTGTGGTGAAACGGGGTCAAGAAGAAGGTGTTTTCTAGCTCGAATTGCACCTTCTGATGCTCACCATGCATTGTGTGCTTTTCATTTGGCCTTGTGGATTTTAGGGATGTTTTTACATTGATACTAGAATTTTTACAAAAATAACAAGGTTATTTCATTGTCATATTTTTATGAATGAATGTTAACAAGGTAAACAGCTTCTTATGTGTTTAAACCCCTAGCTCAAAAGTGGTTTGAGAGATTTTATTCCCAAGTGGATAGCTTAGATTGATAGTTCATGGATTATGATTGGATGATGTAAAGGAGTACTCCAAGTTTCCATAAAGGTATGGTAGTCCTTGTGGTGATGATTGGACCCCACTCAAATAGGTCATTTTCTAAAGGAGTTCAGTTTGGGACAAGGTTGTCCAAAGGAGTTGGAAACTAAATTATTTTTATGGTATGTATGTGATTTTTTATTGATGCACACGATGGTTTTAGGTCATAGTGATGTAGTTAAATGTTTAAGTATGGTTTATTTATGTTGACTAGTCAAAGGGCGGTTTTAGGGTAGTTTGCAGAGATCAGCTTGGTTAAAGGCTTTCCACTTGGAGTTGGAAGGATTTTCAATATGTTATGGAAAGGAAATTCAAAGGGATTTCCAACGGTGTATATTTTGGTCTCATAATGAGTTGATTTGATGTGGTTTCTAGGTTAATTTTTTAAGCAAGAATGTTTCTTACTCTTCCGGACAAAATTGCTTTTGTTGAAATAATGAGTTGATTGGAGAATTAGATGGATGGTTTGAAGCTTTCTACCACATGGAATTTGAATAGGAATGAATTTGGCATCAATTTAATCCATTTTTTGGTCTTGAAAGTGTCAGTAAGGGTGAAAACCAGTAATGTTTTGGGCAACTTGTTTTGGTGAAGACAAAATTTGGTGTAGTTTGAACTAGTGGATTTTTAATGAGGTATAAATTACATAAATGTGTTCTACAGTTTTTGTGAATTCCATTGAGTGGTCACATTCTATATTTAAGTTCATTTTGAGGGGTCTTGAGACCCAAAAGCAGATTTAGGTTGTTGGAAACAACTATTTTGTGAAGTTAATGAGCTGATGGGCCTATTAAATTAAATAATTTTATTGTTTCAAGTTAATTTTTACCATGGATAATGTTTAAATGTTATTTTATTCATGTATGGTGAATTAGGGGTCTTGGATAAGCATGGTTTTAATGTGAGTGGATTTTTCTCATTTTAGTAATGGGATTTTGAGGATGTTTAGTGCATGAATGAAGGTTTTTTGGCTAGGTTGACCTACCTGGGTCAGTTGTTACTATTGTGATAAATTTTATGGGATTTTTTTTAAGATGATGTTTTTGAACTAAAGAAGGGAAATGGACCTCCTTTTAATTTGAATGGAGAGCTTATAAAAGTGAGGTTTTGGGTGCTTTTGTGAGTTAGTTGAGTGAGTATGAAAAGTGCGACCTAGGTGTGAAATTTGTTCAGGTACAAAGGCATGTGTTGAGGGGTGTTAAAGTGTGTTACAATTTTAAGAATGATAGAAAGAGTGTGTGCAATGGTTTGATGCATTGAGAAGTGAAGAAAGTGCAATATTGTGCAAGGTTGAAGACCTATGGTTTGAGCAAGAGTCTGAAGGAGTTTCAAGCTGAATTTTGTGATCACCATTAGCTGAGTTGTTGCAACATATCATCATTGATATCTTCTAAAAAATATCTTATGATGATTCATATTCATATAACAGGATCTTTTTGTGAGTAATATCAACAAGGGTTTACGGGTTGGTGCTCCTTATGGGGTTGGTCCTTACTAAAGAAATCTCTTGTGATGTGTAATATTCACTTGATTCTTTATTGTGTGTAATATCAAAAAAAATTCATTGGTTTTTCTTCCCATTGAGGGTTTCCCACTTACATCTTGTGTTATGGTGTTGCTTCTTTTACTCATGGTTAATTGAATGAATGTTGTATGGTGGTGTGCACACACTAAAGGATGATTAATTGATTAATGGTTTATGTGAGTGATCTGAAATTGAAATTAAAATTGTAAGGACTTATTCACACCCCCATCTCATTCCATTTTTCTTCCAAAAATATGGTCCTATTAGCGCTTGTATTTACCCAAGAGGCCATCAACATAATCTTCTACAATTTTGTGGATAAGATCATGGAAGATATAGGTCATGGTGCGTTGATAGGTGGCCCCTGTTTTATTCAAACCAAAGTGTGTAACGTGGTAGCAGAAGGTTCCCCAAGGGGTGATGAAATATTTATTATGTTGGTCTTCCAGTGCAATGAGAATCTGATTGATATTGTGGTGGATGTAGGTGTAAGTGCAAAGGTGGGCTGAAGAGAATTTGTGACTTTAAGCTCCTCGAATAAACCTAGATGGGGACCTTTTTTTTCTATTTTTTTCCATGATTATATCTTGGGTGAGGGATGTGGGGGGATTTTGTTACATGGCCCTTGTCTTAGTACAATTCTTACCTCTCCTTTTTTGGTGTTTTATGAGGATTGTTGTTATGGTTTAATATCATTATGGGATCTCGCTAGATTTGTTGATGGGTGAGAAGTAGTCATTGGGGTTAACAAGGATAGACCAAATTTTATAGTATTTCTGAATAAGTTTCACAAGATATATTCCTTAGTGTGATGTGCCTTTCATGTCCTTTTTTTTACCATTTTTCTAAAACATGACCTATAATTTTTTTGTAGATAGCAAGTGGGTTGAGAGTATTTGAATTCTATTGATCAGTCGAGTTCCTCCTTTCTCGATTATTGGTTGATCTTATCCCCTTCCAAATTTGAGGTTTGGCATGGTTATCTTTTTGTGGGTCCCTTAGAGGTGGGGTGTGACTTTCATTTTTTCCAGATTCAATCTGTGTGGTAGGATCGAAGATAACCTATGGTCAAATGAAAGGATAGTCAGTTCGAGGAAATCACTCATTATAAAGCGCATGGTTTATAGATTCAATTAGAATATTCCACCCTAGCTTTGTTATAATTGTTAGTTGATCCGTATGGATGGGGACTTGGTATACCTTGGTTAAGTCAACTTGGGTTGGTCTTGGTTGTTAGATTGGGTTGGAGGGAGTGTAAGTATGATGGAGACTCCTGCATTCATCTTAATTTCATTATGGTTCACCCTATTTTGGGGGTGGTTCATCTACTCTAGGATATGTCCCCTTGTAGGTTCACCAAGTCTCGATAATCTTGGTTGTCTCTCGAAGACTAATTTTTTGGGTAGGTTTATGTTGGAAGTTTATTCCTTAATTTTAGTTTTATCAAGCTATTATGTATTCCAGTAAGGATAGGGACTATCAGTGGTTGTAGAGAATATTGGCACGACATACCTTTTTTTACTGTTACTTTGAATGAATATCCCTCTATCTAGTAGTAGTATTTCCACTTGCGCTTGTTAAATCATCATTACATCATGATTTGATTTTCTCTTATCACACCTCAGGTTTCTCTTTGAGATCATGGTGTCATATCTTCAAAGAATCATCCACTCATTCATCAAATATGGTTTTTTCATGTTTGTGCCCATTTGTGAGTGCGACAAAAACACGTTTTAAATTTTCGTTTCCTCAAAATGTATTATATGTAACAAACAAAATCATAAACATAATTTTAGTTTCAATTTGGAATTTAAGGTGACAACTATACTTGTGTCATAAGAGCGTAAAGGGGAAGAGTTACATAGTTGTACATGATCTGAACAGTAGTCATGATTTTAATAATAAATACACTTAATTAAGCCATTACCATATATTATCGCCAGTTTCATACATTCTTTGGAAATAATAGAAAACATTGTATTTGGTCTTCAAGTAATGAAATTCACTGAATGGGTATGGATCTAAAACTTTTAACTACGTATCCCATGCCTAATCTACTTACAATCTCATTTTTACTTCCACGAAAGAAATATTTTAGGTCATACTTGTACTACATTAATTGTATGGACATAAAAGATCTATCAAAATAACATGAAGAATATATATAATTTACTACTCAATTAAAGAAAAGGCTTACCCATGACCAAAAGAAAAATACAAATTGGAAAGTTTTCCACAAAACAAATGTCAACAAATTAATAGTTAATCAATTTCAAGGTTGTAAATTAGAATTTCTGAAATATAAGAAGATAAAAAGGAAATTTACAAGTTGTCCATTGAAAAGTAGATATAACATGCAAAACCCATTAGGACTAGAAACAAATTACATTTGCCTCAATAGTAAGATAAACAAATCAGTTTACGTAAATATAATTAATATTTAGTATCATACCTAATGGAGACCAAAAAAATGAAGTCATCTTCCAGTGATCTCTTTAAATATTTTTTAATGTTGAATTTACTCTACATTTGTAAAGAACTTAATGTAAAAAAACATGAATTATAATTCAGTATGTCATTTCAAAGAGGCATACAAGTATAAATCCATGGCATAGTGTGAGGTAATCAACTTTGAGGACAAACCTAAAAAAGTATACCTACAAGCAATGGATATGTCATGTAAAAAATGAGTCAATCACTACTAAATTGCGATAAAATAGAATCCAAATATTAGAAAAGTATTATACGATCCATATGAAAAATTATAAATTATTCGAAATTTGATATTTAATTATTTTTACATAACATAATTATCAATTTAAATTTCTATGTATAATTATCAAAATTATTGATTACCGCACCTATTATGTTTGAAATAATTGCAATAACTCAATGTGTATATAATGGACAAGTCTCGCGGGCATGAAATTAAGATTGAGGAGTAAAACTTAGATGAGAAACATTTGTCTAACACCTATAAAATATCTCAACCTTTTTATCTCTCTCCTATATTTGTGATTTGGCTGAACAACCCAACAGTCGTGTACAATCCTCTCATATCATTATTATCTTAAACTCCTAACTTATATAAGTTGTTAAAACAACTCATTTACACAAATATATTAACCCACATTAACAACCATGTGAGTACTAATACTCTATCCTAGCAAAGAAATGACAACTTAAAATACTAATTGATTAAAATAATAAAGTAATTAATGATCACATTAATGATTAAAATAGCTGATTAATGTGTTTTTGAGAAAAAGTGTATTTGTTTGTAGGGGTCACTTGGCTTATGGGTCCTAGTTGACCTTGTGATTGTAACTTTCATTTTTGCATTTGAGCCTTATGTTCATTTTATCTCTCTAGCTCAAGTGAAGCCATCGAGATGCCCTATGCTCTTACCACCTCCCAATTCGGGCCAACCTTGGGTACGCATAGCCATAGCCATGACTTTACCATATGGTAGATGTGTTTTTCTATTTAAACACTAATCATATTGGTTGTGCATTGCATGTGAGATTAATGCCAAGTTATATTTTATAATAGGGTCGAGGTCGTGGCACACTCAACAATAGAACGAAGTTCTTATACATTGCATTGCAACCGAACTCACTAAAATCCGCACACAACTCATACATAGTGCATTATCACCAATCTCGCCAAGTGCGTCGCGTTGTTTACATTCAAGGATAGAGTAAAATGCCTTGTACATGCAAGTTAGATTGCAAGATATATTTGAATATAAACACTAGCCTTGTATAAACCTACGTGCATATTGGGTAGTGTTTGGAATAAGAACAATGAGAACGAGCTCCAACTCGGCCCACTAAATGACCATCGACTCGTCCCTACCCATGTAACATGAGGCCTAACTAGGTATGTATCGGGAGGGGTGGAAAAAAGCTAATGTCACATGTGCTAAGTGTAGAAACGTCAAAGTCTGAAACAAAAAATAAAATTGTGTGTTTCTCAAATAATGAGTGACGAGGAATGTTTAATTGGAGTTCAAATTGCAAATATAAAATTTTAAAAAAAAAAAGTGGATTAAGGAATGCATCCGTAAAACAAAAAAGAGCGCTAGATAGTTATAAATATATAAAAAAAAATAAGTTAATTATAGCTTTGAAACCCCAGTTGGGAGCTATTCATAGCTCGATGAGAGTTTATAGAACAAGGACAACTTAGTTATTATCGGGGGGCATATGAAAATAGAGAGAGAAGAGGATACATGTTTTAATAAGCTCAGAAGAAGTTTACTAAATCTATTAATAGAGTCATAGATGTTAAAGTAAAAGCCACACATAAGGAAATCATAGACATGGGAGAAGAAAGAAATCAATTTCATTCTCATGTTCTACAACATACTTCCTCTTATATTACATGCTTTGGCATTCATTTATGAGTATGTGTGTGGCATATTGGTTCAGGCCCTAGTTTTCAGATAAATAGGTTGCACATTCGAAACTTAGTATGCTTTTAATTATTTTTGGGATAATAAATAGAAAACAGAGAATAAGTATTATACAAGTCATTGTCTCACCCATCTAAGATCCGCGACAACATGGTTATTGAGAGGTTGTTGGGAGTGAGGGATCGTGAGTTTGAATCCCTTCACTCCCTCATTCTTTTGAAAAAAATAAATTTTATTTGAAAGTGAGTTGAGATATGAAATAAGAATGATTACACTCATTTAACAAGAAAAAATGTGTACATTTCCTCTTTTAAAAGCATATCTACACTAATATGAAGAAAAAAGCTACATTGTCCAAAGGGGTAAATGTTATGCAACATGTAACCACACTATTTTTCTTACTATTTTTTCTTCTCTCAACCCCATCACCATATTTCAAGCTTGTTTTGTGGTCAACCATAAAGGAATTGCTCGAAATCTTAAAATATCTTTGCAGATTTAGCTTTCATTTCTCTACAAACCCTAAGCATGAAAATATTATTATTTTAAATTCTAAATGCCATCTAAAAATGTTAAAAACATGTATATTTTCAGGAGTAAAAATGAATGAGAGAGAATTTTATGATTTGGTTAATCCCCAGATGAATTCCTTTCAACAATATGTTCACCTCTTTTAATCTTTTTCCCAAATTTCGAAAGAGCTTTCATGCATTCCAAAACTTCCCAGCTCTTCTCCTAGTCATCCCATGCCCTTGTAAGAGTTTTTTTTGCACGGACAAGTGTTATTCCATGTCACTTGTTTCATTATTCTCATTCCACTCACTCCCCTTCTCTTCTTCCATTTACCTTCCTTTTTATTGTCTTGTGTGAATGTATGATAGGGAAACATTAAAAGAATGGGTGTGGATGGGCCCGCCCCCTTTTATTTTTTAAATTTAGGGGCCAGTTGTGGCACAAATGTGACATAAAAGTGATGTTATTTGCATCACTTTTGTGCCACCATATTTGCACCATTTTTGCATCAAAATTTCCGTCGAAAACGCAAAACAAAAATCTGAAATAAGGATCGACAAAAGTTTTGACACACATCCTTAGGTTTTTTGCACTGTGTAGTAGTGAAGGGAGTGTGTACCAACTAAATACCAACTCTACATCTTCTGTGTTATTGAGAAGAAATATTTGAATATTTTGTTGCCAACTAGTAAGGCTGAAGTACATGCATTGAGGGCTTGATATACCAGCATAGTGTCTCGCGCACAGTAGTGTGTTGCATTCTGCAATCTTACAGCCTTCATGAATATTATGGACATGTTCGTGATCAATCTATGAATTCTTTGAATTATGAACATTTTTTATGATATGGGCATGTGTTAATGTTATTATGTGTTTCTTCATAGGATCCGATATTTTTTTTGTGAATAAAATCTTATATTATATTAAGAAGTAAAATGATACAAGATAATTCAACAAAAAAATGGGTGATATGAGAGTACGGCCCAAAGCTATGAACAAACTAGGCCCAAGCCTAGGACAAAACAATTAATACATAGTCACAACGAAAAAAGAAACTAAGCAGCTATTAGAAAGAGTTGACCAGTTGCAGGCGAATCATGATCATCAAGCTAGCCAAATCCAAGAAGGTCTTGGCCACTATCGGGCACTTCCCAGCCAGAGCTAGCACAACCCTCTTCTTCATTGTCTTCTATAGTGTTGCGAGTGGGCGAGATGGATAAGACCATATGCAAAACATTATTTGACGGGGGCAGAAGACTCCACCCATCATGAGTGTGTGGCTCGAGTGGAGCTAGGGGGGATCCCCAACCGTGGTGATGAGCTCTGCCTCGATGGCTGGACTATGAGGGGAGCAACGAGCTTGGTTGAATGAACAACACTCAGAGAGACTCCAACGACCACCTTGGGGACGACCTCTGTGGGGCGGAGAGCGTCGAGTAGGAGAGGGTGGCTCTCGAGCCACATTACAAGGAGTGTCGCCCTAATGTCGAAGGAGATTTTGGAGGTACTCCACTTCAATGGCCACTTTATTCGCTTGCACTTGTACCTACAATAGCACATTAGAGATAACCATCAACTTATTATAAATATAAAATTGTTCATCAACTTCAGCATGAGAAAATAAACAAGAGTTCATTTCTTTCCAAAGCCAAAGAATAATTTCCCCTCTTAAGGCATGCCAGATTTGGAAAAACATGTGAGGCATCCTGGGATTGTTGCCTAGCAAAATATGCTACTAGGTGAAACATTCAGGTCTGAAAGGGAGAAAGAAGGAATGGATCTAGTTCCAAGCCTTTTGGGCTTTACCATAAAACCAGAAAAGGTGGGATAGGGTTTCCAAGTGCCCAAAGAATGGACATTTGGGATCTGGAACACCAATCGGAACCAGATGGGAACCTATCGGAGGGCCTTGGTGGAGAATACGCCATAGAAAATAAGTGATTTTAGGTTCCACACAAGCTAACCAAACAATATCGAATCTCCTTCTCCAAATGGAAGGGGAAGAATGAAGCCCCCATCAATTGTTGATTTTATCAACCATGGGAAGATAGGGAGACAACCAAGAGTAGCCTTTGCTGGCAGAGTAATTCCTGAAGGGAGTATCCACGAACCATTTCCAAGTTGTCCACCATGATCGGGAGGAGATCGCAACAATTTTATGGCTCATATGATCTGGAACAAAGGTGATAATGTCAACAATGCTAGATTGATCCTGAGAGGAAAGGTGGAACTTGGATCTGAATTCATTCCAAGGACACCAAGTTTGAAGGTGCTTGCAAAATAGCTCTTGGATGGAACGAATTTCACGCTTGAAGATCTTGAGTGAAGGGATCTTGAGGACCTCTGCAAGACACCAATCCTGGAATTGGATGACAGAAAACCACCACAAGAGTGATGGTTAATAAATAGGCTATTAAGAAAGTCGTCTCCCTTCCATTGGAGCCATGGCTTGATTTGCTCCCATGCTTTCCAGATACTTTTGAGAACAAAGGTGTAAACCACTTTGATAGGCACATGGGAAATGAGAAGATTGACGAAACCTAAACCTTTCCAAGTTGTCCAACCATAAGGGGAATCCTCTATGTCATGGCATAGAAGCACTTTCCAAGCTTCTTGTCCTCCAATGTTGCGAATTATCCATTTGGCACACAGCACCTGTTCTTGATGCAAGATGTCAATAAGGCCCATTCCTCTAGATTCTCTGGGCAGGCAGCAGGCCTCCCACGCAACTCTATGAAATCCTATTCCAAAAATGGCATTGGACCAAAGAAAATATTTGAGAAGCTTTTCCAACTTTTGCACAAAGTTTTTGGATGGGACCTAGTAGGAGTTATAAACATGAGTGGCTTTGAGCACTTTGGAGCAAATCTGGAATTTACCCGCTAAAGACAACGGTTTGGTTATCCAATACTCCATTTTTTTAGAAACCCGTTTGAACAATATATTGCCAAAGATCAACAGGTGATGCTTGAAAGACAAAGGGGATGCCAATAAACTTGAAGATCTCGCGATGAGCAATCATCTTGCAATCATACGAAGCCATCCAGGGGGCACAAGAAGGAAATATTTCTTGTAGCACTGCATTTTCCGCCACTAAATGGATGAACCAAATGTTAAGCAAAAAATATTGAGGCACTACATGGCATTGCAAACATTATTTCCATCCTTAATGAGCGTAAGAAAAGAATCATCAGCAAAGTGGTCATTAAGCAGTTGGGCACTATCGGAAGAAGGGAAGGCAATCCCCCTTACTAGCCCTTGAGCTCTAGCTTTAGCAATCAGATATCCAAAACCTTCCAGCGCTAAGGGGCAACCTTTCCGTATGGAGTGAAAGAGGCCAAACAAATTCGAGTTGTCCCTGTTAGTGGTGATTTGAGCTGAGACATTAGCGAAGAGCATCTTGACAGATAGAATGAAAATAGGACCAAAGCCCAACGCCTAGAGCATGGACAAAATAAAAGGCCATTTTGTCGTGTTCGTAGGCCTTCTCAAAATAAATTTTAATGAGAAGGGTTGGCTGACTAGACTTGCAGGCCCATTCCATACCTTCCCAAAGGGCTATGATGTTATCCAAAATGTATCACCCCTATATGAAGCCAGTTTGCATTGGTTGAATAATGGCCAGCAGAGTGTGTCATAGCAAAATGGCAAGGTCTTTTGCAATAATCTTATAGGAAACATTAAGCAAGGTGATAGGAAACCAATTGGTGATTAGCTCAGGGTCCCCAGGCTTGGGTATGAACTTGATATTCCCTTTGTTAATATGAGAGGCAAGCGAATGATTTTGGAAACCTTCAAAATAAACTTGAAAGAGGTCCAGACCAACAACATCCCAAAGCGGTTTTTAGAACTCGTAAGGAAACCCATCGCAACCGGGAGCCTTGTCACTAGCCATTTGCATGACTGCTTAATGAAGGTCGTCAAGGGTGAGCATGTGATCGTAGGCGGTCTTCTGTGCTTAAGATATCTTGTAGGGCATTGTGGCCTAAACACTCTTCCAAAGCAACATGTCGCTCATCCGAAGGAGATTGAGCCTGAAAACCCAGCTTGTAATGGTTGGCAAAGGTCTGCAACATATGTTGGTGGTCCATAAGCTTAGTACCGATGTCATTGATGGCCCGTATTTGATGAAAGGAACGGTTGGCTTTGAGGGAAAGAAGAAACTCCTTCGAAACCTGATCCCCGACTTTAAGCCAATGCAAATGGCCACGTATGTGAGCACCTTGAGCATTAAAATTATCTGTGATTTGAATCTTCTGGCGGAAACTCTGCCACCTTGAGTTGAAGAGTTTGAAAAAAGGGTTTTTCAAGCACCACAACTGCTCGGCTAAGAGCGGAGGAGGTAGCGCACTATGATCTGCACTGAATTTTGGCTAGTGATCAACCATAGATTCTGAGGAATCGGGTCATCTTAGTCATCGCATCCTCCCACCACTAGGTCCAACTGGAATTAAGAGGTGGATGATAATGTTGCATAGTGACTAGGCCGAGGCATTAAATTCCACACATGCTTGATATGATTGAGTGTGGGCCAGTGTTCCATCAAGGCAGTATTGAGAAAAAATTGTCCTTTATGACAAAAAGGATGCCCTATCTTGCCAAGCGATGTGAAATCGGATAGGTGAAATGGTCTGAAATGACGAAATCTGGCATCACATCTACAAGCAGAGAAAAAAGTATTTTCAAACTCAAAAATATCCTTGAGTTGATAGTGTGGCTTTGTCGAGCCATTTGAGAACCTAATCCGATCTACCTCAGAAGATTGGACAAAGTAAACCAAGCTTCAGAGGTGGGTAGTGTGAGAGGTGTTGGGGTCATTAAACCCAAATTTATTGTGCATGCATAGAACCACGCCTCCCTTTTGCTCAGTTCTACATCACATAGGCAGGTGCTCTTTACTTATCAGAGGGAAGCTCCACCATATTCAAGTTGTCGCATATGATCCAATAAGCATCGAGAATTTCATTTGCTATCCATCGCAACAAATATCAGCTCTTTCAGCCACGTCATTAGCGGCATAAATATTGATGAAGTCTAAAAGGTGCAGCTTTCAATATTAAATAATGTCGAGATGGCATGATTGGTGGGGTCGACAGCTTGGGCCATAAAGAAGGGCCATCGTTTGGGGGAAAAAAGGGAGATCAAACCCCACACCCCCATTCTCATGATTATTGGTAAATTTCAGGTTATCAGACCAGATGGGTTTACAAACCATCGCCAACTGAAAACCTGTAACTTTAACTTCCTGCAGAATATAACATATCTAGATTGGAAATTTTTTGACAAGCATCATAAACAATATACTTGTGATTGGAGCCTGTGAGACCCCTCACATTTCATGACATGCAATTCATGAGAAACAATGGTCAAAGGCCATACCATGTCTCCTCCAAGCCATCCAAGGCATCAAACCGATTTTGTAAAAATTGAGCCTTATTGTGCTCTCAAAAAATCATAGCAACTCAACTTTTCGTTGCATCTAACATACTCTATATTATACTCCTCTGTATATTCCACATTGTGTGTCAGGACTATGATCCCATGGTAGGACATGGGGGGGTGATGAGAATGGACTTCGGGCCCGTTTGGTCTAGGCCATGTGAACCAGTTGTTAACAACAATTGCGAGGTCGGAAGATTCGAGGAAATTCCTATGGAGTTTGACGGTTCCAAAAGAACCAAGGATGCCTTGGGCATGCTAGAGAACTTAGGGAAGGGGACTAACAACTCATTAGAAACTGGCTCCTTGGAGTGATGTTGGTCAACAGACTATTCCTTAACAGTTGGCTCAGATCGAGCCATTGTTTCAGGTTGCCTTGATTTGAGTCGATTTACTCTTGTTTTTTCGCCCGTCTAATGGTTTTCCACCCTTCCTCCTGGGGGAGGTTTGACATATTCAAAGGCTTCCTTAGGTGTCGGGTGATTACGCGGAACATAGAGAGGGCAGTCCTTGATCTTATGATCAAGAGGCCCGACAACGAAAACAAGTGTTAGGTAGGTTAATGTATAAAACACACTGGGAGTAACGAAGTATCTTTCATTTGAATTTTCACATGAACTCCTTTAACTCTTGGCAGAGGTCGACTTCAACACCAAACATGTTTCTTAGGTCGAGCATTGTAAAAGCATTGGGGTTCCATGCAAACCACTTGCCCTATGGAGGAGGCGATGATTTGGTGCAGAGAAGTGAACAAACTAACAGTGACAAACTAGGGAACTCCACCCACACAGGAAATTTAAAGGGTAGCATACTTAGATACCCACAAAAAATTTGGTCCAATGAGAAAGGACCAGAAGTGAGTTACGCGCATACCAAGTGGTTGAGCGGTTTAAAATGGTCAAGGCATGTGATAGGGTCACAAAAATGGAAAAGAAAAAATCCTTTTGGTCATGTTCTGCATGCTTTCAAGCCGGATGGTGTGAGTAGCCCAGGCCAAGTTAACCTATGACTTTAGCATGCTTTCATAGGGGATGCGGCCCACAAAATACCCAATAAGGTAGAAATCGTTCTAACCGTTGGCATGCAACATAAAAATTCAAGGAATAGGTAAAATAACATCAAGAGGAGAGTCGTTACCTTCGTGAAGACCTTTGGAACAAACTTTTGGGGGTATTTCTGTGGCGGCACCATTGTTAAAATCTCCACAAGCTCCAACTACTGACACCAATGGTCACACTTAAGGTGGAAGGAGAAATTATATTAGGGGTCACCTAAAGGTTGAAAAACCCTAGAGCTTACCAAGAAAAGGTATAATCCCGCAGCACCCAAGAGGTCGCAGTATGACATTCACAAAACCCTAGTAGAGTGTTTTTCATCCACTCCCAAGCCGTCAATCCTTTTTTACTGAATTTTCACTCCACCGTTTGGATCTGATATTTTCTGTATAGATATAATGAATTTTTGGTCTTTGATGATATTTGTGCATAAAGGCTTTTAGGAGAGTATTTGTCATTTGATCTAACTGCGGGCTAGGCCAACCAACCAATGCGAGGGTTTTTTAATTGAATGTGGATTTTTAGAGTCGTACAAGCGATTTCAAGATGCACTGACGCAACATGTCCAAGTATTGGATATTGGAAATTAGTTAAATTAATAGGAGAGAGTACCCACGAAAACCAGTAGACTGCATACATATCAAAATGGCATTTGCAACAACATTTAACAAGAATACCCTTTCCATTGATAGAAAAATATAGGAATGATGTCCGTTGCAAAGTTTTGAATCAAAACACCAATCAGTTCAGTAAAACCTAAAACACGTCCTCCATACCTCAATTCTTTTTTATTGTTTGTAATTTTTCAGTGTAGCACACAGCAGAACAAATATATAGAAAAGATTGCCAACCCTGTTTTTTGTCGTTTTTCGAAACCGTCTTTTCAATTAGTTTTTAAAACTTTTACTTTTAATTCTGTATTGTGTTTCTTCATTTGCTTGTGGGAAATTGATTCATTTATTTCAGAGATGCATTACTATACATCTAACTTGATGAAGCATAGCCTAGCCCTCCAAATACTTGGAAAAGAAATATTCTTTTGAAAGTGAAAATAAGTCTAATTCCTTCTCATCATTGCGAGCCTGACATGAGTAATCTTGTTGTGATGCAACTGTGCAGCCCATTACTTACATAATCTGCGTAATATTGGGAGGCAAGCAGCCTATTCTTATGCAATCATAGCAGTCTACGAAACCAAATTGTTTTGAGGTATTTTTTCAAACATTTCCCATAACTTGAATATCATTTTACATACATATATATCAGGGCATTTGCAAAGACGGCATTTTACAAAAATTCCCTCCATTATAATTTGATGTATGTCCATACCCTTCTCTAAAGCTCCCATTTAGGCACGGAATGGGAATATGTTGCCAAAGGTTGTGGATTTTGTAGCCAAAGGTTGTAGAGTTTGGCTATACACCGTCCAATTGGATTTTCTTCAAAAGCTTCCAAGGCCTTTTCAACAGACCCATTTTGTGCAGATCCTGCCACCATAGCAGTCCCTGGGATCACATTTCTTTGAGGCATTTTGCAAACAGTTTTCGTGCCTTAAATATGCTTCCACATTTTGCATAAATATAAACCAGAGCACTTGAAGCTACAACATCTCATAAAATACCAATTTGGATGTCCATACCCTGTTACAAAGCTCTTCTTTTGCCACAGGCCAGGAGTATGCGTGGTATAAGTAGATTAACTATGCATATTTCCAATGCTGCAATTATAATCATATAATGCCAGTGCCAATGCCATCCACTGCCAATCTTAATCTCACAACATTATGTAAAGTAATAATGAGCAGCATGGAGAAAATTGCAAATTAAATCTTTATTGAGTGAAAATTGCATCTATATCAAAATTTAACGTTATTCTTTACACTAAGATTTATAGTGATCGAGCTCCATACATTTTAATTTGTATCACATAACAAGGGCTCCGGACCTCTCAAGGTATTGAGAAGGCATTTGCAAATATTTTGTTGCCAAAACACTATTTTGTATAGCATTATAGTGTTTCGTGCATAGCCATGTGTTGTGCTCTTGATCAGTTTGTAAACTCTCTGAATTATGAACTGCTATGATCTGAGCACATGCCGATGTCATGTGTACTTCTTCACAGGATCTGCTGATGTCTCGTGTACTTCTCCACAGGATATGCTGATGTAGTTCTTGTGTATAGATATGTGGAATTTCTGATTCATTGGCAACAATAACAATTATACAAAAGTTGCATGCTTGCTTTTTTTAATTTTAATAAGCACACTCAAGGAAATCCCAGTGGGGCCTCTTCAAACGTGGGAAGGGGGTTTCACTCTTTAACATGTCACCTGAAGCAGTGGCTAAAACCTGCAAAAGTCCCAAGACTTGAACCGGAAACTTGCCAGAAACAGCGGGCTGCATAACCGGTTCAACTATAATTCAAAATTGAGTTATGATTTTCAAATTTAGAAGCGAGAACCAGCTAGTGGCATGAGAAGACCTGCATCCATCACCATGCAGATCTGTAGGTTCAGCAGTATTTTTGAGGCAGCAATAGAAGCTTTCATTAGTAAAAACGATTCAAACAAAGGCTTCCAGTGACTTTTGCATGCCCATTAATTGAGTTCATTTGTGCTTCAGAATGAATTTCAGCAGTTCAAGTCCTCAATCAACTTCTACAAGTGAGATCACTCAAAGATACAGCTTTACAGGCACTGCTTAATCACGCAACAGTGTTGACTCTGGTTAAAGGTGGGAGTTAAAAACTAAATTGCAATTTGTTGATCACTTTTTTCTTAGAGATTCAGGCAGAGAGATGCTGAATTCGGACATGGAGAAATGAGAACGGGGTGATGCTCGAATCTGCAATAACTCTGACATGCTATACTTAACTCGTTCATCTGCAAAACAATATGACAGAACTGCTTCAGTCACCAAAAACAAGCTGCCACAGCACTGAAGATATACTTTGTTCCTTGAAGAGACATAGCAAACACCAAAGACAAATAAGATTAACAGAGAACAAGTTATTGACCAACAAATCTCCTTTGAGTCTGATTCTCATGTACTCTAGCTGAGGACATTTTAGTGCCAGATTTTCGTCCCCGTTTCATTTTAGCCACATCTGTAGACTCACTAGAAAACAGTTTGCCATGACCGTAGTGAGTTTGCTCCTCAGGAATAGTTACAAGTGATTCATGTCTTATATCCAGTTCAGGATAACGATTAGAAAACTCTAAAATTCCTTCTTTTGTCAAAAGCCAGCAATCTCTCAGATCCAGGACTTGCAGCAATGGAGGTGGAACAAATGAACAGAGACCTGGATTTGTGACAACAGCACCTTGTATGCTAAAATAATTAAGATTAGGAAGAGAGGACACTGTGACAAGGGAAATGTCTGAGAGAAAGTCACTTCTGAGGTAGAGACGATGCAATTCCTTCAAGAAAGAAAGAGGCTGGCAGCCCAAGTCGTAAACATGAGTGTCTTTTAAGTCTAGAATTTCCAAGTGTTCAAGTTGTTGCAGGGCAGTCAGGGAGAATATTGGATTTGACAGTCTCTCCCCAACATGAACAAAACCTGTAGAAACAATTTATTACTTATTAGTTCATTTTTAACTGTTCTCAAAATAAATTCCAGAATTAATTCCTTGCAAACCCATATAATCTAAACATTGTTGAACACATACCTTTGATATTTGTGTAGCTTAAGTTGATACTACGCAAAGCAGGCATTAGGCCCAAATATGCAAGGCCATTATCATCCACAGCAGTATGAGACAATGAAATATATTCAAGTTTTGGAACATTTCCAGCTAAAATAGTTAAAGCCTCAGAACCGACCCTTGTGGTGCTTAGATTAAGTCGTTTTAAATTTGCTCCAATATTCGCAACAAAATTCATGGATGAATCTGTCACTCCAGTGCAGCTAAGATCCAGGCATTCAAGCCTATCCATACCAACAAGGAAGGACACGTTATCTACAGAAGACGAAGACAGGTCCAGCAAAGACAAATTTTGAGTACCAAGAGAAGTAAAAACTTGGTTGGCATTGATAAACATTGCCCCAGAGAAATGTAGTGACAATAGCGATGTTTCAAGTTCTCCCAATCCATCGAAAATGGAATCTATGGTACATTTGCTCATGTTTAAGGATTTTAGAGATAATAATGCTGGAACTTGAGTGACATTTGTCCATGCTAAATTCAGGAAGTTCAACTTAGGAAAAGCTTTGAGACGAGCAACTCCCTCATTAGAAATATGGCTACCCCAAATATCCAGTTGCTGTAACTGAGATAAGGCCTGCAGAAATATGAATGTGACAATCCTTAGAATCAATAAGTTCTCCTTGCTGGAAAATTGTAGATATCTCAATCTTTTAGTTTTTTCTAACTTGAAACTGAAAGTAGTTACATACAGTAGCAACGTACAGGTGAAAGTAGTTACATACAGTAGCAACATACAGCTATTGCGTTTCGATTCAACAATGCATGTTCAAATGGAGAATTTTGCACTAACACCTAAAGGTAAAATATGTAAGAAAAGGAAATCACGCTTTCATTAGCACCCAAAGATACGGAAAATTATCGATGAGGCCTAGTGTTCGACTAAATGCCTGAGGAATAAAAAGAGATGGAATAGGAAGTTAGGTGTGCTCCATAACCAGATGTACAATGTAAATTGACTAATGGTGCAATAATGTTATATCACTGCATTAATAAAATGTGTCAAAATTTATGATGTGAAAAACATTATTCCAGCAAGATCCCGGTAGATCTCCAGGGGATACCACTGTAAATTGCTAGAACCTAGATGTGTTATATGCAGAAGAAATATTAAACAAGAATACAGAAATAATGAGGAACATACATAAAGTGATGCATAGGAAAGATAATAGAACTGTAACAGAAACCTTTATTTATCTGAACATTATTTGCATGGTATATCTCAGATGAATGGCTATCTATCTTCCTCTTTGTCTTGATTATGCAATCCCCTGCTAACTATCGATTTAAATATGCATGCATTATTATATAATGCCACCAAAGGGAAAGAACAGTTATAAAAGATGAGACAGATACTCTTCTATAGGTGACATTTCCCCTTCCATCGGTTGAGGTTGAGCTGCATCAAAATGTAATGGTCAAATTTGGCCAAAGCCCCTCGACCCTGCAAGGGTAGCCCCTTAAGTTGTATGGGGAGATCCATCCCCCAAAAAACGAGAACAGAAATTCCATTGGCACTGGGCAGTATCGCATACTGAAAGTTTAGCTCTTCAGTTTGGCCTGAAAGCATTTGAGAACATGTCATGTCAAATGGGGTATGGAATGAGGTTTGGTGAACTCTCAAAAAGCACGATGTCATCAAGCTGCCCAAATCACCCTGCAACAGTGGAACTGTTGCTGATATGGTGGAGAACTGAGCAGAGCTTTGGCTAAGTAGAATAGGCAGAATATTGATTTTGGAGTTACCACATATCATAGAAGATGGTTGGGTATTACCGCAGCCCATGAGATTGTGCTTAGCAGCTAAGTCACCAGGTTCGTATTCGTGTTCGTGTTCGGCGAGGATTAAATTCGGATTAAGTTCGGCAACGATAAAATTCGGAAAAAAAAATTCGTGATTAAATTCGGCTGTTATAATTTTCAATTTTTTTTAAATAAGATATAAATGCACAAATTTTTCAAAATATCTAAAAACATTACTATATAAACTTGAAATCTATATAAAAAGATATCTTTATTACATTTAAGGAACCTATGAAATTGTCAAAAAGTTGCAATTAAAATTACCAACTCTAAGCTTAATTATTGTATTAAAATTGAAACATTAATAGAGTAAAAACAATTATAAATTTAGAAGTATAAAATATAAAATAAAAGATTAAATATTAAATATAAATTATAAGTTAATGTAACCGACCAAAATTATAAATTATATAATTATAAACTATAAAATATAAATTATAAGTTTCAATACTTAAGTCTATGAGTCTAACCTAATCAACATTGCTAGATACATTTCACGGCAAAGCTTTTGAAAATACTTCTCGCAGCTCGCATGGATGGCTCGCAGTTGGGATGGTCGTAGCAGATTGGTCGCAGCGTAGGTCACGAACTCTCCAGGTCGTAGCCATAGCCGTAGCCGTTACTCAAGTCGCAGGTCACAAACTGAAACGAGAAACCTCATACTTCCGCGTTTTTTTATAAAGTCGGGAATAGGTTTCAGGATTTTTCCGGGTATTTTTTAGGGTTTTTTAAAGTTTTCATTGGTTCTTTTTTAATGTCGAATGTATGCGAATATTCGCGATTTTTTTTTGGGTGATTAAAGTTCGGCGATTTTCGAACTTTCTGTCCGAAAATCGCCGAACCCTGTGACACAGCTTAGCAGTATCGCTAGTCATGCATTTGAAGCTGCTCTTGGATCAGAGATGCAATTAGGTGTATTAATAATTAAATCCAAACTGTTTCTGTACGGGTACAGATAGAGGTACAGGTATGGTACGCTGAACCTGCGAAAAAAATTTAAACCTCGTGTACGGTACGCTGTGGGTACATTCGTACAATATATTTTTAAAAAGTATAAAATATAAATATATATAAATTTTTAAAGAAAACAACAAGCTTATAGTCTCAGCAACCTATAAAATATTAGAAGCCAACAACAAGCTTATTATGAATCAGAAGCCATCTAAAGCAAGATTTCTTTGACTGAATACAAGAAAACCTCAAAACAATAAATCTATGAATCCATCTACTAATGGGCTCACAAACGTTACACTTATTGTTAAGGCCCAGGGAAAGGTTTGGGGAGAAGGCAATCTTTTCATAGAGTTGTTTGGAGGTAGCCTCTTGCAGAAGGGGCCCTTTGAGCCACCTCATAGTATCACAAAAGTCATTCCCATCCTCCATAATTAGTCCAGTAGAGGGAGCTGTGAAAGCATTTCTGAGAATTGTATACATTCTGAACTGAGATTGAGGAAGCTTATAGAAAGCTTTAAGGTCTGTCCATTCCATCCACTTCCCAAATCTGTACAAGTCATGAAATATTTTAATTCCTTTCTCAAACCAAAGGAGGGCAGAGCAGCCTCTTGTCAAGGCAAGGATCTTGTCATTATATTTCAGATTCGACAAAATCAATTTGTAGGCTTGGCACCTAGTGTCAAAGGAAGAGAAGATAGGCTGCCCAACCAAGTGCTTCACTTGTTCCCATGCCTTCCAAATTGACTGAAGAATAAAGTAGCCAAATAGTAAGTCAACCAAATGAAGTCCTTTTCATCTCTCTTGACCCTTCAGAGCCTATTGGCACTATTGAATCTCACACGACTTTCCAAGGTTCAATTCCAGTCAAAGCCCTCAAGATTTATTTATTTTTTGCACTTAAAAAAAACCATGTGGGTACGCTGTGGCTACGTACCCGAACCATACCCATACCCAGTATGTATCAGGCCTGGTATGGTGGGTACTTGGCGTTTTCGGGCAGTCTAGAAAAATTTAAAAGCATAACCTTTTGACAAAAGATGATGATATTTATTTTTGTCCATCATTTGTTGAACCGCCTCTTTATGAGCCTATAGATCTTGCTTCCTAAGTAAATGGAGTTTCATCAATAGAGTGTCCTTTTCACTTATTCGTGTATTCCATGATTGTTTCACTCTTCAAAGTTGCCAGAAGATGAGTACGGGTACGGGTTCCGGACTCCAGTACACCATGTTTTAGGAAAACGAGAAATAGGTACAGTGAGACGGCACTATATATATATATATATTAGAAAAATATATATGCAATATATAAAATCAAAATGCACTAAGACTTAAAAATAACTAAGCTAATTAACTTCTTAAATTAAGGAAATTGAATGTCAACAAAAGATGGGTAATTATATTGATATTTATATTCTCATCATATTAAGAGAAGAGTACATTGTAAACACTAAAATGCCAACAAAATAGGCATGCTAAAAAACCAAAATCACAAATGTGAACCTGAAGTATACCTCGTCTGATACGACGGGGACAAATATCACATTAATTATGTCCTTTAGATCCTCCGTTAGGATGCTCTTTAGATACTCATCACACTCAAGTTTTTGCTCCTCTGCAAGCAATAGAAAAGAGGTAAGTCATTAAAAGTCGAGACCATTTGCCTCAAGCACTTCATCATCCACATCTGCTGCTCCATCAAAAGGAATTTGATCTCATTTTTTCTTAAGGACTTTCTTTGTACCCGGGGTCCACAAGAATAACAAGTCGAAGCCATGCTATGTCTGTAGACTAGGTTCTCTACTTTCTTTGATCCTAGTCGGTTCCTCTTCAATAAATGAAGTAAACCGTAAGTACCCAAATTCCTCTCACAAAATACAGAACCAACTACTTGTGAGAGTAATCATATTACAAATAATTGCAATTCATGATGTTTCATTGCCATGGTTCCTCCACCACTCTATTGGGTCCTTCACACGCACATATTATAAAGAGCCTCCACTATAGAAAAATGACCGCGCCCATGTGAAAAACATATTCCACTAAGTTCTGATAATAGAAACCTCCTCTCCTCACATAAATTTTTTTCACCACAACAATTCCTTCAATACTTCTTTATCCTCATATGAATCCCTCTTATCGGTGAGTTTTGTATCATAACACTTTGGATGTAAAGCGTATGCAATACAATGTAGAGGTGTGTTAAGTTTGTTCTATCTTCCACATACCTTTTCTTTAATCAAAAGATTTAAAAAAGGATCCCTTGAGTATGTGATTTTTCTTATTCTTTCACACAAAATCAATTTATTCATAAACCTCTCTTGAACATCTCTTGTCTAGTCAACAAAACGGATTACCTCACAAATGGACGGAATGAAGTAAAAAACAAATTTCACATCAGCCCAAAAAAGGTCGTCAAGGAGCATCTTTCTCACCTCAAACGCAATTTTTGATGTAGATTGTCTCCAAGTTGCACATGCATTCACTAACTATTGTGGAGCATAAGGCCCCTTTCATAGCGTAAATATGGTCAAGAAGTATAGCAAAAGAAGCAAACTTTATGTCCGCAGGTTTGAGAAGCTCAACCTTCACAAACCTTCGATAAATAGCTTGCGTGCGGAGATAATTGGATATGAACATTTGTATTTTTCTACCCTTTTCAATAAACCTCCAAAATCCATTGAAACCCGCCGATGTCTTTGAGTGCATTTTTCATTGCATGCACATAATATAGTGTCCAAAATATGTGTTTGTATTTTTTTGCACCAACAAGCCAGTTGCTTTATAGACTACGACAGTGACTGTAATAACTTGGACAACATGTGATGCCCCCACCTCCTCAATTGTATCACATAGCTGATTCTCAAGAAACTCTACATTTTCCTCTTGCCCCAAACAATCGTTGCCTTCAAAAAATAACAGCCTTTGACACAAGCTACCATAATATTCAAAAATAGACAGTTTCTAGTACCAGCCTAAGCATACATCAAAATGTTGCACCCCTTTGCAGAACACACTCTTTTGACTGGTGTAGTTTATTGCTCTATCTTTGTTTTATCTTTGTTAATAAGAGTCATGTGAAGCTTCTCATATCCAAGTGGTTCATACCTAGCCATCCCATTGGCCGAACCATTTCCTATTTAGGTAAGCGAGAAACATTAAATGCTATTCCATTCACATAAAAGAAGTGTGCAATCGTTGCATCAATTGCATCTCGACCACTCACATCAAACATGTTTCTAAGGGGGTTTGAATTGTCAATTTGTGGTTTCTTATGAAAAGCACCCACATCATCTACCGCATGTCCAGAAGATGCATCTAGCTTTGATTTTGTTTCCTAATCAACTGCTCTTGTAGGACGACTCTATGTACAATCTTTCATTGAAGCATGAGAGCTTAGAGGAGGCACTTTATTGTCAAACCCTTTCTTGTTTCCCCATAGTTATGTACCCCTCTACTTCATTTGTACAAAGGTCAACCCCTTTACCTCGTGACGAAAGAATGGTCTTCACCCTCATGTAAGTGCCTTGACAATATTTCCCACAAATTTTACAAGTGATCTTCATTGTACCACCATTTCCCTTGCAAATGTGATCGCAATACTTCCAAAATGGGTATAGTACAACTCTCCTTCCCCACATTAAAAAAAAAATTATAACAATTGTTGAAAACTTTAAAAGTTAAAAGAAATGTTAAAAACTTAAAACAATTGCTAAAAACTTAAAACAAATGTTAAAAGGAAAAAACTTAAAATTTCTAATTGGAAGCCTAAGAATAAATATAAATTTTTAGCAAAATAAAGATTAGTTTCAAAATTTTATTTGTACTGTGAGGGTTGACGACCCCTACCTTGGCGTCCAAGTGCCTTCCTATGGCACTTGGACACCTAGGCAAAGGGCTTCGTCCCTCATTATATAATGATCCAAAGGACCCTCACTGAGAAACACCAATCTATAATCTTATCAAAATCAGTTTCCAACTGTTGCATTGCGTAGAGGAAAATTGGAGCTTTCCAACAATATCTTGGTTGCAGAATACGAAGCCTGTATGCAATAGTTATGACCGTTGAAAGTTTGGTCGACATTCAGTTCAGGCATAGTCAACTAACTGACACGGACAACGACATTTGGTAAAAGGTGGAAAAGGTTGAAAGTTCGTGTTTGAGCACCTCCAATCTTCGACGAACGAAAAATTGGGTGGGCCCCGCTATTTGTTGGTTGGGACCCATAGCCAAGTTTGGCACACTCTTTTCATGGAGGGGTGACTTTGTTGCCCTATAATGCCACGTATACCGAGCCAACTCGATTTCATATTGGTCTAACTTGGCAAGCTCTATACTTGTATTACAGGATTGATTAGAGCTCGGTCGAGTTATTCTATTAGCTCGGTGGGGTGATCAACTCCCACACTAAGTTGATCACTATACCCACCTATACCGGCGAGCTCATTGTTTATATCTGCCACGTAGCTAACTTGCCACTATTTCCCCACTTGTTAAACCGCATTACCTCCCACACATACTACCTTATCTCCTTATCTCCACGTGGGCCACATTAAACCAGCAAGCTCAACACATTAATGTATTGCCACGGCCATGCATTGCACTTGGCGCATAAGCCAAACCGACCCCAACATGGCGCATTACCAAACCGACCACACAACCGTCGGTTATCAAAATGGCTCGCTAACCCATTAAAACATGTCAGCACCACCCCATTTAAACCTTTATCTACCCTGCCCCATGATCGATGTGGGAATTAAATCCCACTAAGCAATTTTTATAATGCCATGCACGTGGGGAAGGGTGGGGTCAAAACGTGGTGGGTCGGGTAAAAGAATAATGGCCTCACTAATCGGCAAAGGTGGTGAACATTATAAAGTGCGACTAAGTGATATATTGAAGGCAGTGTGGAGCAGACTGTGAGAAAGAAAGGCCTATTGTAAGAGCTAGGAGAAGAATTTGGAGAAAGTGCCAAAGGAGACTGCATAATTTTGCAAGAGGATACTAGTGAGAAGATCAAAGTTATGTAATATTGAATGTAAGTGTTATTTGTATGATTTTAATAGATCGCTCCCCTTTAAATTGGACCCAAAGACGTAGGCCATAAGTGTCGAACTCCGTTATCACACAGTGTTTGAAACTCTTGTTTATTTTTCCTAGTTATTTTCTCTGATTTCTCAGTGCTCGTGGCATATTAATTTTAATTAAAAATACAAGAAAATCATCATGTCAATTTTAATCTGAAAAATCATTGTTTAAAGCAAAACTATGGATGAATGATGCAAATTTGCTTATGAATATTGAATCATATAACGTACACATATATACAGGATAAGTAACAGAAGTTGCCGAATTTCAGCTTAAAAAATTCAAAATTCAGCAAATTCAATGAAAACTTCAAAAAATGTCCAAAATCATTGGAAAATTGAACATTTAATTTAAAGAAAATCCTAAAAAAAATGTTGATAGTCAACGAATAAAATGGATAAAAATCGTTGAAAAGTCTTCATTTTTCACCTTTGCTTTATGCGGCTAGGGTTAGGGTTTTCGTTTTCTTTATAAACGAATTTCGTTTTGCTAAACTACAACAAGCTTTGACTATGATTTCGAAGTCATTAAAAGGAATTTGAAGTGCAACCAACATCTAAGAAAGGATATGTCAGGGTTTATTTTGCCTTGCTTGCCGACGGCGTTGAAAGTTTGTGCCCTACTCTTCGAGCCTAGTTCTTAGTGCCACAATTGCCTATCCCTATTCGTCAACTAGAGTGTTCAGTGATGAGTTTGCTGCGTGCATTGACGTGTGCAGAGTGAATGCATTGACAGGAGTGGGAGTGAAGTGGTTGAATCGACGTGTGACTGAAGCCTTCTGTGTTCCAAACTTCCAACCGTCCAGCGTCCAACATTCAAACTTCCAAGTCCCATTCTAGGTTTTATTATTTCCAACTTCCAAGTATTGAGCCCGACATTTTTAATGCAAAGGATTTTTATTATTTGTTAATTAGTTTTAAATTTTTAATACTTATGAATTTATGATTCTATGAAGATTTTTTTATCTTAGTTCATAATGTATTTACAAACATTTTTAGAAGTTACAATTTTAATGTAATTTATAAATTTGTTAAATTTAAGTATATTATAATCCGTGGTCCATAATTTTTTTGTAATGTTTATAAACATAGTTTATAATTTTTAATAAATCTAGTTTATAAAATAGTAGTAAACGTAGTATATATCTAGTTCATAAATCTTAAAACTTACGATTTTAGAACTTACAATTTTTAATGCAATGTTAAGCAGGGACGCGTCCCCCCCCCCCCAAAAAAAACCAAGAGTTTGGGGACGTCCCATACATCCTGGGGACGGCAAGGAAACGTCCCCCCACATTTCTAAAAGGGTTGGAAAAAAAGGGGTACGTCCCTTGCATATCAGGGGACATTTCGCAAACATCCCCCATTTTTTGGGGACGTCAATGACGTTGGGACATCTCCAAGATGTTTCGAGGACTTCAATTTTCTTATTATTATTATTTTTTTAATAATTATTTTTTAATTAATTTTCTTTGTTGTTTTCTCTTTAAAAACTTGTACCCGTTAACCATAACCCGACTGTATTTTATTACAAAGACATGTTAAGAATCAAGAGTGATATATTGAATACAAAAAACTTCGATCACAAGTGCGCATGGTGGACTGTCACAACATGTTATGAAAATCAGCAGCATACATATTAATACTCAAAGTTATATGGACATATAACATTAGTGTAGCTACATGTATACTGTTGAGTTTTTAATATGGACATTTGGATGTGGACTGTATGCACATGGCGGACTAATATATAAATATGAATTGTTATTCATTAAAAAAAAATATCTTTATATTTTTAATATTTATAATTTTCTATATTATTTTTATAGTCGTCCTCATGCCATCCCCTGCCATCCTAAAATTTTGGAAATTTTTTGTCGTCCTGGAAACTCTATCCCCACGTCCCCTTGTCCCGCAGTCTTAGGTAACATTGTTTTAATGTAATTTATAAATTTTAGTTTATAAACATTTTAGAACTTATGATTTTAATGTAATTTATATAATTTGTTAAGTTTAAATTACATTAGAATTCATAGTTTATAAAAAAAAATAATAAATACACCTTATAAAAATTGTAGTAATGTTTATAAACGTAGTTTATAATTTTTTATAAACGTAGTTCACAAAATAGTAGGATTACATAATATAAATTTCTTCTTTTGGTTGTATTTTTTTTGAGTTTGTATAAATTTTAATTTTCAGGTTGTATTTTTTTATTATTTATAAATTTAAGAATGTTATTATTCAATATAAATATTTTACAAAATAGAATTAGAAATTTATTATTTTTTTATATTTAATTTTAGGTTTATTAATATTTTTTATTATCTAATAAATTATAAATTATTAATAGCTAGGATTTTTTAAATAATTAGACTTTTTTAAGAATTTTCTAAAATTTCAAAAGTTCATGTTAAAATGGCACTACCATATTTTAATTTCCTCTTGTTTAAAACATGTAAGTTCATAATAGAATTCAATGGCACCCCTAAAATCAAAAGCTAAAGGTTGGAAACTACGTCACACACACAATGGCAATAATATCAAATGTGATTTGTGTGGTCATTCATTTGTTGGGAGTGTCACAAGGGTAACAGACCATCTACTTGGCATCTCGATTGGTGCGGGAGGGGGAGTTAGTGCATGCCCAAATGTAACTTCAAAGATCAAAGTTGCATTAGAGAAAGACCAAGCCTCCTCGTTTGCAGGAAAGCAGAAATCAGCACAAAAAAAGCAATGAATTCAAGCAGAAATATCAAGGTTCACCACAAATTATATGTCTTCCACTTCAAACATTCCCATGTCTGGTGGTGCAACAGAGGGATCACAAGGTAGAACTTGAAAAGCCTTTGGAAACCAATGGAGAAACAACATGTGGACGATGCATTAGCTGATTTTTTAAATTTAAGTGCAATTCCATTACAATGTTGCCAAAAAATCGGCATTTTAAGAATGCAATTCAAAAAATCACACAGTTTGGCAAAGGTTATAGGCCTCCTACTCCACCTCCTACTCCAGAGGCTATTAGAACAACTCCTTTTGATGAAATCAAAAGAAAGAGTGACCGAAAAATTGACAATAGTAAAAATCTTCTTGGAGAGTAACAGGTTGCACCATATTGGGTGACGGATGGTCAAACATGTCAGGGGCCATTGATTAATGTTTTGATGGCTTGCCCTCTAGGCGTAGTGTTCTTAAAGGTAGTTGATGTCATGAACCATAATAAAACCTCTTAATATATTTTCAAAAACTTAGAAGAAGCCTATTGTTGAAGTGGGTATAGAGAATGTAATTTAAGTTGTGATTGATAGTGCTACAAATTGTGTGGGTGTTGGGAAATTGATGTTAGGAAATTAGTGCTTCTTGGGTTATTAACATTTGTATTTGAGGTAGTAGTATGTATTAGTGGGTTGGTGAGGAGTTATAACCACTCACATAGATGGTGTGTTGAGTATTTTTGTGAGGTAATTTGTTGAAGCCAACTAACTCCATGATTATAGGAGCAGCCTCACCTATTTAATTGTACATTCCCATATGAAATAACAGAGAGAAGAATATAATATTTTATTGTGTGCTAATATTCTATATGCATTCATTAGATCATTACATTTTGAGTTCGGCTGTCTCAATTAATATCAGTGGATCAGAGCAGGGATTTTTAGAGTGGGTTTCTATGAGAGTCTTTCCTAAGCAACTTTAATACTATGCATGAAAATAGTTATAAATATTGGGTGTTAATCTATGTTATGCAATGTGGTTGGTCAGGAGGAGTGCCTAGTCATAAAAGCGCAGTTCACTTCAATCTCAAGATTCATATACATCCTCATGCATTCAATCTGAATAGGCGCATGATGCATTGGTTGGTAAAGCCAACGTTGTGAAAGTTGGAAGTTGAGCCACGTTCAAGTCCTGGGCACTTCCACAGGTAAAGTGATTATTTAGATAGCGAGAAAAACAAATACATGTAATCACCATTCTGGCTAGAGTATCGTTTCAGTCATCTTGTACATTTTGATGGTTGCATGCTCATTCCTTGGACATTGAAGGATTTCTTCAATCCTATGCCATTCAAGGATTCAATATTCTTGTTGTGGTGAATTATGTCTCCCTGATCAAACTCAGTTTTGAGCACACTACCTAGTAAATTATTGTTTTCTTTTATTTGTGCAAAGATCCTAGGTTGTGGATCTCACGTGTATGCTCAGTCTTCTCCTTGCAAGGCCCGTTCAAGATCTCGAGGAGCTAATAAAACCAGTCACTTCATTGAACGGATTCCACATTCATCACCAACCTGCACAAATATTTAGAGGACCGTGTTATCGGGAAAGAAACATTCTATGTTTATTGCATGCATCTGTTTTCTGACACGTGATTGCATACATTTGAGCTTAATCATATATTGGAGCATGATAACTGACAGGTTTTCTTCGACCCATGCAGCGGAAGACACATTCTCTATAATGTGCAGCATCTACTCTTAATATTTCTCTTATATGGTTTGAATTTGAAATGAGTCGGTCAATATTAGAGTTTAGTTTATAAATTTTCAACTCTTAGTTTGAATTAAATTATTGTCAAGTATTAACGTGTGTCAATAGGGTTGTGACTAGTCTATATTACACATTTATTATTTTCACTTTTAATTATTGTCTTTGTCATTATAAATTTCATCATTTGTAAGTGTCTTTTATGTTGTTTAAAACATTATTATTGTTTAGTTTGGACTTTTTGTATATGTCCTTTAAAAAATTCAAAGTTCAGAGTAGTTTTTATGTATATCGCTGTCATCGTCCTTCATTAAAGGTATCAATAGTCATTAATGTCTTTTCATGTTGTCAATGTCAATTTTGTCATTTCTATTGTCTCACCATTGTCAATGTAAATCCATTTTGTCTATTTTCATCAAGTCATTTCGTGTGCCATCATTTGTAAAAGTCCTCTATGTTGTTTGGTCTTTAAAGTCAAACTTTTACCTCTTATTGTAATGGACGCATTTTCAGGCGAACCCGACGTCCTAAGTCCAATGTCAAATGTGTCAATCTTGTGGGGGGGGGACCCTATTCCATTCTAAATGACATGCATTTGAGCATCATGTTCACATTCTATTGAGCTAGCAGTGTCATATCAGAGATTGGAGGTCGAATTAACGACTTCTCGTCAGTCGCCAACAATGAGGCTGCATGAAAATTTGGTAGCATGTTTTTCAGTGTTTTCAATGTGCTTCAGATTTTTCAGTTGTTCCTATTTGGTTTGTTGAATAAATGGAAATTTCACATTGTGGGGGGGAACATGACACCAAAGTTCCATTTCAAGTTTCTTTTTTCAATTTGTAATATTTGAGCACAATTCCTGTATAACCCTCTAATGGGAAGAATGTGATGAGAGCAGATGAAAGTTCTACACATCGTGATGTGGTTGTTGGTAAGCTACTTGTAAGACCATCATTTGTGGCTTGTGGTAAAACCACTTGTAAAAACACCACTTTTTGTTGTGTTGTCACCCAAAAGTTGCAACCCTGATAGAGAATGGTGTGTACTCTCCTGTTGACAAAATTGGAACACCTCAAGGCTGTGGGTAACCTATGGATGAGGTGAACCACCTAAGAGAGGGTCAGTTCCCTTGTGAATCACCTAAAAAACGTAAAATTTGACAAGGAAAAGAGGAAAAGAAATGCAGAAAAAGGGAAAATAAGGATGATACACCAGAAACTTGATACTTGCATGTAACTTTGCACACAAAGAATTTAAAGATTCACACACTTGCACAACCCTGAACTATTTTGAAAATTAAATTCAAAGGTTTAGGAAGAATGACAGCGGTAGAGGGATTGAATTCCACACTAAAGCAACACAATATCCTATCAAACACGATGAACAATCTGAAAACAGTGATATGAGAGGGGAAAACGAAGCTTTATTATTATTCAGAGGTGCAAGTACAATGGCTAAAGATGCCAGAGCAAATCAGCGCTCAAGTATATTCTTTTTTTTACAATCAAAAATCAGCCATTATAGGCTGCTCCATCCCAGAATAGATTGTTGCAACTTTCAAGAATAGACTGTTGTGTCTTTATTTTATTTATTTCTCCTCATTGTTGGTGCCAAACTCTAACTACAGTCATCTATTTTTATATTTATTTGTTCCATTCATGCTGGCACTAGAGATAGGAACAGAACTACTGCTTTTTTAAATTGATTTAATTTTATCTATCCTTCTCTTTTTGGCACAAACTTCTGTAGGACAGCAACAGCTTTTTATTGTTTATTCCATTTTGTCCTATCCATGCTTGTCTCTTCCTCGTGCTTTTGTCCTTTTGTTTTATTTGTTTTTGTCTTTTCTACACTTCCTTTTATTTATTATTCTCTCCCATGTTGTTGCGCCAACTCTCATCTCTTGACTATTGTTTTCTTTTTTATTTATTTTCTTTGCATGCGTTGTTGTGCATGGGATTGTTTGCTATTGTTTCTTCCTTTTATTTATTATTTTCTTTGCCTGTATGTTGCTGCTAATAGACTGTAACAGCAGTTAGTAACCTTAGTTGACTTTACCCTTGCCTTTAACCCCCTTTGGCACCATATTTATGACCAACTGTTGCATGCAATTAACTGATTTAACTCTCCCTTAATCACCCTTGGCACATATAAGGACGGATGTTTGCTAATAATAATAAAATCATGTTAAATTTCCCTCCCTTTTGGCGCCATGTCCTTTTTTGGAGCAGCTCTTGCTAAATTTAGCAAAAGCAAAGCTAACTTTATCCCTTCACCTTTGGCGCATGGAGCTGATATATTTGGCCAAGTGTTATTTTAGAGTCAACTACTTCTAGCTAAATGCTAATTTTAGCGAAACCTATTTTAGCCAATCTTCCATTTCAATTGCTATTTTTAGCAAAGCTTTTGAGTGGAAAAAATATGGTAACATGTTGTTGGTAAACCATTTGCAAAACCATCAAATTCTGGTTTGTGGTAAAACCACTTGTAAAACCACCTTTTTGGTTTTTGGTTAGCCATTTGTAAAACCATCATTCAGGTTTGTGGTTGTCCTTTGAAAATCACCTAATCATGAGCAGGTACAGATACAAGACAAGTTTCCCCATGTTCACACTAAGCGGGCGGGGGGGGGGGGGGGGGGGGGGGGGGGGGGGGGGGAATGTTAGGAAATTAGTGCTCCTTGGGTTATTAACATTTGTATGTGAGATAATAGTATTAGTGGGTTGGTGAGTTGTTATAACCACTCACGTAGATGGTGTGTTGAGTATTTTTTGTGAGGTAATTTGTTGAAGCCAACTAACTTCTTAATTATAGGAGCAGCCTCACCTATTCAATTGTACATTCCCATATGAAAGAACAGAGATAAGAATATAATATTTTATTGTGTGCTAAATATTCTCTGTGTATTCATTAGATCATTACATTTTGAGTTCGGCTCTCTCAATTAATATCCAATTGATTATGGATAAGTATCGGCATATATTTTGGAGTCCTTATAATGCACATTGCCTTGATTTGTTGCTTCACAACTTGGCTAAATTTCCATGGGTGCATGAAGCAATTCACATAGGGAGAGCACATTGCAAATTTCATCAAAAACCAACTCACATTGAACATTTACAGAAAGCATGTATCCAGAGAGTTGTTTGAGACCTTGCGAAACAAGATTTGCCTCATTTTATATCATTTTGAAAAGAAAGATTGAAGTAGAAAGCAGCACTACGGTCAGTTATTTGTTCAAATTGATTGGGAAAATTCGGTTCTTGCTAAAGGCGCAAAAGAAAATAAGAAAATTTTTGGAAAGTGCAACAAAGGTTTTAAAAAGTGTGTAAGCCAATTGTTGAAGTGCTTAACATGGTTGATGGCGATAAACCTTGTCTTGGTATGCTTTATGAAAGCATGGATCATTATAAGGAAACTATTCAAAAAAACATTCAATCATGTGGATACAAACTATATTGAGATATGAGAAACAATTGACTCAATGTGGAAAATGATGCACACCCCCCTTGCATGCAGCAACTTGCTATTTGGAGCGAAAACTCTTCCATATAGAGAGACAAAGTGACAGTGAAATCATGAGTGGGCTTTACAAAGCCATAAGGAGGTTTGAACCAGATCTGCAAGTTGCAAGTAAAATTAGGGATCAATGTTGGGCATACAGGTTAGAAGAAAAGATGATTGGAGTACCAGCAGCCAAGTATAACATGTCATGCCTAGATGTTGAAGGATATAGATGGTGGAGTAACTTTAGAGTAGATACTTGTGAGCTACAATGCTTTGTTGTTAACGAATTGAGTCAGGGAGCTAGTTCATCAACTTGTGAAAGGAATTGTAGTTGCTTTTGACCACATTCAGTCAAAGAAGCGAAACAAGTTGTTGTCTGGGAGGTTGGGGATCTTATTTATATTCGCAGCAATTTATAGTTGTCTATGAAAAAAGCAACAAAAGACTCATCTACTTTGTCTTCACAACTCCAACCCATTTCAGAACACACAACAGATGCAGATGATCCTGACTTGCTTTCACAAGATGAATTCGGTGGTGAATCTGATGATGATGATATTGAACCATCTCAGCCAAGTGCTCGTGATGATTTTGAGTTTATATGATGCAAAAGGCAGGGAGAAATATAAAAGTTTGAAAACAGTCTTAGAACTTTAGATGCTTTAGAATCTAGATTAACTTTTTGAAAACATAAGCCCTCTTCAAAAATGTGATTTCACATGTGTAATGTTCTATCTTGATCAACTTCTCATGATGCATATGTTTCAATTTGGACACATTTTTCCAAAGTTTTTAAGGCTATTTACTAATATTTATATGTTTTGATATTATTTCACATTTTTATTTATTTTGGAAATAAAATAATAAAATGCACATTTATATGATTCGAATTTATTGACGATTTTGTTTTTCTGAATTTTATTGGCTGACAAACTTCTTCCGAATTTCATCCTCGCCGAACACAAACCTGGTGACTTAGTATAGAGCAGCAGTAGGGCAGCGATAGGGCTTTGCCCTCTAAAATATTAAAATAAATTTCCATTCCGGCAGTTGGTGGCAGTAGGGCTTTGCCATGTAAATTATTTTAAAAAATCGATTCAGGCAGTAGGGCTACACATACCTGGCTTTGCAGCAGTCAACTAAAGAAATGTAAAATGCAGATCGAGCTACAATGGCTATCTAACAACTCTGAATGACTGAAAATGACTGTATGAAGAGTGAATGACAGTAAATACCATCAAAAATCCCAAGCACTGATGAATAAATAGAATAATGATGCTTCTACAACATTTTTAATAACAAAAAGGACACATTTTAGGGTTTTCAACAACACAGTTAGGGTTTTGTTCAAAAGAGACAACGAAATTTTTAAGCAGAGATGCGAGGAGATGTTGAGAGCCTCCAACAACAGCCTTCAGGTATAGGAAATATTTTCGTACACATCTCCCGTACCGGAGACATGTGCCCGTACCAAAGACACATACCAGGTGTTGGGGGATGCCTCCCTGCAACAGGGGTTTAATTTTTTTCCTTTCTCCTTTGGCATCCTTGGTTTCTGCAACTCAAAACATTCAATTATCTTTCACTAGAGCTGGCAAAGAGATATTAGTGATATCTAGTAATGGTTCATCAATGGAATAAGTAAGACTTGAGCCACATTATAGACAAATACACTGCTCATTTGGTAGAAGCATTTTCGATAAACATCTTGAGAAAGTTTCCCAGTTTATTTGCTAGATGAATTTGTGTTGTCAGTGTTTTTCATCATTTTCAAATTCAACCTTGATGCTTTTCCATGAATTTAGAGCAATCAATTGCTCTTCTTGATATGAGCAATGGTGCTCTTTCGTTGGGAAGATTTTACCAAATTCCGCTAGGATGCTCTATTTTTCATGAAAAATAATTTACAAATTATTGTGGTAGCTATAAGATTCACTGCCACCAAGTCAGTCTAGGGTTAATATTGCTTAAAAGAATGTTCCATGTTGTCAAATTCTTTACTTGTTATTTTTACCGTTCTATGCAAAAAGCTTTTCCTTGATTTTTTCGGTAGCTCGAATTGCAAAATCAAAAGTTAAATCCATTTTTCATTGAGTTGTGTTTCCTTCCATCTACCTAAATGGCAAGAATATTAATTTTATAAACAATGTCGCAATTATAAATACTAATGCATTCATAGCTTGGCATGCAGTTCGAAATTTAACTTATTAACCCTATTTCAAAATTATATAGGATCTTTGAGAATTTACTCTGTTAATCTTCACATTTAACTTCACCACTGCTTGGATGGACTGTTTAAATACTTCCAAGTACTATGTTGCAATTTCTTGACATCCTTATAAAAGGTCTTCATGCTTTCACAGAGTAACATATTTGTAATAGAGGTCTCAGAAATACCTGTTTAATATTTAATGGTCCTAAAATCTCTACTTTAAAAACCCTCTAAAGCTTAAACAATATACTCATGCCACCAAAAACAACTAGAATTATGTCTTCATTTAAACTTGTCTTATGACTGTCCTAGTGTGAACAACTTAATGTCAAGAATTTTTTATTAGGGCTAAGGATCAAACTGGGTAGATCCTTTTTCCATTGAAGTTTGTGACATCAGCATACTTACCAGGTTCAAAAATCTGGATCCATTCAGAAGGGCAAAAAAAATCCAGAAATCCGGAATTCTTGAAGAAGTTCAAAAAATCCGGTTCTTATATATATTATATAGAGAGAGACGCTAGACACTTACATAATATTATTTAGTTACTATTTATTAATAATTTTATTATTTACATTAAAAAACTATTTTTTAAATATAAAATAAAATTCAGCTACCAACTATTATTATTAAGTATTAATGACTAAATCAATTTATTATTAACAATGTTATTATTAATTTAGTTAATGATAGTGAATGATAATAGTTAATAATAAATTTAATTATCAACTATTATTAAAATTTAATATATTATATTACACTAAAGTTAAACATATTATTCGTTTTACTTTAAAACACCCCGAATCTTTATATTAAATATATACAGTAAAATATGTAACCTAAAAATTAAAATCAAGATGCAAAGTAGCAAATTCAAACCATTTACCTCTCTGCTGCTGACCTCTGCCGTCAACCACTGCTGAGCACTGCCAAGCACCTCAGACTACCTCTCCCATCCAAGTTGATGAAAGCAAACCAAGGAAGAGGACCTACTTTGCTCGTATGCCTCTGCCTCTTACAAATGCCTTGAATTTCTTTTTGTACAAGTTAGTACTGTAAAATTTTAGGTTTCTTTTTGGTTTTTTAATAGTAAATTAAGGCAAACTGGATTGAATATATATCCAAACGCCCCAAAAAATCCCAAGCTCAAACCGGATCTGAACCAGATCCGTCCAAACCTGATAACTATGGACATCAGTGCTGTCCAAAAATAGATGACTTGTTCTGAACTTATGGTTATCAATAGCTAAAATAAAAGCCACTAGTGCTCCCCCAATGGTTATCAATATCATACATCAACATCGACACAATTTTCTGATATTTGACAGTCACTCTTTTCAATTTCAATCTATCGCTGTCTTCATCGAAATGGAATGGAACTCAAAGCATGTTAGCAAGAGTTTTCAATTCCTAAATTTAATCTTTCTTATATGTATGATGGTAAACTACTTGTAGAATGGTTACAGTTTTTAATGTAAAACTTCCATGTAAATGTTGATAAAGATTATATAAATATCCCATCTTCAGTTATATTTATAATTTCATTGCTAAAGTGGAAACGTTTTCCACAATTTGGAAGCAAGACTCTTTATTCAGATTGATTAAATTTGAGCCAACAAAGGTTGTAATTTCTGATAGAATGATATTGTTCGAAGCATTCTTAACCGTTTTCTAAGTGCCGGCGATTATTTCCTCTACAGACAGAATACTGCAAAAAATTGAATCCAACCAACTATTAAGTGCAGGTTGTGATCATTACTTCACTAAAAAATTTCATCATTTGAGGTGTTGTTTGCTCCTAAATGCCAAAGAATTCCTAAAGTAAATTGAGGTGAGAATGCAAAGAAAACTAAACATCCCTAGAGCAATAAAGGGACAATAAATTGGATCTGTCTATTTGCCCTTACTGTTATGCCTACGTTTGTCACTTGCATGTTTCCTTTTTTTGACATTTTGTCACTTTGAACTAGTGTAGCAAGTTTTCCTCATAACAATTAATACACGCACATTGTTGCTTGAACTATGTCAACTAACATTTACTCTTGTTCCCTGACATCTCATGACAACGTTAATACACACATTGTTGCTTAAACAATGTCAAATAACATTTCATCTGTTCCCTGACATGCATGATGCTACACATTGAGGGAACATGAAGTACAACACATCTGACTGAAGTAACATGCCATTCTTGACATCTAATAACCATTTGGATGTAGTACGCATTGTATAGTGAATGGCACCCATTGATTAATATTCGACCTTAATGATTGCCAACATGCTAAACAATCTGACATGAGATTTCCTTGACCAATGAGGTGCAAGGTTAATCTTTCATTGAAGGTGCTTTTCCTTCCTAGGACTCAATTACTCTAATGAATTTGTTACCCCCATGCACAGTGAACAGTATTCATCAGGAATCTCTTGGTCCTAGCAAAAGTAGAGTACCCTTTTCTAGAGTCAATGGGTGTTTGAACATTATCTCTCAATAATTCTGTGTTTCATTTTTTTTCGTTGCATGTGCTTTAAGAACTTGTTTTGTGTTTATTTTTTTGGCATGCTTGCAGGGAGACAAGGTTGTCCAGTTGTTTCTACCAAGCAACTAATCATATCTGTTAAATGAAGTTACTCAACAACAAAAGGATTGCCTTAACACATATACAAGCGGAACATAGTTTATTAGAAACAAGTTATGAAGAGCCACAAGATTTATTAAATTAGGAGATTGAATAATGAGCTAACTGACAGAATGAGACAGTAAAGTGTCTTGATCATTAGATTTCAATCCTTCAAAATTTATGAAAGTATAATTTTGAAAAATATTTTATAATTTAGTTGTTGGGACTGTTTCTAATGATTAACAGCAATGTTTAAGGCTCAATGTAAGTGAGAAATTCCGGTTTTGACAAGTTATATCACCATGTTGAATGGGAGGGACTCAGAGAGAAAGGGAGGTAAAATGCATAAGATTGAGGGCATATTTGAATTGAATAGGCATTGTCCACCTAGTAATTGGGGACCATCAAAGCACGGTGCTCCTTCTAACACTTTTTTCTGCCTGGAGACAAATCCCAAATCCTATGTATGCATACAAGTCTCCCCCGATTCATATCCCTCATCCATGTATAACTATTAATGTGAGACTATCCTTACAATCATGTGATGTTAGAGCTTTACTTGATTCTTAAATATCATTTTATATTAGAAATTACTCGAAGGATGCAGGTCACTTGCTAGGTGAAAATGCCTTTAACCCATCTATTTCACCTCCCTCCTCTCAGTTCCTCCTGTTTCAACACATTATATAACTTGTCACAACTAAAACAATGGACAGATTTTTTTCACTTTATATAATGCAAGAAGAGGCCTGACATGAATAAGACCTGTTTAGTTCTATGGTTAGGATAAGGAGGTGTAATAATTATATTTAAAAATTAGAAATGTAATAGTAAAGACCAGACAGCAACAAGCTCCTTAAAATGGAATGATCAACTTCATACATCTGAACAATGCTGCTTTTTGCTAAGAGGCAGAATTGAAACAAACACAGTGTTATGAGAAATTTCATAACGTACTTGCAATGATGAAACTACTGAGTCTGTGATAGGTAAACCGCCCATGTCCAATGAAGTAAGGGATGTCAGAATGTAAAGTCGAGCAGCTCCATTTGCCCTTATTCCAGTCTCTGAAATACTCAATTTCTTTAAGCTTGAAAGGGAGAGAAGATGCTCTACGCCTGCATCTGTAACCTTTGAGCACCTTGACAAATCCAATTCCTCCAAGGTTGTCATTCCTGAAATCAATAGCAAATTCATTGAGAATTAGAAGTTGCAATGAGCCACCCAATGTAAACGACAAAACATGGCAAGTACTCCTTTCCAAATTTTTGAAGTCAATATGAATTAGTCAAAGTAACTCACTATTCAGGAGCTAATGTCCAGTTCTTTGTCATAAGTAGATTATTAAAAGTAATCCTTTCATAAATTTTTGACGTCAGAATGAATTAGTCAGAGTCACTTTCAATATTCAAGACCTCATGTCCAGTTCTTGTCAAAAGTTGAGTATTAAACAGCCATGCAACTCTAAGCTGAAATTTTATAGGTAAAATATCAGCAGAGTGCATCTATAAACGAACCAAGGGTATTAGTCACCCAAGGAGCTTGGCTTAAGTGGTAAGTCATTATTTATCAACATGGGCACATCTTTCCACAATAAAAGAAACCAATGTTTGACAAAGTTTCTGGTACAGGGGGTCATGTTCCCAGGATAGCTGGTGAGACCCCCAAATTTCAGGGACAAAACGGGGTAACAGGCCTCAAAAAAAAATAAAAAATTACTTTTTAAACAGGAATTTTTTATTTTGATAGAAGCATGGATCCATGATTTAGATATAATTAAGTTATTTATGTTTTATTTTTTGACTAATTTACATAGTTTGCTTCTTTGGCATGTCCCGACTAGCTTTTTCCTATTTGACGGAAGATTCTTTGGACTAAATCATGTAGTTTGCAATATTTTCCATGTGTGCATTGCCAATAGTAAAAGGCATTAATAGTTGGGACTACTAAAGAAAAGCTTTACTTACCTTCTGAAGGGTATTTCAACCCCATAAATTTCCACACGGCCAACATGGTCACCATGGGACTGTACACCCAAATTCCTACTAATTTTTGGGAGTTGGTCAAACCTTAGAATATAGACAACAGTAATGCTTTAAAATACCATTTCATGCAATTCTGACCCGGGTAACATCCTCTTTGGCAAGGAAACATTAGTTTGAATTTTGTATTTATATAGTCTCTGATGTAGCTCTTAATCTCTTATTGAGAACATTTAATGCTTATTATGAAAAGGTATAGACTGCTAAAGTTTTTATATTCTTAGTTTGACTTTGAATTTCCCATGACTTTTACTACTTCAATATTTTGTGGGCTGGTTTCTATGTTGACCAATAAGAAAACACTTGGGGGCCCATCCCGAATTCTGAAAACACATGGGTCATAGAAAACGTGTCCCCAAACTCCATAATGCATCCCCTACAAAATACAAATAGAAGCTATTGAAGATGAATGTTTTGTACTTGCCAGCAAAATGCCAGAGAGCAGAATTGTTTACAGATTTGCAGCCTGCTATGTTTACAACACGCAAATGACGATAAGCTCCCAAATATGCCATCCATTCTGCATCAACAAAGGTTTCTCCCTTCAAATTTACCTCTTCAAACACTCTGTTGAAAGACCCTGAAAAGGAAAACAATGAAGAGTTCGACCCTTAAATCAGTTTGAAAAAACAGATCAGAAAATCACATTGATGCTGGACTTCGATAAAAGAAATCTATTGAATCCATTTTACAGAAATGAAAACCTACTGATCACTCACTCATTAAGTTACTTTTACCAACATAATCAACAGAAAACATACAGGAAGCCATACAGAATGCCTACTCAAGCAGAGGTGGCGTAAGCAAGCGCTCCTTAAGCATGCAATGAAAAAGGGGGCCTGCTAGGTGATGTGGCATTCTTTCCAATGTTCGCTTCTGTCGCCGCCACACCCTCCACCATGTCCTTACTCTTACAAGCTTCATCAATGCACATCTGCACCAATTGACCATGACCTCTATTTTCATCATGCTCTGGCCCTTCAGCAATTCCCCATTTTCCTGTTTATTTTTCGATACACCCCAAAACCCAATTTAGCATTACACGCCCAATTGATTGTCAGTAAATACTTTGTTTGAAACCTCAAATGAGTTATTTTTTTCTTTATTTTTTTCTCACCAAACCCAACCACCCAATTTGGACACAATAAACCCAATTGATGCCTCATTAAATACTGCAAACTTCATAGGCTAATACCATCCATAACCTCATGTGATGTGATTATCTGATTATACAGTCTTCAACAAAGAGCTATAGATCATTCACTTAAAACAATGCATAATTTTGTTTTTACTTCTATTTTTTTATATTCAGGGATACAAAATGCAAATATTCTATCTAAACATATAGCTGCAGGCCTAAGATTACCAATATTGAATATAGGCATGCATAAGTCGGCGCAAGTTTTGTTAATGTTCTTTTTATCATTCAAACCCTACTCAACTATATTCTGTAAATGCAAACTCAACTGATGGATTATTAAATACTGCAGACACAAATCCACTGGACTATCACAATCCGTAACTTTATTTGAATCTCGAATTTGCGATCTGATGCTGCAGTGTTCAACCAGGAGCTATAGATCGTTTATTTGAACACCTGATTCTTCTTTTGTTTTTTCCATTTCCCGAGTTTTGTGCTGTAAGAACAAATCTTTCATCTACGCATATATCTACAGACCCATAAATTGTCGATATGGAATATAACATCTAGACTTCAGCACAGGCCTTGTTTTCTGTTTGTCTTATTACATACAACGCTACACAAAATTCTTAGAGCCCTAATCAATTTTTCAGTTTTGGGTATTTTCAGGTAACACAATTCTAAAAGCCCTAATCACGTTTATCAGTATTGGGTATTTTCGCGGAACCACGAAATTCTAAGAGCCGTAATCTAGTTTTTCGGTTTTGGGTGTTTTCACGGTGAAGACAGAACTTCCGCTCGTGCCTCCTTGATTATAAATCTAGTCCCTGAAAGCAATATCGAAGACATCTAATTTGATAAGTCTAATTTCCATAGATTCGTTAAGCGACAAAACGAATCCTCTCTCATGAATAATGTAAGGAAAAGATCTCTGATAAACAAGAAGTATGGTGGTCTTTGAGCATCCAAAATCATAATGCTTTTCTTTCAGAAGAAGTCCAGAAAGTACCCAAAAAAAAAAGATGGGCATAGGGAAAACTCTTACTTCGCCTGATTTTGGACTTGTTTTGAGAAAGCCTCTGATCTTGTTTCCCTGAGAAGTTGCATCTGTATTTGGGCTTTCAAAGCAGCCATTGATAAATGAAAATCCGAACTTCCAAAGAAAAATATTTGCCCGAAAATGTATTGAAAAACAAGGGGGCGCTTATCTCCAGCAAGTCACTTAACAGATCATCAATGACGCCAAATCCTTTTCCACTTATTTGAAGCAATACTTGGGGAAGACGTCAACCTATTTATCCATAAGAAAGAAAAATGAACTTAGTATATAAAAAATTACAGAATAATCATTATATACAGAACTGATGTAATATATTTAAAAATAAAATGAAACATATATAGAACATTGTAATATCCCACAACTAACCTAGCCTTCATCCTTGTTGTGCATCCCTATGCTTTGTTGTTGCACACGTCCATTGACAGTTAGGAGGGTGGCAGTAACTATTACCTTCCAATTAATCACTTGAATTATAAAAATATGATATATAAAGAGAGGGAACAAATCATACACCTATAGTTTCAGTGACATGGCTTGTATCCACCACGTAGTCTCTAAAATCTTCAACTCCATAGGAATCCTTGATCAATCCATTAGATCACCCACTATCATAAAATACCTGTAGATTGAACATCTCATCTAATTTTATGAAGAGCATCCTCGATCAGAATACACGTGGAACCTTAGTACCCATTTCACATTAAGAGGTTTCAAAACAAAAGAAAACACTGAAGAATGTGTGTAAATCCATTGTACGGTGTCTACTTGTACTTGGATAAGGTATTTAGACATGAACAAGAAAGTTAAGACTAAAAAAAGTTTTTTTCAACTTCTCTAAAATCTTCTAGATACACAACTGACAATTAAAATTAAGATTATACATTTCTATGAAACACTTCTCACCATTATAATCCAACACCATCCCTCGATTTTCATTGTAAGTTATGTTTGCAGGAACCTTGAGAGTACAATAAAAGAGCACGTAACATCATACTAGTTTCAATACCAAAATTAGGGTTTTTCCTTATTAAGATAATTATTAGAAGTATATTATGAATCTAGAATAATAAATATAGTATCTAACATTATGTGTAGGATAAATTTGGCCTTGCTAGATGAAGTCACTCAAGCAGATTTTTCCTTTCTAGAAAGTTTTATCATGTGAAGGGTTCCACTCAAATCAGGTTCTAGCATTGTGATCATATTTCCACGATTGAGTCCTCTATAACAAATTAGGGATTCTTCTTTTTCAAATCCTAGCCCTCTCTTTGAAGACTTGACAAAGAAGTTGGTCTAATTAGGTAAGACTGACCACACCCCACACCCATGGTGTGATGAGTGTTGCATTATGTATCAATACTCTAAAGAGGGATCAAACTTGACATAGTTCTCCCTCCCAATGAATGTGTACAAATTTACAATATAATAATGTGTTGGTGAGATCCTAAAATGGCCTTTGACAATTGGTGATGATCTTGGGTGTAGAATATAGCATGTGATGATGATTTAGAGCAACCTTACAAGATGTTCTCAAACTTGGTATCAGGATAATGTGTGTGAGATAGTTGTTTTGTAATTGGGCACTCATACTCGGTTGCGGTTGACCACCGTATAGGCCCAGACTCGTATTTTCCAAAGAGCCGGTTGGCTATAGAATATAGCCCGGCAACCGAGTCGGGTTATCATGAGGTGAGCCCGTTATGAGGGACCCCATCTAGAACCTTATTCGATACAGCAGAGGAGTGGGTAGATCTCTCTATTGGGGCCATTTCTATATAGAGGGTGAGGGCCAGACGGGGCCATATCTATCTATATGGCATTGATTTGCATCACATTTCTATCTCGCCATCTCTCTGGATTAGATACCACTCATACCTAGCCACCCCCATCACTCATACCCGGTTGTGGTTGTTAATATATCTTATCCCTATCCCCCCCACTCATACCCCCTAATACCTCTCATCGGCACCTACCCGAAGGGGATCTGTGCTTCAATACGGGAGCCTTGGGTGTCTATCCATCCGAAGGAATGGAGTTAGGGTTCATCAGTGGCCCATATAGTTATAGGGGGGCCTCTCCCCCTAACCCACTAATGAGAGTAGATTCTATATAGATTAGATAGAGGTGCTATAAATTCGAGTCGTGCTTTGATCTCCACCCTTTCAATCCAGTGGGCAAACTATATAGACTCCATCTCAGATGGATACTCTATATATTGAATGGATAGGGGGGGTTGGTCAATATAGAGATATGGGCAAACCGGGTATGAGTGGGGGGGATAGGGATATGATATATTAGCAACCGCAAACCACAATTGGGTCGGGTTTGGATCAAGGGGAGGGATCTACTCTAGAGGGGAGGGGATCAAATAGAGAGGGAAGTGTTCAGATAGAGATCAGACAGTTGGGTTTTGCTAACAACCATATAAACAACTGAGTTGCAGCTCAAGGGGCTATAGAATTGGCAACCGGGTTTGGTCTTAAGGGGCTATATCTATAGAATTGTCAACTGGGTTGGGATCAGAGGGGAGGGCTGGGTTGGTCACTCGTATATCATAGAGGCCTAGTTGGCTAGATATAGATATAGAGGCTAGGTTGGGTTGGTCACTATCTATCTCTCTATCTCTCTTATCTATCGATACAAAGAAGATAGAGATCAGATCAAATCAAAGATTAGAAACCCAATCCTCGACTGATATCATGTTAGATTGGAGATGTAGTGGAGGCCTGATCAATCTATAGAGAGGGCATATAGAATACATATATCTATCTCTATCTCTCTCTAGATCTCACTCTTCACTCTTCACTCTCTATTTGTGCCTTCCAGATCGGTCTAGTTGGTGAAGCGGAGAAAACCCCATAGAGAGATAGAGAGATAAGAGATATAGGTGAGGGACCCACCCTCTGTGATCTTGATTTACCAAGAAATTCACACTGACTAGTCTTGGGAGTATCTCACCTTTACTTTACCCCCCTTCAAATACGATGAGAAATGAATGTGTTCACGCGTATCTTTCATTAGGGTCGCAATGGATATTTTTTTTGTGTTAAACTCACAATGGAAAATCTAGTCAAGTGGGTAAGTGGAGCACTTCTCATTTCGTCCACAAGGTTCCCTTGTGCGTGGACTGCTTTTGGGTTCCTATGACCACACCCACTTTGTTGTAGCTTAAGGTCTATGCGAAGGGGGGTTATCTCCTAGTTTAAAGTGGATGGGGCATAACCCTAATCCAAGCATGCAAATCAAGTGTGTTGAAAATGGTGTGTTTTTTTAATCTTTTATACTTAATGTGGTTTTTTGTTGCATACCGTTTGACAACCTATAAAAAATGAGTTATCTTTCGTTTAGACTCTAATTCTTTGACACTTGATATTTGGTCCCTACACACAATGATTAGTAATTTTCCAAGCGATCAACACATCATATACAGGAGATAGAATGCTTTTTTTAATTTCCCGGATTGTCTTAAGACACAAGGAAAGAGCATACACAAACAAAATACCTCACTAATCTTGTGAAAAATGGAAAACACTTAATCAAATTGCGAAAAGTAAGTTCTTTTTTAACCAAATTTGAAGTTATTACCCTTAGAAAACTTAATTGAAGTGGTTTGTGAAAACATAAAGAAGGCATTTGAAACTTTTTTTGATTCCCAAGATCACCTAGAAGGTGTGAGGGAAGAGCATACACATTTCAAAACCTTACAAAATAACAATGCAACAATTGAACTAAGTAAAGTTAGCACAAGACTACAATATTATCCAAGTAACATACAAAACCACTAATTAGCATCAACAGAAACCTACAAAATTTCAGAAACTCCAAAGAATCAAACCCCCTGCAAATTGTTAGAAACAAAGCTTGGTTTTAAATAACAACGTCTGTGTGCCCTTTATGGCATGTTTGCGCTCCTAGCAACATTTGTGTGCCTAAAATGACAAGTGTGCATCTCTATGTGAACGGTGGCTGGTAATTACACTCGTGCCGGTAGAATGACACCTACGCACTCTTTTAAGCATGTGCATGCCTCAGAAATCAAATGTGTTGTGCAAGGTAAAAAGCAAGTTGACACAAAGATTTAATAAACACCTACGTGTCCCAAAGAGACAAGTGCATGTGCATGATGTTCATGACATATACACGTCTCTGGTTTGTATTTTTTAATAGAGAGTCAAATTACAGGGGTAACAAGTGTGCGGCCAAGGAAATGGATGTGTGTCCCTATAAGCATGTGCACGTGCTATGCAACAAGTGTACGCACTTTTTGACGTGTATGCGCTCCTCTAGAACACCTACGCGCGGGTCTGCAAAACCACAAAAAAAAAGATGAGAAAAAGAGTTATAAAACTACAAACATGTTATATTCTTGCCTTTTAATTCATTTTCTAACATAAAACCCAATAAATCAACATGCAAAAAATTATATTTACCTACTTTAAGATCATCAAAAGCTTGAAACTACACTGGTTAACCTTCAAAATGCATGAAAATGGTTAGAAAATGCAATAAAAAGCTTGAAAAATAACTTCTAAAGAGCTTGGAGTAAGGTCCCCACCAGTCGTGTCATATGTGAACATGTATAGGTTTGAAAAGCTATAGAAATGAGGCTAAAACACTAAAGAAGCCCCAAAGCTTTACTAACTCAACTATGGACCATCAAGATAAGAGATAAACAAGAGATACTCCTATGCATGCATTGTAACTTTGAAATAAACATCAAACTAACATGTATTTATACTACTCTCTACTCTTTGAATGCTACAAAGCATGAACCTATGAAGATCCTAGCAATCAAATTTGATTGTTTGATGGTCAAGGGTTTGAGAGTGAAATCTCACCATTAATGGAAACAAGACCATATAGTTCCCCTCATTTAATCAAGCTTTAGTTTTGAATATGCAATGGAATCTAATAGCTCAATAGAAATGAAGAAATGCTCAAATCTTATTTGTCTATAGTTAATGCTAGAAGGATGAAAGTGTTCTTAGAAAAGTTAGGGGGTAGAGGTCTATTTATAGTTTTTTTATTTTAAGAAAGGGATGTTTTGGATGCATTTGGGACAAAAGGTAACTCCAAAAAGAAATTTAGCAAGTCAAAGCAATATTTGACAAGGTTTAGAGACTAACTAATCTTGTGGGATTAATTAGGGGTCCCAAGTAGGTTTAGGTAGCTTTTTGGGAGCATCTGGAAGAGGTTTAGATAGATTTTGGAAGCGTTGGAAGCGAGAGTTAGCTAATAAGAAGATTTATTAGTCAACTACAAGAAAAGAGGCTTAATCAACATATAATTGTCTATTAAGAGGATTTGAAGGGGAAAAGAGCCTAATCGATGAAGTGTCGTCAATTTGAGGGGAGTAGAATAGTTAGTGCAATGTTAGTAATAATATTGTTTTGATAAAACTATCGATGTCTACACTTTATTCTTAGTCCTCTACAAAGCTCATGTATTCTTAGATCTTCAACCATATATTTTAGTGCTTCCATAAAATTGAAGTGTCTACTGAAGTAATTCCCATGAAATAAATTGATATTTAAAGCATCAAGAACAATTGGCAATCCCCTCTGATCATGAGAATGAGCCTAACTTTTTTTTTCCAAAATATACCTCACAACTTATTCCCATTTTTCTAAAATATCCCTCACAACTTCTTCTACAAGTTCCATCAAACCTTCTTCCCCCTTCTTCTACCATTTCCCTCCTACAGAGTAAAATAGGGGATTTTAACCTCTCTTGTGCTATCCCCATGCAATAAATGACAAGGATGAGTATGGACGGAAGGCCAACTATAGCTCTCATCTTAGGGTGTGTCTATCATTGTTTCCCCTCTCAATCATCTTCCTCTTTTGTTTGTATAGTGTTGGGCCCCTAAAATATTGGCTAAGTACAAGAAGGCGTGTGGGCGTGCAAGGCCTAGTTGGAGAAGGGGTGCACAAGGTGAAGGTGCGCAGGACAAGGTTTTAGAAGGTTTTAGCATAACCTATGGCGCGCATGCAAGGTAGAGCAAGGGTTTTGGGACTTAGCCGCATTTGACATTCCTGGCAGCACACGGGAAACGCATGACCCGACTACACATGTAGAGTGGATAAAGTGACATCCTGACAACTTGGTGCCCACGAAAGGAATATTCCTTGCGATAGAAGGATCTAGAAAGACATCATTGCGAAGAGTGGAGAGCTCGGATCTGAAAGAGGCATGCTTCCTTGGAGGGACCAACCTTGGACACTTGGCAATCGATCCATAACTTCAAAAAGGCTTGGCGGTGGTTGTTGAGGCTATATATTCAAGTGCCTGGTAGAAGAAAGGGGGCATTGGTGAGAACGAAGTAGAGTAGAGGACAGATATGAGAGGTGAAGCTCTACAAAAATATCGTGGAGTGTTCTATGGGTTGGGTTTAGAAGATTTGTAGGAGTAATGGAATATCAAAGGGATGGGCCTATGTTTTTCTTTGTAATATGAGGGACCTAAGTCCAGTTCTGATGCATGACTATGGTCTGCACTGTTATATTGATCTGTGATGGCCTCAATGAATGCAATGTGATTATCAAACATGTTGAATATGAATATATGTGGTTCTTAGTTTATACTTATATCTATATGGATCTGTTTGGTTATATTCTTTGTGAATGGATGTAAACCTGTGTGCATTTCCTTTCTAATATGGTCCAGATTTGTATTCTGTTAATGTTTTCCTTATCTGAATGGATGCATTAGCCTAGAAACTCGTCATAAGCTCTCAAGATGAATGCATGGTTCTTTTCCATTCTTCTGCATTTAAGTATCTGTTATAGATGATGCATTCTCACACAACTCACACAAAGGAGGGGATTGGTGCCTGTGCCGTGCCTCGGGTGAGTGCTCACTAGGTAATAAGGCTGGAGTGCATGGGATTTTCATGTTCTTTGAAGGGTACAAAAATGACTACAACTTGATTCTATTGTAGGGGACCTCTTTTCAAAGTTATTGTGAGAAATTGCATGCATCTTTGTCCCAGTGATGTGTGATGACAGAATGCCTGACCTTAGAAAGTGTTAAAGCATGGTTCAAGAGCACGGAGCACGAGTTCGCTCAAATATTCAGCACTGGACCTGAGTTTGATGCACATAGATGGGTAGAAGAGAACCTATACCATGAGTTGTATGAGACATTCTTTTGTTGCTTGCTAGTAGAACTATATGAATGAATTTCAACATACACATCCAGATTGAGTTGGTACTATAGATCGTGTGTATGGACCCAAGATGACTATCAGAGGTTGCAGGATGTAGATCTGACTTGAATGCATGTTGTTGATCACTGGTGGAAGAGAGTGTTGACTAGTTATACTCTTGAATACACAATTTCTATGTATTTTTGTGAAGAAGTTGTTGAGTTTAAGTTTCTGAAGGAACTTAGAGGATCATTTTTCCGTGTTATTCCTTTGGCTATGAAGATCTTGGTCATTACCTTGAGTTTAGAAGCATTTCCAATGGCTAGCTAAGCTTCTCTGAGTGCTGGGAGAGGAAGCTAGGGTGGAGGAAGATGGCGAACATTGCAGCTGAAAAAGAAAGGGAGGAGAGACAACTCAATAAAGTGAAGCTCATGAAAGGGAGATGACTAGACAACATGAGGTTGTAAGTGTGATGGATCTATGAAGACAGACGTTGGAGGTAGGAGTTGAGGTTCATGCAGAGGACGTGGAGCATAAGAAGTTTGTGCTACCCCCCCTCTTTGAAAGCATGGGAGAGAGGCCCCTTCAGCTTTTGATGAGAGTTTATCGCATGGAGAAAGAAGAGCCACCAGTGCACATCTAAACCCACCTTGCAACCAAACCATAGCGTTTGGTTTTCCAAATAAAGGGAGAAGTATTGTTAACCTAATTGTTATTAGTGGAAGGTGACCGATCAACGCCCAGGAGATATAATTTCTTGTTTGGAACATCCATGATTACATGAGCCATTCCTGTATTTGGAGGAATCTTTGGTCAAGGTGCAAGTACGCAAGGATTGGGTAATGCAACTTGGAGTGGCATGAGAAATACAACTAGTAGCGGGATAATATCACAAACCATCGGCGTTGTTGGGTTTTAGATTTGCACTTGAGATGAAACCATAGTCAGAGGGGACAAACAAGTCCATCCTCTTTAATGGGAGAGGTTCCCTTATTGAAAGCAAGGGACCAAACCTATGTACATATGCACAATCTTTCATTTAATGGTGGTTTCCTGATATCTTGAAATGTGTTTTATTTCCTGAGGAGTTATCAATACGTGAGAATAGAAGACTTGAATAGAGGAGGGATGCAGAAGAAGGCAATACTTTTAGGTAAAAGAGATGGCAGAGAAAACTCTTATATATATTGAGCAAATGAAGATATAGAATAGAACCATTCATGTTTATAACAGATACAATCTGTAGAATCAAAGTTATTGAGATTATATAGACTAGAACACAAAGTTTCTAAAGCATGCAATCATTAAATGATTCATGAATTAGAGCAAGAAGGAAGAGAGGGAACATAGAGGAAAAAGGGGAAAACCCATGTATTGATTTCTTTAGACTCAGAATTACAGTTTTAGAAATATAAAAATTCCAACTCGTACAATGGCTTTGAAAGCTCATGATATAGCTCGCAAGAGACGGTTACAACTTCCTCAAGCAAGCAAGAAACAGTTACAAATGAATCCAATCATCCACGCCCCTTCGAATCCTTGATTTTCAAAAAAACATTAATGGCGGAAAAAATAGTTTTTTAAATATACGACCATTACATTATTTTTCTAATTAAAACATGGGCCGTTCGATTTGCTTTTACAACTTTGAATTTGGGCCACCCACATGGGAGAAATTGATTGGAGCGGGATTGAGGATGCCTTCTGTATTATTTTTCCTTTGATGCTATGCACCTGATTGACATGTGGAGAGCTCCGTCAGTTCCTTCATACTTAGCTAAGTCAGGTTTGTTCTTGCTTGACTCACGTTGATCCCCTAAACACGTGGAGGGTTGGCACTCATTGGATTTTTTGCTTTGGAAATGCCTCTTGAAATTATACCAAGTTGACACGTGTCTCCTTCCACTCAGGCCTAGAATTTTCAACGGCCAACTCTACCTCCTCATTGACTTCAACCACGTGGCATGCTGGCGCTACTTGGAGACTAAACCTTTGATTTCACCTTTGAAAAATGCACCGTTGTGGCACGTGGAGGCCTCTGTCAACCCACCCATACTTAGTCAATTTTGATGATCGGCTCTTTCCCTTTTTGGTCTTGGGATACGTGGAGGACTGACGCAAGTTTGAGAGCTACCTCCCGTCTTTGACTCTTAAAGCTACGCCGATGAGGCACATGGCGCCGTTCGCTGAGCCTTCCATACTTATCTGATTTTAGCTTGTTTTACCTTCATTTTGTACCTAGGACAAGTGGAAAACTTGCACTTATTTGAGGACTATCCCCTAGACCCTGCCCCTGGAGTTACGCCATTTGGACACGTGGAGGCTTCCGCTGTTGCTTGAAAACATGGCCATGCCACATCCAATCAGGGATATCCACGTACTAATCATGGATGCTGAGGTGAAAATTGATGAGGAGGAAATGCCTTTCATTCATGACTGTGGGAAGAAATAAACAGAAGAAGAAAAAAAAAATCCACTTGTACGCCTTGATTTTTAAACTGTTCTCCATGAAAGGGAAAAATGCAAACAATACCAGGCTCGACGCAACCCAATAATCCAAGGTACATAAATTTTTGAAACTTGAATTCGAAATAGGCAAATTTTAAGGATGAAAATAGTTGGCTCTTTCTAGGGATGAATTAACTTGGAACAAAGACACAAGACAAGATCAAGAGCTACATATAACTATGGGAAAGAGGAATAGTGCCTTATCCTTTGGGCAATAGATTCAAAGTAAAACCAATACAAGGAAACACACACAAGACATGAAAAAGAAACAAAACAAACCAAAAGGGAAGAATAGAAATGAAACACAAAGGAACGACCCAAAACCAAAACATTGTACAAAATACATAGAAGGACCACCTAGTCACCTAGGACTTGAACAACTTTAGGTACTACCCACTATAAGGAAGTGGGAGAGGAGAACTATCCATGTAATCCAGATAAAAATAATTCTCTCTAGCAAAATGTCGACGTGATCCAATACTCAAGGGTACCAACTCAAAATTTTTGAAACTTGGCTCCAAAAGAGGGGGATTTTGAGGACGAAAACAGCTGGCTCTTTCTGGGGATGACTTGAATTGGAACAAAGACACAAGGCAAGATCAAGAACTGCAGATAACTCTAGGAAAGAGGACAAGTGCCTTATCCATTGGGCAATAGAGTCAAAGTAAAACCAATACAAGGCAACACACATAAGACGAGAAAAAGAAATCAAGTTCTTGTTTGTTGATTCTGCCTGTCCATTCCCTTGGGGGTAGTAATATGCAGAATGAGCAAGTGAGATCCCATACCCATAACAAAAGTCCATTATCTCAGTAGAAGAAAAGTTTGAGGCATTATCAGTCACAATTTTGTTTGGTACCCCAAATCTTATCAATATGTTCTCCTTGATGAAATTGTAAACTACCTTGGAAGTAGTGCTCTTGACTGGGATGGTTTCCACCCACTTGGTGAAGTAATCTGTGGCAGTCAACACATGGGTATGCCCAACAATAGAAGATGGATTGAGTGTTCCAATGAATTCTAAACCCCATTGTTGAAATGACTCTTCAATCACTATAGGATTGAGAGGAAAAGCAACCAACTTAGGTCTTCCAACAAACGTTTGGCATGCTTCACACTTACCAACCTATTTTGATGAATCTCTAAATAGAGTGGGCCAATAATAACTAGCATGAAGTATTTTATGAGCTGTTACAGTAGAGGAGAAATGTCCTCTGCAATCCTGGTCATGAAAGTAGAGAAAAACTTCTTTTGTTGTTCCTTGTCTACACACTTAAAAAACATTCCATCTATGCCTCGTTTGAACAAAGCATTCTCCCATAACAAATATTGTGCAGACCTCAGTTTGATGGCTCTCTTCTCTTTGGCACTCAAGTGAGATGGAAAATCTCCATAGGTCAGAAATTGAGCAATGTCATCATTCCATACATATGTCAAGCTGAGGAACATAACGAACAGGGACATCAACTCCATCTTTGGACAACTCCTTGACAACTCCTTCAGCAATGATTTCACACAGGCCCTTACCTCGAGCCAACTTTGTTTTCCTGATATCAAGATCATACTCTTGCACCTTTTCTACCTAATTAACTCTCTTGCGTTCCAAATTCTTGCTGAGTAAGAATGGATTTGATTGTTGTATTAGGCATCAACACCACAGAATGAGAATTAAGGATGTAAAACCTAAACTGCTTGACAACTTTGACATGACTACAAAAGCCTGCTTCTCCATCATGGTCTTGTTTAACTCATGAGTTTTCAAGACATAAATCATGAATGCAATTGGGATCTCATGATCTTCATCGTTCTTCTAGGCTAACATAACAAGCTAAGGCGAATTTTTAGTGGCATAACAATAGATAATGAAATATTTGCTAAAGTTAGGACATGCTAAGATTGGATTCTTTGCAATATCCTGTTTAATGTTCTCAAATGATTTCTTCCCTTCAAAGGACTAACTAAAATTTTTCTTCCCTTGCATCATGCGATAAATGCTCATAGTAAGTTCTATACGAAATCAGGGATGAATCTCCTTAGGAAATTGATCTTACCAAAGAAAGAATGGATACCTTTCTTACTTGATGGAAGAGAAATTTGTTGGATGTCCTGAATTCTCTCCAGATCAATCTCGATCCCTTCCTTTGAAACAATGTGTCCCAAAAGCTTTCCTTCTGTGACACAAAACATATACTTCTTAGGGTTTAAAGAAATTCCATGTTCTCTACACTTCTACAATACTCTTTCAAGGTGTTGGAAGTGATATTTTCTTGCTTTAGAAAACACTGTCAAGTCATCCAAATACACAACAATGCATTTTCCTTTCAAACTACCAAAATCCAAATCCATGGCCCTCTGGAAAGTAGCACCAGCATTGATGAGACCAAATGGCATCCTCTTGTATGCAAAGGTGCCCCAAGGAGTAGTAAAGGAAGTCTTATGTTGATCTGTAGTATTCACCTCTACTTGATTGTACCCCGAGAATCCATCTAACATAGATAACATCTTTGAAGCCTATGAAAACTTGCAATACTTGGTCCATCATGGGGAGAGGATAGTTGTCCTTCAAAGAACCTTGATTTAGATTTCTGAAGTCCACACTAGATCCAGATCTCACCATTCTTCTTCCTGATAGGCACTATATTAGCAATCCACATTGAATGGTGGATGAGGAAGATGATCTTAGCCTTCAAAAGCTTTTGTATTTCTTGGAAAATTGTATCAACTATCTTTGGATTATATTGCCTTTGTTTCTATTTGAAGGGTTTGATCCCAGGCTTAAGAGGAATGAAATGTTGCATTTCTTTAGGCTAGAAAAGCATTAAGATCATCATAAGAGTAAGCCAAAAACATCAACATACCTCTTCAACAAATTCACCACCTTATCTTTCTCTTCTTGAGTGCAACATTTTCCAATGTTGACCATTTTGGGATCATCAAGACTCCCAATGTTCACTTTCTCCAGTCTCAGCAGATTGTCGGGCTCCTTGGGAAACTTTAGACTTCATATATCTATCATGTTTATCAAAAAGATCCTCCAAACTCACCATCTCTTTAGGAATTTTGTTGCCTTTCAATTTGATGCATCCATCTTGATCCATCTCTTCTTTGACACCCTCTTCATTTGATGACACACACTCTCTAGGTAGATTGTCACTTCCTTCAAAGTACAACTAGATCAAAGTTGTCTCTAAGCTCCAAGAAAGAAAGCAAATGCTGGTCATCATTGAAAAATTGCCAATTATTTGCATTTTTAGGCACACTGGGTCTATGGATCAGCTCAATGGTGAATTTCTCTTGAGAGAAATCAGGATGAGGAATCAACAAGGACCCTGAAACAGCTAGAGAGTCAGCCCTAGTGTTCCTTTCCCTTGGCACAACTTCAATGGAAAAAGCATCAAGGAATTCAATAGAATCCCAAACCAGATTCCTATAGTGTTTCAACCTTATGTTCTTTACCTGATAAAGGTCTCTAACTTGTTTTACAATTAGCTCTGCATCTCCACGAGCAAGAAGGTTCTTCACTACCATTTCCTTCACCATGCTCAACCCAAGAATGAGGGCCTCATACTCAACAGTATTATTGGTATTTTCAAACTGAAACTTAAAGGAGAAAGGATGAACCTTACCCTCAGGAGAAATGAGCACTACACCAACTCCAGAACCAGCTGAAGAACAACTCCCATCAAACTCCAAAGTCCACACACCATTAGGTTCAAGCAACACTCCCTTTGATAGACTTGTCTGCTCTTATGACATGATCATGTAGTTCCCATGCCCTAATGTCTTCATACAGTATTTGTGCTTTAGGATCATCTGTCTTTTGCACAATATACTCTGCTTGTTTCTCAGGTAGTAACTTCTTCATCTTCCCATTGATAGGGATCAAGGCATGTGACCAATCCATTTGGATTTCCCCTCCAACATCTTTACAAAAGTTCCTACTTAGCAACATGCCATAGGAAGGAGGGATATCAACAACCAAGATGGTAGCTAAGACCCTTCTTCTCTAGTAAATTAGTAAAAGCTACTTGTGCATCCTTAATTCTCCCAACCAAAGAGCACTTTCTTACTTTCCATGGAATAACAAGAGCCATAAGTGCGGGTTAGGGTTATACCCAAAGCATGAGCCACTTTTACAAGCATTACATTATCAGATGCACCAGAATCAATGACACAATTATCTAAGTTTGTGGCCAACTATGAGAAGAGTCACATAGAAGGGTTTGATCTTCTCATTGGGTGAAGTGACTGCAACCACAAGGCTTGGTTGAGGTGGAGAAGAAGGAGTGGGAAAAAGGCCTTTAGATAGAATGGGCTGGAGTTTTAGATTTAGAATTTACAAAGTTAACCATTTTGGCAAAGGCTTTAGGATGGGTTTGATAGAACTCTGCCTCAAAAATCTGAATCTTGGTCTTTTTAAGATGGTCTATAATGTCAAAAGATCCAGATGTGGATGGGGAATCACTACTAGGAGTAGGAGGAGATTTTGATCTATTAGCTTTATCATTTGTTGGACAAGAATTCTCAGAAGCAGAAGTAGAGGGAGAAGGACTAGCAGATCTTACCTTTTGGGTGGAAGTAGTAGGAATAGGAGCTCCTCTTCTTGCAATCACCCGGGGGTGGTTGATAGGAAGCTCCTTAGACTTCTTGACAGGCTGCACCACTTTTTCCTTTTTGTTGGTCTGCTCCTGGGTCATAACAACATATGACTCACTATTCATATCAGCCACTACATCATCATAGTCATCTTCATCATCCAAACCCTTCAGTGGTGAGGAAATGAACTTGAGACCCACCAAGCTCTTCCAGTTCTTCATCAACTTCCTCTTCTTGTTCATCATAGAGTCCATTTTCTTCCTCATCATCAGGCTCAAGAACCTCACAAGTAGCATTGACTGGCACCTTGAGAGGTGGACCTTCAATAGCCAACCTGGTTTGAGAAGAAGGCAAGTGGTTCCTAGGTTGAAAGTTCTTCCTTGGAACATCTTGATATGGAGGTATGTTGAGCCAATTGCTTCTTGATGGCAATGAGGTCATTAGCCAACTTTTACACCAACTGATCTGCATTACCTCCAGGAGAAGAGGAAGAAGAAGATGCTTTGGATTTGAAAGAATCCTTTTTCAGCTTGCTAGACATAATCAAGTCATCCTCCACACTGACAGCCAATCTTTGATCAACATCCAAAGTTGCAAGATTTTCTCTCCTTAGGGCATAGCTTACTTCCAGGACAATTGAGCATTCAAGAAGAAACACTTCTGAATCTGATCAACAGGTCTAGTATTTTCTGGAATCTTATTAATCAACTTGTTGAACTTGGCCACAAATTCTCTCATAGGCTCATGAAGACTCCTTCTTGATTTGAGAAATCTGATGCTAGCAAAGCATGCACATCTTCAGTACAAGTTTGAAACGTTGCTCAAATTGAGTCGTCATAGTATTCCAATCAGTGATGGTCCCAACAGGAAGATGGTAAAACCAATCTGCAACATTGTCTTGCAAGGTTTCCACAAACATCCTAACAGAGACATCCTCATGTTCAACTCCAAGGACCCCACATGCAACAATGAAGGCTGCAATGTGTTCATCAGGGTGTACTTTGCCATCACCTCTAAATTTGGGAAAATTCTTCCTGTTACCCCTAGGTAACTCATGCAATGGTTGAGGAAGAGCCAAGAGGCCCAACTCTTTGTCCCCAAGGCTGAGGTTCTGCCATCCTTGGAAAGATTGCTTGAAGTGGAACTAAGACACCAACAAGAACTAAGGCACGAAGATTAGGGCTAAGTTGTGCTTGAGGAATGCTACTACCAAAAGCTCTGTCTTCAACAGGAGGTGTGCTTGTGGAACGAGCTCTTCTATTTCTTCTTGTTAGAGGAAGTTGAAAATCTTGTTGATCCAAGAGTTGAAATTGGGGATCTTCAATTCCAAGAGCCCTTCTACCATGAGTATATCTTAGAGTCACCAGATCAAAGAAATGATCAAATTAGTTGTTCTTTTAAGAAAGGAAATTTGTTGAACAAATTCCCCAGTAGAGTCGCCAAAAACTGTTGGGTTTTTAAATTTGCACTTGAGAATGAAACCACAGTCAGGGGACAAGCAAGTCCCTCCTCTTTAATGGGAGAGGTTCCCTTATTGAAAGCAAGGGACAAACCTATGTACATATGCACAATCTTTCATTTAATGGTGGTTTCCTGATATCTTGAAATGTGTTTTATTGCCTGAGGAGTTATCAATACATGAGAATAGAAGAATTGAAGGAGAGGAGGGAGGCAGAAGAAGGCAATACTTTCAGGGAAAAGAGATGGCAGAGAAAACCCTTATATGTATTGAGAAAATGAAGATATAGAATAGAACCATTCACGATTTATAACAGGCACAATCCGTAGACTCAAAGTTCTTGAGATTGTATAGAATAGAACACAAAGTTTCTAATCATGCAAGGATTAAATGATTCACAAATTAGAGTAAGAAGGAAAGAGGAAAAGTAGAGGAAAAAGGGGAAAACCCATGTATTGATTTCTTCAGACTCAAAATTACATTTTCAGAAATATCAAAATTCCAACCCGTACAATGGCTTTGAAAGCTCATGATATAGCTCGCAAGAGATGGTTACAACTTCCTTACAGCAAGTCAAGAAACAATTACAACCGATTCCAATCATCCACGCCCCTTCAAATTTTTGATTTGCAAAGAAACGCATTAATGGCAGAAAAAATAGTTTTTTAAATATGAGCCGTCCACATGTTACATTATTTTGCTAATTAAAACATGGGCCATTCAATTTTCCCTTTACAACTTTGGAATTTGGGCCACACATGTGGGAGACAATTGATTGGAGCGGGCCTGTGGATGCCTTTTATATTTTTTGCCTTTGAATGTTGCGCCCGAATGACATGTGGAGAGCTCCACCGGTTCCTTCATACTTAACTGATTCGGGTCTGTTCCTATTTGACTTATGTTGAACCCCTAGACACGTGGTGGGAGCTGGCGCTCATTTGAATTTCTGCTTTAATGAAATACCTCTTGAAATTACGTGCCGAAGCTGACGTGTGGCTCCTTCCCACTGGGCCTATGAATTTTGGCTTAATCTGTCTCCTCATTTGACTTCTAAACATGGCAGAGTTGGTGCTCTTTGAGTTTCCACATTGATATGCCTTTAAAATTATGCCACAGTGGCGTGGAGGCTCCTTGCACTTCGGTCAACTTTTCAATGATCATCTGATCCCTTTGACTCTGGGACAACGTGGAAGATCTAGCACTCATTTGAAATTGCCCTTTGTCCTTCACTTTGAAGGCACTGTGAGGCACGTGGAGGCTTCCACTGAGCCTACCCATACTTAGTCAATTTTAATGATCAGATCTGTCCCTTTTTGGACCTGGGACACATGGAGGACTGGTGCAAGTTTGAGAACTGCACCCCCATCCTTGACTCTTGAAGCTGCATGCTGATGAGGCACGTGGCACCGTCTGCTGAGCCTTCCATACTTAGCCGATTTTAGCTTGTTTTACCTTCATTTTGTACCTGGGACACACCGAAAAGCCTGCGCTTATTTGAGGACTGTCCCTTGGACCCTGCCCCTGGAGTTTCACCATTTGGACACATGGAGGCCTCCGCTGTCTGCTTGAAACATGACCAAACCACATCCAATCAGATATGCCACGTACTACCCATGGATGTTGAGGTGAAAATTGACGAGGAGGATACACCCTGTCATTCCCGACTGTGGGAAGAAATAAAAAAAGAAGGGAAGAAACTCCACCATGTACGCCCAACTTTCAAATTATTCTCCATGAATGGGAAAATGCAAACAATGTAAGGCTTGACATGTGATCCAATACTCCAAGGTATAGACTCAAAATTTTTGAAACTTGACTTCGAAAGAGAGGAATTTTGAGGATGACAACAGGAAGGATCCCTGAAGAATGAAACTTAAGTTTGTGAACAAAGTACCTGTTTCTAGAAAGATGTATTCAACTGAAATGTGTATAACTCTAGGAAAGAACTCAATGCCTTGGAATCCATTAGGTACTAGAGTCACGTGTAAAAATCTACAAGGAAGAGCACACAAGATTCATAACGAGTGCACATGTAATTTGAACAAACTTGAGTTAATAACAAAAATGAATATTGCATTATGTGGATGTTTCCCAAGCACCAACTGATGATTTTACTGTACTAAACTTGGTGGTTTGAGGGACAACCTAGTCACTTTTTTGTTAGATATATTTCACTTATTCATTGAAGACTATTTCACTTATTATATTTATGAATTCCTTGATATTGAGACTCTTCTTATTCTCATATCATTGTTGTAAAGTGTCTGAGTTAACTCCAGAAGAAAGGGCTAGTTTGGTAACTGGATTTTCCAAATTGAAGTTATTCATTAGCTATTTCATATCATGTAGTCTTTTAGTGGCTATATAGTCTTTTATCCAGGGAGTAATGATGTCTCCTACATTCAACAATGATAGTAGTTTTAAAAGTTTCATTAGTCATCAAATCCTCATTTCAACGTTGTGAGGTGATTGTTATCCCAAGTCAAGCGCCACTTGTATTGTTATCTGTCCTCACACAAGCCTCTCCATAATTTTATTACGTCTTGGCCCATTGAGTTACTGAAAGCTTCTGAAGGTATAAAATTCTCATTATCCAAAGAGCTCCCAAAACTTGAATCTTCACTTGTAAACTTTCATTAGATGGAATGTGCTGACAATTCCTCTTAGTGACATGGCATTTAGAAGCCATACAGAATCTTGTTCTAAGTCTTGACATTTCAACATTGCTTGTGACAGTTATTTCTTGTCCAATCTCAAAGTGAATCATATAGCTAATTATTCATGCAATTCAACTAAGAATATTTACAAGGCTTTCTACACAATCTCACCAAGTTCTTGTTTGTTGATTCTGCCAAATCAGATGAACAACACATTAGGGGTTGACATGAAGATTTTATGCACTCAAAGAAATTTGAGCATCATACCCATATCATATGTTGCCATGATGTCAATAGCAAAATAAGCTTGATGAGGCCTTATTAGATCACATATTTGCAATTTGCTTACCCCCAAATCTGTAGTAATATGTTCTTCAATGAAATTCGATCTACCTCAAAAGTGAGTGCTTTGACTGGGATGCACATTGACCACCCAATTAGGTGAATACGTTGATAAACTGAGTTGAGTGCATTACCCCTGACGTATGCCCACTACTAGAGAATGCCCATTGAGTGCTTCTAACGCTTTGTCTAAACCCCATTTCTACTCAAATAGATCACAAACATAACAAGTTTAAGATTATGAAAAGCTTTATACACATCTTACTCTTCCAACAAACGTTTAGGGATAGCTTCACCTTATATTACCACAGTTCCAAATAGTTGATGCATTTCTGAGAGTGGGCCATAAAAACCTAAACAAACTATTTTAATCAAGAATTGTTCAAAAATAGAGGAAGAATCACCAAAACAAAGCCTTTTGAGTAAAAAAAAAAGTGAACAACTGTCTCTATTTTCCCTATAACTCCAATGAACAATAGACAAGTTGCCCCAAATAAACTACCGGAAGATATCTCCACTAAAGGCCTCAATTTTCACGTGGTTTCACTTAACTGAATTTTCCCATAAACATATTCTAGTATCTTCATTTTGATGGCTTCTTATATTTGGCAGTTATGAATACACAATAGATGCACATATAGGTATTAAACTTATGAGCAATGTTAGCACTAAAGGATGTAGTCTTGAGATGGCTTAGGACTACTAGGTTTCTAGATCTTCTCTAATGTTGATATCAAGCTAAAATCTAACTTGTTAATGAGAACACCGGGGGAGCTTTTCAGCAATGAGTATACAAGACTCTGTTATTTACCAAGTAGTTTTCTTGGCCTAATGACTAATATCATACATCAAAATGATTACATTTGATATCCATATATAAGCTCACTTGGTTCCAAGATTCTCTCACTAGAGAGATTTAAACTATTTTTATGATATGTGAGTGTATCAACACACAGAATGAAGCAATTAAACCTGAGTAAAACCTAAACTGCTTATTCTTTCAATATGACAAAAGCAATGTGGAGGATCATGGATACTTTGGACTCATGATTCTATTACAAAGACATATACTCAAAAATACTATTGATGAGATCTCATGAAGCTTGAAAGAACTATTCTAGAAGTGAAACTCATGAATGTTTATCATAAATATTTAAATCAAAGGGTGGATCATAACAAAGATAATCGGGGATAATCCAAATGCAAAGTTCAGTAAAACATCTTCAAGATTGTGAAACTTTGTAATAGTCTAATTATATGTCCACAAATTTGATGCTTTCTCTAATTGACCAACCAAAAGTTTGCTTATCTTGAATCAGGTAGCAATGCTTATAGTAAGTTTTGTAAGTCGCATGGAGAAGTTAGAGCAAGAAATATGACTTTAATATATTAATATGCCTCATAGGAAATTGGACTCTTACCATTAAGGAAAGGATGGACACCAGAATTCTTATTGTGATTACAAGAAGGCAGGATGTTATGTTGGAACGTCTTCTATTATCTCTCATGAATGGGCAATCTTCTATTGGGACTTCCTTAGTGAAAGGAGCCATATGTCTACAACAACTTCCCTATATGTAGATCTATTCAAAATTTAGACTTCTATTTCACACATTTGCATTACCTTCTTCACAATTTTTTCACTAACTTACACCAAGGATAAATGGCTCCTGACTGATTAATCAAATCCATGATGCGCATTGAAACTGGGTGTACAGTTTAAGACTAGCCTTGCAAGTAGTTCAACGGATGAAGAAGAAGACTATTTTGAAGTGTGCACATGGAATGAGGAATTACACTAGGAAAAGGTATTCAAATTATATTGATTAACCTATGGTCGCAGTAACTTCGCAGTATGATCAAAGTGAGTTCCCGTGAACATTGTGTTATAATTTGTCTATCAAAGTCATTAGCTTAAATTGATAGTCCTAGTTTACATGGCTCACTAGTGGAAAGAAACTCAAGTTTGTATTAAATAACATTGGTCATTTTTCATACAAACTTTATTTCCATTGAATGCTATAGAACTAGGGTAGACAAAGACACTGGGGATTGGTAAAGAATCCCATCAGGCTCTGCATTTTTTAAACTCTGTTCTCCCAGAGTGGCTGCTGAGTCGGGGCGTAGTACATTTATGGTAGATACGACATTTAGAGTTTCGAGGCAATATTGTGTTAGGGAGATTCACCAAAACATCATTACCCTAGTTCTGTTCAAGTCAAAATTTGTTGGTCATTAGTATTGACCATGTGAAAGTATCGAGATCCAGCTATATCTAAAATGAACATACTTACTTTATTCATGGAGGACTATGGATGTCTACTCAGGTTATTTATCTACTAAGGAGAAGTCCTCTGTCTAGAGATTTGTGCAAGGTTGGCAGGAGCAAAAAGGAATATTGAATCTCCGCAGAAGGATTTCTACACTGAAGTCAAAGATGACTTTGCAGAATGCTTAATGACAAGTTTGAACATTGCAAATACTAGGAGAATTCAGATATGAAATCAGAATAGTATGCACATTGAAGTTTTCTATGAGTAAACATAGAAAGGCAAGCTTCATTCAACATTTCAAACCAGACGTCCTAAAATGGCATAGCCTGGCAACTAGAGATAAGGAGATTCAACATCATTGAATGGCAGTTGTTTCGGATGGACCATTTATTCGTAAAGAGAATAATCCCATCAGACACTGGGAGCAGAGATCACTAAATTCATATAACCCTAGACTAACATGAAAAAGCTTGGAAGGCCCGCAACAACTGTAACTACTTTCCCAAATGTAAATGTGCATATGGCAGTTGGAGACTAAAAGCGAATGCCCAGTCCTGGAATCTCTGAAGTACTGACAGGTGTTGGGCACCATGCAAGCTCACCAAGTGGATTGCCACTCATGACAGATGTTCCTATGGTGTTGGTCCGAAAATCTGTCGCGTGGACAGATCTATGGATAGACGAGCCAACAGTGTTGCAGGGCTTAGCCCCTCTTTGAGACAGCAAAGCGAAACTGGTTTATTGCTACTTCTACTAGCAGGAACCTATGCAAGTCTCACAGATTCTGCCTTCGGGGGGTTGGGATCTCATCCCAGTAGAGTGTTTCAGGCTGCGAAGAGAAAGGAATGAAAGAGGGAGAAGAGAAAGAACAGATCCGAAGGAAGAAAAGAAATGAGTTCCAAAGCAGAAGGGTCAGAAGATCTATGCTTTGGGCTTGGTAGTAAACAGAGCCAAACCTACTTGCATAAATAAACAAAGCAATACTGATAAACAAGTGACGGAAAAGTAGATATGAATTCAACAGAATAAACACATGCAGATCTAACATAAGAAAGATCTTTTGTATAACACAACTATTTAGCACCAAAGTCCGAATAATTGTATTAATTGTTATTTTCTGTTACAAAAAAGCCCCAAGTCTTTCTCTCTTCACCTCTATTTCTATCTGAAAAAATGTTCACCCCTTGAATACAACAAGTATTCTTGTATTTATAGAAGATCAGAGAGAGAGAAGGCAAAATGGAGCCAACCACTTATTTACAAAGATATTTACAAAATATCCAAAAGTCATGTTGACTTTGACAACTTGGATGGATGACATCATCCTATGATGCAACATGGATGACGTCATCATTTGTGTCAACTTACATTTTTGATATTATGGAAGAGAAAGTCGGAGAATAGTGAGAAGGAGAAGAAGAAGAAGAAGAAGAAGAAGCTATTCATCATCATCGTCCTGTGGCCTAAAAGGGGTCGCCTGCTTCTGATGCTGATCAGGAGATGAGATGTGGAACTGGGCGCGGTATTCCAGGAACTTGTTGATCATTGGCCCAAATTGATCTTGTGATGGATCCTTGTGCCGCTCACTGATTGCCTCGCAAGTTTCCCGCTCGTCTCATGAGCTTTTCGGGGAGTGTTGGAATAGTCTTTACCTGCCTCGATTAGGGAACCGATGAAGTCTCTACAGGCCAGTAGGTTGTTGATGGATTCGATGTCGAACGTGACTTCTGGCCCTGTCCCTTGAGTAGTTATCTCCTTGAAAATCCGGATAGTATCATCAGCTGATCTCAAGGTGAGGGAAGGAGTGAGCAACCCTGGAGTCATAGATAAAACAATCTTTCTCCATTTGATGCATCGCATCCAGGGCCTCTTCCTTCACCTTGTCTATCTTCTCCAGACACGAATTCGAGCTGATCTACCCGATAGTCCAGAGTGGACATGGTCTTGTTGAGGGTCCTTGGGTGACCGAAGACTCCGAACTTAACCAAATCTTCGACTGAACAGTCGAACATTTGTTGGAAGGCTTCGTGCTGGAGTCTAGCATGTTCTAATTCTTCTGATATCTGGGCCTGCTAACGCTTGGAGTTCCTTATTCGACTTCTCGATGTTCAGGTATAAACTGATATATTCGGCGATCACCTTTTCACTATCTTTGAGGATCTGACTCCTCTAAGCAGAAACAGCCATGCCCTGCTCACCGATTTTTGAATATTCATTAATCTTATCCTGACTGAGAAGCTCAGGAGTTTCGGCGGCAGTTGTGGGAGGTGCACTTCCCATCTTCTGTAAGGCTTGAAGCAGGTATTTATTCTGCTCCTTCAGTAGCCTCTTTTCTTTCCTTTGTTTCTTGAAGCTTTTCGCAGAGTGCATCAACTGCGGAAAGAGCTTCCCCCTGGAGACTTTCTGAGGATGTCCCCATTGTGACCTGGGTCACTGTGAAATCTGCCGGAGACAGATCTTCTTTCTCTTTGGTGGGGATCGGGGTAGGCTATTTCCATAACCCTCTCACCTGCAGCGCTCTTGGAGAAGCGTGTAACCGGCTTGTGCTTCTTTGCTCCTTTAGCCGGAATGACTGAAAAGTCCATCGGAGCGATGGGGACTTTCCTCTTTGGTTGGCTCAGCTGTTGAGAGATCCAAGCTGGTCCTATTTGAAGAAGGACCAGAGACAGAGGGGGAGGCAGCAACGGTAGAAGAGGGGAAGAACGTGGAGACACGCGGCAGCGGCATTGAAAGAACAGCCGCGGAGATGTCCACGGGGGGAAGGGAAACCGCAGCAGCAGAAGAGATAGGAAGGGAAGGGAGCTCGGAGATGAGGGAAGAAATAGAGGAAGACAAATCAGCGAGAGAGGAGAAGATGGACGAAGAGGCAGGGGAGAGAGTAGAAGAAGGGGGAGAGGACACAACCAAAGGAGTGGTTGCCGACATCTGAGGAAGGGGAGGAAGAGAAGAAGAAGGAATAGAAGGGACCTCTGAAGTTGTAGCGATGCCGACATCCTGGGTGGATGGGCGTATAGGACTATCCTCTGTCAATTCTTTCTCTGGCGAATCCAGAGTAATTACTTGTTCGGGCTCTGAAGGATGGAGGACTTTCAGGGGCTTCCTCCTGAACGGTGCTAGGCTCACCTTCCGCAGCTTTGCCTTTTAGTTGCTTCTTTGACCTTGGAGGTGCATTACCCAAAGGAGAAGTTGTAAAATCTACACCGAGGTAGATTAACCCATTCATAGCGGCACCAATGCTCCGTTCTCCACATAGTTTCCTTTACCCTCTCCTTGATTGTCTGAGGAGCCTTGCTTCTGTCAATGTCCGGGAAGGGCCAATCATCCCCTTCTGTATCATTATACACTTTGTCTACTTCGTCTTCCGTGGTTTGGAAGCCTTTTGGGACAATGGCCACTCCGTATTGGATGATTTCCGTTAATGCCAAGCGAGAGTGATCCTTTCTTCTGAGTTCTACCTCATGGAGAACGTCAATGTAGATATCCTCAATCTGAGGGACATGAATCGGATCAAGCTTAGCCCTTGGTAGACAGCCCCTAGGGTCAAATGTAGGCCTTGCTGGGAAATCATGCTTTAGGTTGAGCAATTCTAGCTCAGCAAACATCTCCTTCGCCTTGTGATAGCTGGAGCATGTGTAACGAGCCTACCTGTGAGGGGGAAAGGAGTTCCGCCCTTCTTTCTCTTGAGGCACTTTTCATGGTATGTGACGAGCTGTCTTGATAGTTCCAATAAAATCAGCTTTGGTCCAGCATACCTCGGCAACCTGGTTGGTTCGCCCCAAAAAGTTGACCAGCCCTTAGATAGGTGAACGTGGGAAATTGGGTGAACAAGGCTCCCCATTTCTCTGTGACTGCCACTATGTTTTTGGTTGTCCGGCTATGAGTCAAGTTCGGGCGCAACATGCACATGATGTGGTAGAAGAAAACATCATTGATCTTAGCGAAGTTGAGGGATACTGTTCTCTAGTCTCAGCTCTTGATAGTATTCATATATTTTGGCTTGAGGCCATAGTTCCACTTCGGTGCAGCCCTGGGTAATCTCTTTCAGCTGCTTGCAGCATAGACGACGTAGGAGTTCATGTGAAATACTCCAGTCGTAGCGAAGCTGTTGCAGTTGCTCGGATATTGTGTTGCTTATTATCTCCCCCCAGCAGAAAGCGCTGATCGGGCAGATTCTTATTCATTGTTTCCAGGTACCCGCAGCATCCACTTATGGAAGTAGTGAGCATCTGAAAGACCGAAGACTCTGCTTAGGAAAGTGATTGTATCACTGAGTTCCTCTGAGAAATCACTCCGGTGGATAGTTTGAGGCCACCGGGTCACTACCTTCTTATTCTTGAGGTAGACCTCATTCATTAATTGCATGCACTTGCCTTCGTCGTCCTCCCAAGCCTGGATGCATTCCTGTTGGCTAACAGCCACATAGTTCCGGTGGTGAGGGATGCCAAGCATCAACTCAAAGCGACGGGCAGTAAGGTTTATAACTACCTCGCCCTTGCTGTTCTCGACACATCTCGTGTCCTTGTTGAAAGATTGTGCAACAACCATCATAAACTCGTTATTCATAGCGCTGACAGGGATTCCTCTGGCAAAGTGCAGGGCATTGCCTATTAGCTTGTCCAGCCATGGACTTCTTGTCACCTTTTTGAGTTCTTAGCCCAGAACTCTTCCATGTCAATGTGACCCAATTCAGAGTCCCGGATATCCATATTACACTCTGCTTGTGATTCGGGCATTCTGACCCTTCTGGTATTTATATTTCATTTCTTCTTCTGTTAGCTTTGCCTTTCCTCTTGGTTTGGCGGGCTTCTTGCTTGACGTAGACATGTGTTCTTTCGAAGGCTTATCTGATGATCTGCACGTAGAAGGAGCGAAACCCAGTCCAGGAAAGGTTGAATTAGACATTTGATTTTCCATGGGAACGCTTAGCAGGAGAAAGAATTAGAGATTTAAAGGCCCAGGGCGCAGGGCGCATGAAAAATACAATTGGCAGGCCAAATAGATAAGGCGCGCAAGGAATGCATGTTGCAGAGGTTAAGTTGGCGCCAAAAGCGCATGGCGCATGGATGAAGTAGGTTACATTTTATAATAGGGTGCACAGGAAATGCGTGTTACACTGGGGTTCGATGCGCCCTATGGCACATGGAAAGAAACATGTATGCAGCATGGACGAATGATGCGCCAAAGGAATATAACGAGGCGCATGGAAAGGCTTACATAACATCATGTTACTTGCAATCGGAGGGTGTGCCAGCGCCTATGTATATCTTTATACTTGCGCGAATAAAGTTTTTGTTACATGATAGCTAGGTGCGCCCTTTGGCGCATGGAAATGGGATGCAACATGGAGAAAAGGCGCCCCAAAGGCTTTTTAAGGAGGCGCGGATTCTAGATTTGTAACATGTAAAAAGGGTGTGCTTAGGGGCACATGAAATTCAGACTGCAGCATGATGGCAGGCGTGCGCCATGGCGCGGATCTTGAGTATGTTGCATGTCGCAACAGATGCGCCGATGGGAAACACTTAACCATTTAAACATTTTTCAACTCTATCTTCCACTCGAAAGGATGCTTGGTATAACAAGGTTTTATAAAGAGGATCACAGACCAAGCTAATGCAAAACCACCCCCTTTTTTCCAACAAATCCGGAAAGAGGGAGGGAGAGGAGGAAGAAAACACAAACTTGACAGGATAGGGGAGAAACAAGCCCAACATATTTCATTTTTAAAACCGACTAGCCACTAAAGAAACAGACTACGCAAGCAACAATCAGACCAGACAAAGAAATAAGCTCAAAGGAGAGAAACACAGGCCAAGAACGTGAAAGCATTCAAAAACAAACCAGGAGAACCACCTACCTCGAATATATATTGAAAATTTGTGGCGAGTGGGTCCACAGAGCAATGACAGCGACAGAGCAGAGCTGACAAATCCAGAGCGATCACGTGCTTGGCGAAATGGAATGAAAATGACATGGCGGGCACGTATATTTATAGAAAAATTGGTCATCAATGCGCTAACCACTTTTGAAATGGCGCATGAAAGTTGCTGTCGACAGGGGAAAGCGTGCGCCCTTTGGCGCACGAAAGTATTTGACAACAGACGATTGAGCGCGCCTTTGGCGCACCATATGCATTGTCGACATGAAGTTATGTGCGCCCTTTGGCGCACGAAAACTTCGTGTTGCAGCGAGATTATGTGCGCCCTTTGGCGCACGAAAAGTGGCGCAACAAAAGCAATGTCAATAATAAGGCGCATGCGCCTTGGCGCACGCAAAAGAGACTCAACATCCTTTGGCGCACCGAAAGACGTGGTAACATGGAAAATCATGCGCCAAAGGCTTTTAAGGGGGCGCACCAAAACTTTGTGTTGCAAGGCAAATCCATGCGCCTAGCCAAAAAAGGCTCAAAAAGACTAAGTTCGAAAACTAGATTTCCCGGGAAGGGATTTTACAACGTTTTGAACGCGAAGGGTCCCTAACGAGGGATCGAAACAAAATTTTCGGTATGGTTATCGGTAAAATTGCCCTTGTCAATTTTATGGGATAACAGCTGGCTCTTTCTGGGGACTATCCCTGAGCGAACTCGGGGGTAGAGAATCCCAGATTTCATGTGCCTATCCATTGGGTACGGAGTCAAAAACAAGGGGGACCAAAGGGAAGACAAAGGAAACACACAACCAACCGAAAGCGAACACACGACGAAAGCAAACACACAATGAAAGCATAAACTGTACAAAGAAGAGAGCAAGCTCTACTTCTTGAAGATCTTGAGATGTTGCCCGCTATAGGGAAGCGGGAGTTCAGCTCCATCTAGATATGAGAGATAGAAACTATTCTCTCCATTGAGTTGCTTGATTTTAAAGGGCCCTCTCCATAGGGAATCAAATTTTCCATGCATGCCCTTTGGCTCTCTTCGCTTGTCCCATAAGAGGACGAGATCTCCCACTTGAAAATCTCTCTGCTTGGCCTTTTTATCAAAAAGCCTCTTTACTTGATTCTGATGTTCAGTGATCCTGTCGACCACTCTTACTCTCTTTTCTTCAAGTTCCGCAAGATACATGATTCTCTTTTCTAGAGAATTCTGGAAAGTTTCATCTTCGATCACTCGTGCCAAGCGTAGAGCAGGAAGTTCCGCAGAAATGGGCAGTTCGGCATCAGTGCCATATAACACTTGAAAAGGTGACATGCCGAGAGATCTCTTGGGAGTAATGCGGTCCGCCCATAAAGCATCGTACAAAGACTTGTGCCACATCCGTTGATTCTCATCTACTAATTTCCATATGATGGTCACCAAGTTCTTATTACTGGATTCCGCTTGACCATTTCCCTGAGGGTAATAATCCGAGGCATGTGCTAAAGTTATCCCATATTCATAGCAAAAACTAATAACTTCCCGGGAGGAGAAGTTAGAAGCATTATCAGCAACGATTTTGTTTGGAACGTCGAACCTGACAATGATATTCTCTTTGATAAAACTGCAAACCACCTCAGAAGTGGCATGCTTGACGGGTATGGCTTCCACCCACTTAGTGAAGTAATCTATTGCTGTAAGGACATAGCTATGTCCGGCACTCGATTGAGGATTGAGTGCGCCAATAAAATCAATTCCCCATTGCCTGAATGGTTCATTGATGATGACCGGCCTTAGGGGAAGGGCAGCCAACTTAGACTTGCCGACGAATTGTTGATAGGGTTCACACTTTGCCACCCAGGTAGCCGCATCTTGAAAGAGCGTTGGCCAATAATATCTGGCTCGAATGATCTTATGTGCTGTCACAGAAGAAGAAAAATGGCCTCCACAGGCTGAATTGTGAAAACTTTCCAACAGTTTCACTTGCTGGGGCTTGTCAACACATCGCAGGAAGACACTGTCTATCCCGCGCTTATATAAACCATCATCCCAGATGACATATTTAGCTGCCCTGAGCTTTATAGTGTGCTTCTCCTTTGCGGTTAGGTGCATTGGGCATTCGCCGTAGGTAAGGAAGAAAGCAATGTCGGAGTACCACTCATCACTAGTTGCAACAAATAAAACTAGAGGCAGAGAATCAGGTTCCTCTAGGGAGCTTTGCTCTTTGTCGGTACAGTCCTCTTTTCCTTTAGGATTTTTCTGAATCTTTGTTTTCAGCCATTAGCTGACACAGGCCCTTGCCCCTTACCAGCTTGGTTGGTTTAATATCCAGGTCATATTCCTGGACCTTTGCGATCCAATTCCCTCTCAAACTTCCTAACTCCTGCTGAGTTAGAATTGATTTCACCGCCGTGTCAGGGACCAGCACCACCGTATGCGAGTTTAGAATGTAATACCTGAAATTCTTCACTGCTTTGACAACGGCAAAGGCATGCTTTTCCAATTGAGTCATCTTCAATGTTTACAAATTGCGGGTGTGCCTCAGAACCTATATTGACTGGTTCTGTCTCTGGGGATGAGTCAGGACCATCTCGCCTCTTCTTTTTCACAAAACGGTCATGCCTGTCAAACAGGCGCTCCAGAGAAACCAGGCCCTTCGGAATTTTATTTCCTTTGAGCTGACATATGCCGTCTTTCTCCTCTGATTCATGGTTTTGACCGTTGATTGATTCACGACATGTAGAAGTGGATCCTTCAAATACAACTCGTCAAAATTTTCTGATTTTTCTAGAAAGGCAATGAGGTGATTATCATCGTTGAATACCTGCCAATGCTGAGAGTTGTCTGGCACGCTTGGGCGGAAAACCACTTCAATGGTGTATTTGTTCGTTTTCAAACCCGGGTGTGGGAGCATGAGAGATGCTGAAACGGCCAATGAATCGGCCATGTCATTTTGAGCTCTTGGAATTTGCCCCTATCGAAAGGCATCAAATTCTTCGATGCCATCCCATACTGCGTTGCGGTAGTGCCTGAGCCTTTCATTTTTCACTTGGTAAATCCTTTTGACCTGATTTACAACTAGCTCAACATCACCTTGTACCTTTAGATTTTTAATTCCCCTTTCCTTTTGCGGCTTGCATACCGAGTAACAGAGATCATACTCAGCAGTATTGTTAGTATTGAAAACTGCAACTTGAAAGAAAGAGGAATTACCTCCTCTTCGGGAGATATTAGCACGATTCCGGCGCCACATCCACTAGTCGCACAACTGCCATCAAACTGCTAGGTCCAGATCTCATTAAGATCCTTTTCTTGAACAAAAACGCCCTTTGTACCCGTCTCGGTAGATAAGAAGTAGTTCCCCATCCCTGATGATTCAAAAAGGATTTGGGCTTTGGGGTCCTCAGAGCTAGTAACCAAGTACTTCTTTTGCGATTTTGGTTCTAAAGTCTACATCACACCTTTGACGGGTATTCTAGCTTTAGACCAGTCCATGTGAATTTCTCCACCAACTTCGCTGCAAAAGCTCCTTCCCAGCAGAATTCCATAGGCTGCTGGAATGTCAGCAACGAGGACTGTCATTTTTACTCTTTTATCTGGGAAAGCCGCAAACGCAAATTGCGCGTCTTTGATTTGGCCAACCAACAGAACTTGCTTGGTTTCCAATGAATAACATCTGCCGAACGGTTTGGTAAGAGTGAGGCCCAAAGCATGGGCGACTTTCGCCGCATGACATTATCAGAAGCTCCGGAATCAATTATGCAGTTGCTCAACTTATGGCCGTTGATTAGGAGAGAGAGATAGAAAGGTTCTATCTTACCTGATGTAGATGTTGAAGCAACATTATGCGGGATTCAGGGGGAGTGGAAAGGATTCCTTTTGGGGAAACCTGCTTAGGTATAACAGCTTGACTCTGAATATATTTAGTTAATCTTACAAGCTGTTCGGGATTTGACTGAAGGTACTCGGCTTCAGACATTTGGATCTTGGTCTTTTTGCATGATCTATTATATCGAATGCGGCCAAGGGTTGCGTTGGTGAGGGAATGAGTCCTTCATTTCGCGATGGTGGAACGGGGTTACTGATCTTTATAGGAATATGAGGGGGCTGATTCGGAGGAGAGATGGGCGAAAAGACTTCTTTACAAAAGACTTAACAGGGAATTGAGTAGAAGAGGATCACCTCTTCTAGCAATGGTTGGAGGCGCATTTGACACGACCTTCTCCTTCTGCACATGGGCAGCAACTTCCACTTCCTTTCCTTGCGAGCGGGTAAAAACAGCGTAGGATTGTCCACTTGCATAGCCCTGAGTACTCTCTTCTTCATCAGATTCATTCTCATCGAATTCCATGTATCCAATAGTAGAGTCGCCAGTCGGCTCACCGACATCTTGATCATCTTCGCCTTGAGGTGAAGGTTCTTCATAGTACTGCTCTTCCTCTTCAATTTCGGCCAAAGCATTGACCAGAGGAGCTTCAAGCACCAACCGTGGAGCAGTTGCAGGTAGACGCGGTCTTTGTGAAACATTGTTGGGAATGAAACTCCTTCGTGGAACGTCTCGGTATGAAGAACTAGGAGCCTGGGCCAACTGCTTTTTCAATGCGAGCAGATCATTCGCCATCTTTTGGAATGCCGGATCAGATGAAGTAGCAGGCGAGGGATCTGAAGATTTGGACTTTGATGATTCCTTTCTCAACTCGCCAGATATTATCAAATTGTCTTCTATCCGAATGGCAGCAGCCTAAGCGAGTGGCAGGGTAGCTACTCGCTCTTGAAGGAGCAAGAAGCTGACTTTTGAGCTCATGGCGTTCACGAAGAAACACTTCTGATTCTCCGGTGTTGGAAGCATGGCAGTAGGGACACGGTTGATTAATGCATTGAACCGGGCGACGAAATCGCGCATAGTCTCATTGGCTTCTTTTTTCAGGTGAGTGATCCGTGATAACAACGTAAATGCATCTTCTGAAGGCTTGTATCTGTCTTCAAAAGCTTCCCGCAAGGTTGCCCAACTAGTGATAGATGCGGCCGGCAAATGCTGAAACCATTCGGCTGCGAGCCCTTGTAGAGTTTCCAGAAAAAGGCGAACCGACACATCTTCGTGAGTCACGTCCAAAATACTGCATGACATAATGAAAGCAGATATGTTGGGAATCCGTGCTTTGATTTCCGCTCCCGTCGAATTTAGGAAAATTCTTTCGGTTTCCGTGAGGGAGTGCGTGAACTGGATGTGGCAGTGGCGAGAGGACCCATAGCATTTCCCCATGGTACCGCCATTTGAAAGGCTGGAAAAAGCACACGAGCTGGGAGGGGCGGTTCCACTGAGCAGCAAGGCACTACAAAGGGATGTAGATGCTCCTTGTAAAAGACTTTTTCTTCGTGGAGGTGAGACACTCCTGGATGACCGGCTAGCCAAGCTTAGCGCTGAAAAACGTGCCGGTGTTACGCTGAAATTGTGCGTTTGAAGCAGATCAAAAGTAGGATCAACTTCTCCACGGGCTCTCCTGCTGCGCGTAAAAGTTTCACTTGCCAGCGTACCTTCCAGATCTGCAATGTTATGGCGCATATTTAAACTTTATTTTGGGTGTACTTGCCGATTTTCTGGTTTTTTCTGACAAAAACCAGTAGCAGGTACTTTTCTGAATATTTAAAAAATTATCCTCCTCGAAAAACTGATTTTGGTTAATGACAAATAGCAGCGAGGATAAGATGGCAGGGAAGAATAGCAGGCTGTTTTTCAGATCTGATCTTTACTTTTTCAGAGGGTTTTAAACTTTTTGGAAAATAGTCAAAAATCCAGATCTACGGAAAAATAATGATTTTGATAAAAACTCAACGAACTAAAGATCTGTAACTAGGCCCGATCTATGACTCTCAGAAGAAAATTTTTCGATTTGAGCACTTTTGCAAATTTTTTGGATTTTTATAAAAAATTTAGGTTTGCAAACAGGCAGCAATCTTTTGATTTTTCTGATTTTATGTTATACCACCAGCATAGATCTGACAGATTTGTTCGATTCCCCAGGGGAGTCACCAAAAACTGTTGGTCCGAAAATCTGTCGCGCGGACAGATCTATGGATAGACGAGCCAACAGTGTTGCAGGGCTTAGCCCCGCTTTGAGACAGCAAAGCGAAACTATTTTATTGCTATTTCTACTAGCAGGAACCTATGCAAGTCTCACAGATTTTACCTTCGAGGGTTGGGATCTCATCCCAATAGAGTATTTCAGGCTGTGAAAGGAAAGGAATGAAAGAGGGAGAAGAGAAAGAACAGATCCGAAGGGAGAAAAGAAATGAATTCCAAATCAGAAAGGTAAGAAGATTTATGTTTTTAGTTTGGTAGTAAACAGAGCCAAACCTACTTGCATAAATAAACAAAGCAATACTGATAAAAAAATGACGGAAAAGTAGATATGAATCCAACAGATTAAACACATACAGATCTAACGTAAGAAAGATCTAACGTGTAACATAGCTATTGAGCACAAAGTCTGAATAATTGTATTACTATTCCTCTTTCTGTTACAAGAAAGCTCAAAGTTTTTCTCTCCTCACTTCTATTTCTATTTGAAAAGATGTTCACCTTTGAATACAACAAGTATTCTCATACTTATAGAAGATGAGGGAAAGAGAAGGAAAAATGGAGCCAACCACTTATTTACAAAGATATTTACAAAATATCCAGAAAGTCATGTTGACTTTGACAACTTTGATAGATGACATCATCCCATGATGCAACACGGATGATGTCATCATTTGTGCCAACACATTTTTAGACATTTCGAAAAAGAAAGTCGGAGAATATAGAGAAGGAGAAGAAGAAGAAGAAGAAGAAGAAGAATAAGAAGAAGAAGAAGAAGCTATTCATCATCATCATCCTGCGGCCGAAAAGGGGTCACCTGTTTCTGATGCTGCTCATGTGATGAGATGTGGAACTGAGCACGGTATTCCAAGAAACTTGCTGATCATTGGCCCAAACTGATCCTGTGACGGATCCTTGTGCCGTTCACTGATTGCTTCGCAAGTTTCCCGCTCATCTATGAGCTTTTCTAGGATCTTGGAATAGTCTTTACCCGTCTCGATTAGGAAACCGATGAAGTCCCTACAAGCCAGTAGGTTGTTGATAGATTCAGATGTCGAACGTGACCTCTGGCCATGTTCCTTGAGAGGCTCTCTCCTTGAAAATCCAGACAGTGTCATCAGCTGATCTCAAGGTAAGGGAAGGAGTGAGCAACCCTGGAGTCATAGCGGAGAACAATTTTCTCCATTTGATGCATTGCATCCAGGGCCATCTTCTTTTACCTTGTCTATCTTTTCTAGAATGAATTCTAGCTGATCTATCTGATAGTCCAGAGAGGACATAGTTTTGTTGAGGGCCCTTGGATAGCCAAAGACTCCGAACTTGACCAGATCTTTGACTGAATAGTCGAACATTTGTTGGAAGGTCTCATGCTGGAGTCTAGCATGCTCCAACTCTTCTGATATCTGGACTCTGCTAATGCTTGGAGTTCCTTGTTCACCTTTCTCGATGTTCAGGTATAAACTGATATACTCGGCGATTACTTTTTCACTATCCTTGAGGATTTGGCTCCTCCAAGCAAAAACGGCCATACCTTGCTCACCGATCTTTGAATACTCATTGATCTTCTCCTGACTGAGCAGCTCAGGAGTCTCGGCGGCAGTTGTGGGAGGTGAACTTCCCATCTTCTATAAGGCTTGAAGTAGGTATTTGTTCTGCTGCTTCAGTAGCCTTTTCTCCTCTTTCGTTTCCTGAAGCTTTTTGTAGAGTGCATGAACTGCAGAAAGAGCTTCCCCCTGGAGACTTTTAGAGGATGTCCCCATTGTGACTTAGGTCACGGTGAAATCTATCAGAGACAGATTCTTCTTTCTCTTTGAGGGGGTTGGGGTACGCTATTTCCATGACTCTCTCACCTGCAACGCTCTTTGAGAAGCATATAACCGGCTTCTGTTTCTTTGCTCCTTTGCTCCTTATTTTCGACACATCTTATGTCTTTGTTGTAACATTGGGCAATCACCATCATGAATTCGTTGTTGACAGCGCTGACGGGGATTCCTCCGGCGAAGTGTAGGGCACTGCCTATTAACTTGTCCATCCATGGACTTCTTGTAACTTTCTGAGTTCTAACCCAGAACTCATCCATGTCAATGTGACCCAATTCTGAGTCTCTGACATCCATACTGCACTCAGCCTGTGATTCGGGCATCCTGACCCTCTGATATTTGTATTTCATCTCTTCCTCTGTCAGCTTAGCCTTTCCTCTTGGTTTGGTGGGTTTCTTGCTTGACGTAGACATGTGTTCTTTCAAACTCAGTTGCTGATCTGCATGAAGAAGAAGTGAGACCCAATCCAAAAAGGTTGAATTAGTCATTTGATCTTCCATTGGAATGCTAGCAGAAGAAAGAGTTAGAGATTTTAAGGCTCAGGGCGCAGGGTGCATGAAAAATGCAACTGGCAGGCCAAATAGATAAGGCGCACAGAAAAGGAATGTTGCAGAGGTTAAACTGGCGCCAAAGGCGCATGGCGCATGGATGTAGCAGATTACATTTTATGGCAGGGCGCATGGGAATTGTATGTTACATTGGTATTCGGTGCGCCCTTTGGCGCATTGATGGACCGTGTAACATGGATTTTTCGTGCGCCAAAAGGGATATGGCGCGGCGCATGAAGGGTTTACACAACATCATGTTACTGGCGATCGGGGGTGCGCCCGCGCCTTTATAGCTTTATACTTGCGCGCAGAAGGCTTGTGTTGCATCAAAACTGGGTGCGCCCTTTGGCGCATGGAAACGGGATGTAACATGGATAAATGGTGCGCCAAAGGCTTTTAAGGAGGCGCGGGATTTATACTTGTAGCATGCGAAAAAGGGCGCGCTTTGAGGGCACATGAATTCTAGATGTAGCAGGACAAAAGGCTGCGCCATTGGCGCGGATTTCAATTATGCAACAAGGCGGATAGATGCGCCGAGGGGCGCAACTGTCTTAAGTGCAACAAGGTGCGCCAGTGCGCCATAGAACTAAACTCTTTGCTCAAACCTTTTCATTCTTTCCTCCATTTCAAAGGTTGCTTGGACATATAAGGTTTCAGAGAAAAGCTTTATCAGACCAAGCCATTTTCAAAACAACACCCCTTTACCAGCAGATCTGGAAAGAGGGAGGGAAGGGAGGAGGAAAAGAAGAAAATGAGACAGGGCATAGCACAGGGGGGGGAAGGCCTAGTTTAATCCATATTCTCATTTAAACACTGAATAGCAGACCAAAACACAGACCATGCACACTCAACAGAAAGCAGATCAAACACATGAAAGCATAAAACAGAGAAGAGGGAGAACCTCTTACCTTAAATATAGAAAAAGATTTGGAAAGCAGGTACACAGGGCGACGATAGCGACAGAGCAGAGGCTGACAAATCCAGAGTGATCACGTGCTTCGCAAAAAGGAATGAAAATGACATTGGGCGCGCACTGATATTTATAGAAAAACTGGTCATCAATGCGCCAACCACTTTTGAAATGGCGCATGAAAGTTGCTGTCGACAGGGGAAAGCGTGCGCCCTTTGGCGCACGAAAGTATTTGACAACAGAAGATTGAGCGCGCCTTTGGCGCACCATATGCATTGTCGACATGAAGTTATGTGCGCCCTTTGGCGCACCAAAACTTCGTGTTGGAAACAGCAGCAGATTATATGCGCCCTTTGGCGCACCGAAAAGTGGAGCAACAAAAGCAATGTTAACAATAAGGCACATGCGCCTTGGCGCAAAAAGAGACTCAACATCCTTTGGTGCACAAAAGACATGCTAACATGGAAAATCATGTGCCAAAGGCTTTTAAGGGGGCGCACCAAAACTTGGTGTTACAAGGCAAATCCATGCGCCCAGCCAAAAAAGGCTCAAAAAGACTAAGTTCAAAAACTAGATTTCCCGGGAAGGGATTTAACAACGTTTCGAACGCGAAGGATCCCTAACGAGGGATCGAAACAAAATTTTCGGTATGGTTATCGGTAAAATTGCCCTTGTCAATTTTACGGGATAACAGCTGGCTCTTTTGGGGACTATCCCTGAGCGAACTCGGGGGTAGAGAATCCCAGATCACATGTGCCTATCCATTGGGTACGGAGTCAAAAACAAGGGGGACCGGAGGGAGAACAAAGGAAACACACAACCAACCGAAAGCAAACACACGACGAAAGCAAACACACAACAAAATATAAACTGTACAAAGAAGAGAGCAAGCTCTACTTCCTGAAGATCTTGAGATGTTGCCCGCTATAGGGAAGCGGGAGTTCAGCTCCATCCAGATATGAGAGATAGAAACTATTCTCTCCATTGAGTTGCTTGATTTTGAAGGGCCCTCTCCACAGGGAATCAAATTTTCCGTGCATGCCCTTTGGCTCTCTTCGCTTGTCCCACAAGAGGACAAGGTCTCCCACTTGAAAATTTCTCTGCTTGGCCTTTCTTATCAAAAAGCCTCTTTACTTGATTCTGATGTTCAGTGATCCTGTCGACCACTCTTACTCTCTTTTCTTCAAGTTCCACAAGATACATGATTCTCTTTTCTAGAGAATTCTGGAAAGTTTCATCTTCGATTACTCGTGCCAAGCGTAGAGCAGGAAGTTCGGCAGAAATGGGAAGTTCGGCATCAGTGCCATATAACACTTGAAAAGGTGACATGCCGAGAGATCTCTTGGGAGTAATGCGGTCCGCCCACAAAGCGTCGTACAAAGACTTGTGCCACATCCGCTGGTTCTCATCTACTAATTTCCGTATGATGGTCACCAAGTTCTTATTACTGGATTCCGCCTGACCATTTCCCTGAGGGTAATAATCCGAGGCATGTGCTAAAGTTATCCCATATTCATAGCAAAAACTAATAACTTCCCGCGAGGAGAAGTTAGAAGCATTATCAGCAACGATTTTGTTTGGAACGCCGAACCTGACAATGATATTCTCTTTGATAAAACTGCAAACCACCTCAGAAGTGGCATGCTTGACAGGTATGGCTTCCACCCACTTAGTGAAGTAATCCGTTGCTGTAAGGACATAGCTATGTCCGGCACTCGATTGAGGATTGAGTGCACCAATAAAATCAATTCCCCATTGCCTGAATGGTTCATTGATGATGACCGGCCTTAGGGGAAGGGCAGCCAACTTGGGCTTGCCGACGAATTGTTGATAGGGTTCACACTTTGCCACCCAGGTAGCCGCATCTTGAAAGAGCGTCGGCCAATAATACCTGGCTCGAATGATCTTATGTGCTGTCACGGAAGAAGAAAAATGGCCTCCACAGGCTGAATTGTGAAAACTTTCCAGCAGTTTTACTTGCTGGGGCTTGTCAACACATCGCAGGAAGACACCGTCTATCCCGCGCTTATATAAACCGTCATCCCAGATGACATATTTAGCTGCCCTGAGCTTTATAGTGCGCTTCTCCTTTGCGGTTAGGTGCATTGGGCATTCGCCGTAGGTAAGGAAGAAAGCGATGTCGGAGTACCACTCATCACTAGTTGCAACAAATAAAACTAGAGGCAGAGAATCAGGTTCCTCTAGAGGGCTTTGCTCTTTGTCGGTACAGTCCTCTTTTCCTTTAGGATTTTCTGAATCTTTGTTTTCAGCCATTAGCTGACACAGGCCCTTGCCCCTTACCAGCTTGGTTGGTTTAATATCCAGGTCATATTCCTGGACCTTTGCGATCCAATTCCCTCTCAAACTTCCTAACTCCTGCTGAGTTAGAATTGATTTCACCGCCGTGTCAGGGACCAGCACCACCGTATGCGAGTTTAGAATGTAATACCTGAAATTCTTCACTGCTTTGACAACGGCAAAGGCATGCTTTTCCAATTGAGTCATCTTCAACTCGTGAGGCTTGAGGGGAGAACTCATGAATGCAATCGGGGATTCAATGTCTTCGGAATTCTTTTGCATTAAGATTGCAGACACAGTATGTTCTGATGCGTAGCTATACATGATGAAGTCCTTGGAGAAGTCGGGACATACCAGGACTGGTGCATGAGCAACAGAAGCTTTTATTTCTTCAAATGACCTTTTCCCTTCTTCACTCCATCTGAAAGTGGGTGATCCTTTCATCATGTTCAGTATGTGGCGAGTCTTTTCGGCAAAGTCAGGAACAAAACGCCTAAGAAAGTTCACCTTTCCGAAGAAAGAATGAACACCAGTCTTGCTTGTAGGCAGAGTAAGGCTCTGAATAGCCTTAACCCTTTCAATATCTATCTTCGTTCCTTCTTTGCTAACCACATGCCCTAGCAACTTCCCTTCCGTGACTCCAAAAACGGACTTTTTGGGATTTAGGGAAATTCCATGTTCTCGGCACCTGGCCAATACTTGCTCCAAGTGATCACAATGATCACTTCGTTGTTTAGAGAACACGGTTAAGTCATCTAGATAAACTACAATGACTTTTCCCATCATACCTTTAAATGCAAAGTCCATGGCCCGTTGAAAAGTAGCACCTGCATTAGTCAGGCCAAAAGGCATCCTGCTGTAGGCAAATGTACCCCAGGGAGTAGTGAATGCTGTTTTGAATTGATCTTCAGGCGAGACTTCAATCTGATTGTAGCCTGAAAAACCGTCAAGCATGGACAGCATCTCTGATCCAGTTACTGCTTGCAGAACTTGATCCATTATCGGAAGAGGGTAGTTGTCTTTCAGCGAAGCTTGATTCAAATTTCGAAAGTCTACGCAGATGCGTATCTCACCGTTTTTCTTGCGCACTGGCACAATATTTGCTACCCAAGTACTGTGATGGATAGGGAAGATGATTCTTGCATCCAGCATCTTCTGAATTTCGGCCTGGATGGTGCCCGAGATCTTAGGATTATAATGCCTTTGCTTCTGGCGAAAGGCTTTGACATCTTCTTTCAGCGGTATGTCATGCTGAACGTCCTTTGGCTTGAAGGACTTTAGATCGGCATAGGACCATGCCAACACATCCATATATTTCTTCAGCAACTTGACAAATTTCCGCTTCTCTTCAGGCGTGCAACATTTGCCAATGTTTACAAATTGCGGGTGTGCCTCAGAACCTATATTGACTGGTTCTGTCTCTGGGGATGAGTCAGGACCATCTCGCCTCTTCTTTTTCACAAAACGGTCATGCCTGTCAAACAGGCGCTCCAGAGAAACCAGGCCCTTCGGAATTTTATTTCCTTTGAGCTGACATATGCCGTCTTTCTCCTCTGATTCATGGTTTTGACCGTTGATTGATTCACGACATGTAGAGGTGGATCCTTCAAAATACAACTCGTCAAAATTTTCTGATTTTTCTAGAAAGGCAATGAGGTGATTATCATCGTTGAATACCTGCCAATGCTGAGAGTTGTCTGGCACGCTCGGGCGGAAAACCACTTCAATGGTGTATTTGTTCGTTTTCAAACCCGGGTGTGGGAGCATGAGAGATGCTGAAACGGCCAATGAATCGGCCATGTCATTTTGAGCTCTTGGAATTGCCCCTATCGAAAAGGCATCAAATTCCTCGATGCTGTCCCATACTGCGTTGCGGTAGTGCCTGAGCCTTTCATTTTTCACTTGGTAAATCCTTTTGACCTGATTTACAACTAGCTCAGCATCACCTTGTACTTTAGATTTTTAATTCCCCTTTCCTTTGCGGCTTGCATACCGAGTAACAGAGATTCATACTCAGCAGTATTGTTAGTATTGAAAAACTGCAACTTGAAAGAAAGAGGAATTACCTCCTCTTCGGGAGATATTAGCACGATTCCGGCGCCACATCCACTAGTTGCGCAACTGCCATCAAACTGCAATGTCCAGATCTCATTAAGATCCTTTTCTTGAACAAAAATGCCCTTTGTACCCATCTCGGTAGATAAGAAGTAGTTCCCCATCCCTGATGATTCAAAAAGGATTTGGGCTTTGGGGTCCTCAGAGCTAGTAACCAAGTACTTCTTTTGGGATTCTGGTTCTAAAGTCTGCATCACACCTTTGACGGGTATTCTAGCTTTAGACCAGTCCATGTGAATTTCTCCACCAACTTCGCTGCAAAAGCTTCTTCCCAGCAGAATTCCATAGGCTGCTGGAATGTCAGCAACGAGGACTATCATTTTTACTCTTTTATCTGGGAAAGCCACAAACGCAAATTGCGCGTCTTTGATTTGGCCAATCAACGGAACTTGCTTGGTTTCCAATGAATAACATCTGCCGAAAGGTTTGGTAAGAGTGAGGCCCAAAGCATGGGCGACTTTCGCCGGCATGACATTATCAGAAGCTCCGGAATCAATTATACAGTTGCTCAACTTATGGCCGTTGATTAGGAGAGAGAGATAGAAAGGTTCTATCTTGCCTGATGCAGATGTTGAAGCAACATTTATGTGGGATTCAGGAGGAGTGGAAAGGATTCCTTTCGGGGAAACCTGTTTAGATGTAACAGCTTGACTCTGAATATATTTAGTTAATCTTACAAGCTGTTCGGGATTTGACTGAAGGTACTCAGCTTCAGACATTTGGATCTTGGTCTTTTTTGCATGATCTATTATATCAAATGCGGCCAAGGGTTGCGTTGGTGAGGGAATGAGTCCTTCACTTCGCGATGGTGGAACAGGGTTACTGATCTTGATAGGAATATGAGGGGGCTGATTCGGAGGAGAGATGGGTGGAAAAGACTTCTTTGTAAAAGACTTAACAGGGAATTGAGTAGGAAGAGGATTACCTCTTCTAGCAATGGTTGGAGGCACGTTTGACACGACCTTCTCCTTCTGCACATGGGCAGCAACTTCCGCTTCCTTTCCTTGCGAGCGGGTAAAAACAGCGTAGGATTGTCCGCTTGCATAGCCCTGAGTACTCTCTTCTTCATCAGATTCATCCTCATCAAATTCCATGTATCCAATAGTAGAGTCGCCAGTCGGCTCACCGACATCTTGATCATCTTCGCCTTGAGGCGAAGGTTCTTCATAGTACTGCTCTTCCTCTTCAATTTCGGCCAAAGCATTGACCGGAGGAGCTTCAAGCGCCAACCGTGGAGCAGTTGCAGGTAGACGCGGTCTTTGTGAAACATTGTTGGGAACGAAACTCCTTCGTGGAACATCTCGGTATGAAGAACTAGGAGCCTGGGCCAACTGCTTTTTCAATGCGAGCAGATCATTCGCCATCTTTTGGAATGCTGGATCAGACGAAGTAGTGGGCGAGGGATCTGAAGATTTGGACTTTGATGATTCCTTTTTCAACTCGCCAGATATTATCAAATTGTCTTCTATCCGAATGGCAGCAGCCTGAGCGAGTGGTAGGGTAGCTACTCGCTCTTGGAGGAGCAAGAAGCTGACTTTTGAGCTCATGGCGTTCACGAAGAAACACTTCTGATTCTCCGGTGTTGGAAGCATGGCAGTAGGGACACGGTTGATTAATGCATTGAACCGGGCGACGAAATCGCGCATAGTCTCATTGGCTTCTTTCTTCAGGTGAGTGATCCATGATAACAACGCAAATGCATCTTCTGAAGGCTTGTATCTGTCTTCAAAAGCTTCCCGCAAGGTTGCCCAACTGGTGATAGATGCGGCCGGCAAATGCTGAAACCATTCGGCTGCGGGCCCTTGTAGAGTTTCCAGAAAAAGGCGAACCGACACATCTTCGTGAGTCACGTCCAAAATACTGCATGACATAATGAAAGCAGATATGTGGGAATCCGTGCTTTGATTTCCGCTCCCGTCGAATTTAGGAAAATTCTTTCGGTTTCCATGAGGGAGCGCATGAACTGGATGTGGCAGTGCGAGAGGACCCATAGCATTTCCCCATGGTACCGCCATTTGAAAGGCTGGAAAAAGCACACGAGCTGGGAGGGTGGTTCCACTGAGCAGCAAGGCACTACAAAGGGATGTAGATGCTCCTTGTAAAAGACTTTTTCTTCGTGGAGGTGAGACACTCCTGGATGACCGGCTAGCCGAGCTTAGCGCTGAAAAACGTGCCGGTGTTACGCTGAAATTGTGCCTTTGAAGCAGATCGAAAGTAGGATCAACTTCTCCACGGGCTCTCCTGCTGCGCGTAAAAGGTTCACTTGCCAGCGTACCTTCCAGATCTGCGATGTTATGGCGCAGATTTAAACTTTATTTTTGGGTGTACTTGCTGATTTTCTGGTTTTTCTGTCAAAAACCAGCAGCAGGTACTTTTCTAGATATTTAAATACTATCCTCTTCGAAAAACCGATTGCGGTTAATGACAAATAGTAGCGAGGATAAGATGGCAGGGAAGAATAGCAGGCTGATTTTCAGATCTGATTTTTACTTTTTCAGAGGGTTTTAAACTTTTTTAGAAAACAGTCAAAACTCAGATCTACGGAAAAATGCTAATTTTGATAAAAACTCAGCGAACTAAAGATCTGTAACTAGGCCCGATCTATGGATCTCAGAAGAAAATTTTCAATTTCGGGCACTTTTGCAAATTTTTGGATTTTCAACAAAAAGTTCAGATTTGCAAACTGGCAGCGATTTTATTATTTTTCTGATTTTATATTATACCACCACCATAGATCTGACAGATCTATCCGTTCCCCAGCGGAGTCGCCAAAAACTGTTGGTCCGAAAATCTGTCGCGTGGACAGATCTATGGATAGACGAGCCAACAGTGTGCAGGGCTTAGCCCCTCTTTGAGACAGCAAAGCGAAACTGGTTTATTGCTATTTCTACTAGCAGGAACCTATGCAAGTCTCACAGATTCTGCCTTCGGGGGTTGGGATCTCATCCCAGTAGAGTGTTTCAGGCTGCGAAAAGAAAGGAATGAAAGAGGGAGAAGAGAAAGAACAGATCCGAAGGGAGAAAAGAAATGAATTCCAAAGCAGAAAGGTCAGAAGATTTATGTTTTTAGTTTGGTAGTAAACAGAGCCAAACCTACTTGCATAAATAAACAAAGCAATACTGATAAACAAATGACGGAAAAGTAGATATGAATCCAACAGATTAAACACATACAGATCTAACGTAAGAAAGATCTAATGTATAACACAGCTATTGAGCACAAAGTCTGAATAATTGTATTACTGTTCTCTTCTGTTACAAGAAAGCTCAAAGTCTTTCTCTCCTCACTTCTATTTCTATCTAAAAGATGTTCACCCTGAATACAACAAGTATTCCCATATTTATAGAAGATGAGGGAGAGAGAAGGCAAAATGGAGCCAACCACTTATTTACAAAGATATTTACAAAATATCTAAAAGTCATGTTGACTTTGACAACTTGGTGGATGACATCATCCCATGATGCAACATGGATGATGTCATCATTTGTATCAACACATTTTAGACATTTCAAAAAGAAAGTCGGAGAATAGAGAGAAGAAGAAGAAGAAGAAGAAGAAGAAGAAGAAGCTACTCATCATCATCATCCTGCGGCCGAAAAGGGGTTGCCTGTTTCTGATGCTGCTCAGGAGATGATATGTGGAACTGAGCGCGGTATTCCAAAAACTTGCTAATCATCGGCCCAAATTGATCCTGTGATGGATCCTTGTGCCGTTCACTGATTGCTTCGCAAGTCTCCCGCTCGTCTATGAGCTTTTCTGGGATTTTGGAATAATCTTTCCCCGCCTCGATAAGGAACCCGATGAAGTCCCTACAGGCCAGTAGGTTGTTGATAGATTCAGTGTCGAATGTGACCTCTGGCCCTGTCCCTTGAGAAGCTATCTCCTTGAAAATCCGGATAGTGTCATCAACTGATCTCAAGGTAAGGGAAGGAGTGAGCAACCCTGGAGTCATGGCGAGAACAACTTTCTCCATTTGATGCATTGCATCCAGGGCCTCTTCCTTTACCTTGTCTATCTTTTCCAGAACGAATTCTAGCTGATCTATCCGATAGTCCAGAGTGGACATAGTTTTGTTGAGGGCCCTTGGATGGCCGAATACTCCGAACTTGACCAGATCTTCGACTGAACAGTCAAACATTTGCTGGAAGGTCTCGTGCTGGAGTCTAGCATGCTCTAACTCTTCTGATATCGGACCCGCTAATGCTTGGAGTTCCTTATTCGCCTTTCCGATGTTTAGGTATAAACTGGTATACTCGGCGATTACTCTTTCACTATCCTTGAGGATTTGGCTCCTCCAAGCAGAAACGGCCATACCTTGCTCGCCGATCTTTGAATACTCATTGATCTTCTCCTGACTGAGCAGCTCAGGAGTCTCGGCGGCAGTTGTGGGAGGTGCACTTCCCATCTTCTGTAAGGCTTGAAGCAGGTATTTGTTCTGCTCCTTCAGTAGCCTTTTCTCCTCTTTCGTTTCCTGAAGCTTTTTGCAGAGTGCATCAACTGCGGAAAGAGCTTCCCCCTGGAGACTTTCAGAGGATGTCCCCATTGTGACTTGGGTCACGGTGAAATCTGTCGGAGACAGATCTTCTTTCTCTTTGAGGGGGTTGGGGTACGCTATTTCCATGACTCTCTCACCTGCAGCGCTCTTTGAGAAGCGTGTAACCGGCTTCTGTTTCTTTGCTCCTTTAGCTGGAATGACCGAAAAGTCCATCGGAGCGATGGGGACTTTCCTCTTTTGTTGGCTCAGCTGCTGAGAGATCCAAGCTGGTCCTATAGAAGAAGGACCAGAGACAGAGGGGGGGCAGCAACGGTAGAGGAGGGGAAAAACGTGGAGACACGCGGCGGCGGCATTGAAAGAATAGCCGAAGAAGTGTCCACGGGAGGAAGGGAAACCGCAACTGCAGAAGACATAGGAAGGGAAGGGAGCTCGGAGATGAGGGAAGAAATAGAGGAAGACAAATCAGCGAGGGAGGAGAAGATAGATGAAGAAGCAGGGGAAAGGGTAGAAGAAGGGGCAGAGGACACGACCAAAGGGGTGGTCGTTTGAGTCACTCGAGGAGGGGAAGGAAGAGAAGAAGAAGGGATAGAAGGGACCTCTGAAGTTGTAGCGACGCCGACATCCTGGGTGGATGGGCGTATAGGACTATCCTCTGTCAATTCTTCCTCCAGAGTTATAACTTGTTCAGGCTCTGAGGGAAGAGGACTTTCAGGGGCTTCTTCCTGAATGATGCTAGGTTCACCTTCTGCACCTTTGCCTTTCAGCTGCTTCTTGGACCTTGGAGGTGCGTTGCCCAACGGGGAAGTTGTGAAATCTACCCCTAGGTAGATTAGTCCGTTCATGCGGCACCAATGCTCTGTTCTCCGCATAGTCTCCTTGACCCTCTCCTCAATTGTTTGAGGAGCCTTGTTCCTGTCAATGGCCGGGAAGGGCCAATTGTCCCCATCTGTGTCATTATACACCTTATCTACTTCATCTTCCGTAGTCTGGAAGCCTTCGGGGACAATGGCCACTCCGTATTGGATGATTTCCGCCAATGCCAAGCGAGAGTGATCCTTTCTTCTGAGTTCCGCCTCATGGAGAACGTCAATGTAAATATCCTCAATTTGAGGGACATGGATCGGATCGAGCTTCGCTTTTGGCAGGCAGCTTCTTGGGTCGAAGGTAGGCCTGGCTGGGAAGTCATGCTTCAAGTTGAGTAGCTCCAGCTCTGCGAACATTTCCTTCGCCTTATGGTGGGTGGAGCATGTGTATCGGCCCACTTTGAGGGGGAAAGGAGTTCCACCCTTCTTTCTTTTGAGGCACTTCTCATGGTATGTGACCAGCTGCCTTGACAGTTCTAGTAGAATCAGCTTAGGCCCAGCATACCTTGGTAGCCTGGTTGGCTCTCCCAAAAAGTTGGCAGCCCTCAGATAGGTGAACGTGGGAAATTGGGTGAACAGGGCCCCCCATTTCTCTGTGACTGCCACTATGTTTTTGGTCGTCCGGCTATGAGTCATGTTTGGCCTCAGTAGGCAGATGACATGATAGAAGAATGCATCGTTAACTTTTGTGAAATGTTGGATGCTATTCTCCAGCCTCAGCTCTGGGTAGTAATCAAATATCTTGGCCTGAGGCCATACTCCACTTCGGTTCAGCCCCGGATAATCCCTTGCCGACGCTGCAGCGTAGACTACATAGGAGTTCATATGGAACACTCCTGTTGTGGCGAACTGTTGTAGCTGCTCAGAGATGGTGCTGCTTATTATTTCACCCCAGCAAAAGCGCTGATCGGGTAAATTTTTATTCATTGTCTCCAAGTACCGCAGCATCCACTTATGGAAATAGTGGGCATCTGAAAGCCCGAAGACTCTGCTCAGGAAGGTGATAGTATCGCTGAGCTCCTCTGAGAAATCACTTCGGTGGATAGTCTGTGGCCACCGGGTCACCACCTTCTTGTTTTTTAGGTAGACCTCATTCATCAACTGCATGCACTGGTCTTCGTTGTCTTCCCAGGCCTTGATGCATTCTCGTTGGCTAACAGCCACGAAGTTCCGGTGGTGAGGGATGCCAAGCATTATTTCAAAATGACGGGCAGTGAGGTTTATGACTACCTCGCCCTTGCTATTTTCGACACATCTTGTGTCTTTGTTGTAACATTGGGCAATCACCATCATGAATTCGTTGTTGACAGCGCTGACGGGGATTCCTCCGGCGAAGTGCAGGGCACTGCCTATTAACTTGTCCATCCATGGACTTCTTGTAACTTTCTGAGTTCTAACCCAGAATTCATCCATGTCAATGTGACCCAATTCTGAGTCTCTGACATCCATACTACACTCAGCCTGTGATTCGGGCATCCTGACCCTCTGATATTTGTATTTCATCTCTTCTTCTGTCAGCTTAGCCTTTCCTCTTGGTTTGGTGGGTTTCTTGCTTGACGTAGACATGTGTTCTTTCGAACTCAGTTGCTGATCTGCATGAAGAAGAAGTGAGACCCAATCCACAAAAGTTGAATTAGTCATTTGATCTTCCATTGGAATGCTAGCAGAAGAAAGAGTTAGAGATTTTAAGGCTTAGGGCGCAGGGCGCATGAAAATTGCAACTGTGGCAGGCCAAATAGATAAGGCGCACAGAAAAGGAATGTTGCAGAGGTTAAACTGGCGCCAAAGGCGCATGGCGCATGGATGTAGCAGATTGCATTTTATGGCAGGGCGCATGGGAATTGTATGTTACATTGGTATTCGGTGCGCCCTTTGGCGCATTGATGGATCGTGTAACATGGATTTTTCGTGCGCCAAAAGGGATATGGCGCGGCGCATGAAGGGTTTACACAACATCATGTTACTGGTGATCGAGGGTGCGCCCGCGCCTTTATAGCTTTATACTTGCACGCAGAAGGCTTGTGTTGCATGGAAGCTGGGTGCGCCCTTTGGCGCATGGAAACGGGATGTAACATGGATAAATGGTGCGCCAAAGGCTTTTAAGGAGGCGCGGGATTTATACTTGTAGCATGCGAAAAAGGCGCGCTTTGAGGGCGCATGAGTTCTAGATGCAGCAGGACAAAAGGCTGCGCCATTGGCGCGGGTTTCAATCATGTAACAGGGCGGATAGATGCGCCAAGGGGCGCAACTGTCTTAAGTGCAACAAGACGCGCCAGTGCGCCATAGAACTAAACTCTTTGCTCAAACCTTTTCATTCTTTCCTCCATTTCAAAGGTTGCTTGGACATATAAGGTTTCAGAGAAAAGTTTATCAGACCAAGCCATTTTCAAAACAACACCCCTTTACCAGCAGATCTGGAAAGAGGGAGGGAAGGGAGGAGGAAAAGAAGAAAATGAGACAGGACAGCACAGGGGGGGAGCTAGTTCAATCCAATTCTTATTTTAAACACCGGCTAGCAAACCAAAACACAGACCAAGAACACTCAAAGAACCGAAAGCACAAAAACGGAGAAGAGGGAGAACCTCTCACCTTAGATATATAGCAAAAGTTTGGAGAGCGGGTCCACAGGGCGATGAAAACGACGGAGCAGAGGCTGACAAGTCCAGAACGATCACGTGCTTTGCAAAAGAATGAAAATGACATTGGGCGCGCACGTATATTTATAGAAAAACTGGTCATCAATGCGCCAACCACTTTTGAAATGGCGCATGAAAGTTGCTGTCAACAGGGGAAAGCGTGCGCCCTTTGGCGCACCAAGTATTTGACAACAGAAGATTGTCGCATTGTTGACATGAAGTTATGTGCGCCCTTTGGCACACCGAAAACTTCGTGTTACAGCGAGATTATGTGCACCCTTTGGCGCACCGAAAAGTGGAGCAACAAAAGCAATGTCTACAATAAGGCGCATGCGCCTTGGCGCACGCAAAAGAGACTCAACATCCTTTGGCGCACCAAAAGACGTGCTAACATGGAAAACCATGCGCCAAAGGTTTTTAAGTGGGCGCACCAAAACTTTGTGTTGCAAGGAAAATCCATGCGCCCAGCCAAAAAAGGCTCAAAAAGACTAAGTTCGAAAACTAGATTTCCCGGGAAGGGATTTTACAACGTTTCGAACGCGAAGGATCCCTAACGAGGGATCGAAACAAAATTTTCGGTATGGTTATCGGTAAAATTTCCCTTGTCAATTTTACGGGATAACAAGACTTCGAAGTCTTGGTGCTCTCCGAAGTAGACAATTTTCCAACATTACTTGGGCGCCCATGGTGTTATAAGAACAATGATGACCTGAGGTTCAACAAAGGATATACCAGTTTTGAGAATAATGAGGAACAATTCATCATCCCCTTGACAGATAGAAAGTTGGTCCCCTACACTGAACCCTTGGGAAAAGAGGTTCTTGACCGAATCTATATGCGCTCCATCAGGGACCCTGAGATAATTCACGCTATAGAAGGAGTTATCCAATTTGAAGATGCCCAGCTTGTGAGTGATACAACCAGCATGACATGTGACAATTGGGCGCACAAGACCTATGAGTTAATTGGGCAACAATTAAGAAGATCTTTAACAAAAGTGACAAAGGCTCACTCAGTTAAGTGCCTAGGAGGGAAGAAGTTGCCCAAATACTATGGAGGGGCCTACCCTGAGATGTCCTTGCAGGAGATAGAGGCTCAGTGGAGGAATGCGAGTGAAAGATGGGGGATGCTGAACTATATCTTGCTCAAAACTGTAGCATGATGGTGGGCTACACACCGTGAGAATATCTTGGAATGACACGAGGTGAGGATCATGTTCTCATTTAGGTTCTCCGGAAGCAACGCACCCACCGCCATACAAGACTATCATGGCAAGGAACCCGCCTCATCCCATGTCCAACCTTGTGAGAAGACCTGTATCAGAGGCGCAGAAGCCTTACCACCATCGTTATGGGTGCATAAACTATATTCCACATTACAAGGTTATGCACGTGCATGGTAAATCCACTCAGAAACATGCCGCTAGATAGGAAATTGGCAGGAGTTGACAATTGATCTCATTCAAGTGTTTGAATATCGAAGTACGAAACCCTTTTTGGATAAGGCATTATAGGTTGTCAGCCTTACGATGGGAGATAGTGCCATGGTAGAAGACATGCTACTAAATTTGCTAGGTGAGCCCAATTTGGAGGCACACTTTGATGAAGAAGAATAAGAGGAAATACAACTTGAGTGTGCATGCATGGAAAAAGAAAAAGGATAGATGGTCTATATAATAGACGGAGAAGAGATGGAGACTTTAGATGTTAACCATTCAGAAGGTACACGCGAAGTCATAGATAGCGCTGATGAGCGAATGCACACCTACCATGAGCCCTTGAAAACAAAGAAGGTTAACATTGGTTCAGAGGCATAACCTAAGGAATCTATCATTAGAGATTATTGGTCAGAGAAGGAAGTTTCAAAGATCATTGATTTGTTACACGAGTTCCAGGATTGACACCAAATTCTGGTATCATCTCGGGTTTTTGATCTCCTTCAGCATGCTTATTCAGGTCTCGTTTCCTACCAACAATTCACATTCAGTTAATTAATCTTATAACTATATTAATATCTTATCACATGCCAAAATTATATTATGTTAAATAATTTATTTTAAATAAGTCATATCATTCTATTTAATAATTAAATAATTCAAAAGTATATATATAAATCAATAACCCCACATGTTCCCCACTTAAGTCAAAATCACTTCTCACCTAAAAATCAATTCCCACCTAAAAATTCAATCTCTTCAAATTATTAAAATATGAACCCCACCCATAAAATCAATAATTCAAAAATCTCCCTCTCCGACAACAAATCCAAAAATCAATAGTGTAAAGTGAGCACATGACTTCACTATTACACCTAACCGTGTCCCTACTCCACATCACATCTTTTCCTTTTCTCACATCATAAACCCCACCATCAAATCACCTCTTCATCATGTCCTCTTAATCAAAATTTATTTTGCAAATTATAATTATTTGTAATCCTTTATTTTAATCTCAATTCAAGTTATAAATAGAACTCTTTCCCCCCCTCTGAAGGGAGAGGAGAAAATTATGGAAATTCTGAAGCTTAAATTCATTTGTCTGTGAAATTTTGCATCATATTGTGGAATATTTGGAGGTGAAGCTCTACCAGTTTCATATCACCCGCCTAGTGAACAATCGGTTGTTCTATCAGGATACTAGTTCAGTATCATATTTATATTGTTCTTCAACATATTGCAGATTTTTTTATATAGTTTTTGGCATGTCATCTTATCATTTGATATTCATTATTTTATTATGAACACGGGGATTGATAGCCACCGAGGAAGTTAACACTTCCTGGATCTACTTTGTCAGCAGTCCCCATATATCATCATCTAATCTTATCTGTTTCCATCTTGCAGATCTATTTTCTTTCTTTACAGATTTATTTTCTCTGCGCCTGTATCCAGAATCCATATATGCATCTGAGGTCCTAAGCCCTCTATCATTCAGAGTTGCTGGTGGCTGGCAGTCTCGGTGTTCACCCACGCGAGAACGAGTTTTCCAGATCAACATTTGGCACGCCCGGTGGGACCAGATCCAAGCTCTGGTCATTTTGTTTGCTTGCTCACTTTGTATGGGTGTCGTATGTATAACAGTTATTGTATTTCATATTATTGTGAATATGACATCGCATCAATCTAGATATATGTTCTGCAATTTTCATTTGTAAATTCACCCGCTTGCAGGATCATTGGTACTATTTCCAGCCGTGTGTTGTGGTTCGTACATGTAGTTATTTGTGTCGTCATTGGGGTAAGTGGGTTTTTTTCATTTGAAAGGATTGGTTATTGAATTTTTTTATAATAGGTGTGCAATTTTATTGAATTTTCTAAAAATGCAAAAAACAAAAAATAGGAAAATATTGTCATTTTGTTCTTGTTTTACAAGTATAAAGTTCATTTTTAAGATTTACACAAATAAGAGAGACAAAAAAAACAATACATAATATATATATATATATATATATATATATACAAAATAATACAAAAAGAAAATAACAATAACAACTTCCCTCCTCTCCATCTTCACCGACCTCCCTCACCTCTCTACTCCCCTCGACTTCATCTTCGTTCCACCTTATTCCCATTACATCCCTTTTCCGCCTGCCATCCACGCCTTGTTGCAAATCCACGTCATCTTTACATTTTGCAGTAATTAATCAGATCATGTTTCTACACACTGAATAATGATTTGTATATTAATAGTTATTGGCTTGCAATTCGTTAGAACATGTCTATAAAGAATGTGTTGAAAAGTGATATTGCGTAGTAGGAATAACTTCACAGTCTCCTTATAATAATTGATTTACAATTCTTTAGGCCACATTTATCTTAGATACACAGTCTCAATGTAATTTAATCACATAGTCTCTCCTAATAATTTATTCACATCTAAACGTCCAATTATATTTTATATCCTTAATAAGCGTCTAGTGGTGAAGTTTGTTTAGATTCGATGACTAAACGTATATTCACATTGGCTTTCATAACATTGTTTACCATCTGAGCTTCATTATCATCTTGTTCATTTATCATTCAGTTTTATAAGTTTACAATAGGTTTGTCATTTATTTAGTGTCTGTCGTCATTTATTACTTTTGATTTAATTATCACATTGTCGTGTCTATCGTTTAGTGTCTAATTTATTTTATTACTTAATAATAGCCATTGCATTGTTTAGTGTTTACTTTACTTTATATCCGACTAATCCAGGTAATTTGTTTATTCTAATTTATTTATTTGTTTTATCTCTTTTGGATCACATCCACTAATTGTCGTATTTGCCTTTACAGGATTGCGCTGTCAGAGATAAGATCTTAAACTCAGACCACATCACCAATCGTCGCTTGTTAATCTCATCTACAGTCTTGAAATCCTTGGATGTTCCCAATCATTTATTATCATTTTCAAACATTTTAGTTCAATACGACAAAAGGTGTTTTCCAGATCGCCTAAAGCTTACACTTGGCTCAGCTTGCTGTCAGATAAAAAGGAAAAAAGTGATATACAGGTATTCTTCAGTTTTCCTTATTTGCTCCTTTTTGCATTGTACTTTCATACACCTGGTTGATTGTCAGCATCGAACTTTATATTTCAAATTTGGAGTAAAATGAACCCTGTGCATACTGCTTGCTCACATAGTGTAAATAGGGGTTTAACTTTTTGCATCACACTTATCATCACACACTGCCTGAAAATTCACAAATTAATCAACACATCGAAACATTCATTGCACCTGGTTCATTGATTGGGATTTGATCACCCAACCAAACCGTTTCAGACATTTCCCAGCCATAAATTACCTGAAACCAAACATAGTTTACCTTTTTCTAGGTCCTCTTTCAGCCGTTTTATTTTACACACATTCTTGATTTAAAAAAAAAAAAACAAAAAAACAAAAAAAAAACTGTTTGTCTGACTTGTTTGTTAATATAACAACGATTTCCTTTTTATGCCCGTAATCACTCGATCCACTGCTAAAAAGATGGAACACAACCTCACCACACATAGTGCTTCATCCCAATCAATCACTACATCAACAACTTCATCATCCGTGTTTCTTCCTATCTCACTCACAGGCACCCATCCTCTTACTAATATTCCTCATTCAATACCTTTCGCCCACACTATGGCATTAGACCAACATTCCATCCCATCTAGGCCAGCCACTCTGCCCTCTGTTAGATCAGAGCCTATTGGTACCTCAGTCTTCCCTCTTGGAGACCCAGAATTCAGACATATTCTTGATGCAACCCTGTGGCCCTCCAAGACTATCTTTTAAGAAGATACATACACCTCCCTTTGGATGGGCCACCACTTCAGCAAGTCTATCCTTATAATGTTGGTTCTGACATTCCTCAATCTATGGCCTTACATGATTTTGCATCATCTTCCACCAACCCATCGGCACACCAGACCACCCAGGTAGTTATGCCCATTCCGCCCAATCTTCCTCACATCAACACGACTATCATGACTACCATCCCTACCACTACAATGGATCCTATGGTCACTGGTACCTCCATTCAACCATCCCAGGTGTCAAATCCCTTATCCAGACAGTAAATTCCTACTACATCACAAGTCTATACCCTCACTTCCCAACTTCCTCCAACCATACCTTTGCAACACACAATGTCATTTCCAGGCTATCAACCCGCATATACTCACATCCCCACTCAACAGTTACTTCCACAACCTCCACAATCTCAACAATCACACCATGCCCCTGTTTCTCACCAACACACATTCTATCAGCAACCACCTCAACTATCACACATAACTTACACTCACCCATACCAAATTCCTCAGATCCCCACACCTACTCAAATCCAACCACCACCTTTCATTACTCAACAGACACTTCCCAATGACCCCATGCAAATCTTGATAGGTCGGTTAGCCAACCTAGAGGCTGCTACATTGGGGTCCAAGCTCACATTGTCTTATGAGCAAATATGTAATGAACCCATCCATCCATCCGTGCCCATGAAACCATATCCTCCACACTGGGAATTGCCAAAGTTCACCAAGTTTAACAACAAGGAGGATCCCCAACAACATCTTAGAGCATTTAAGCACACATGTTATCTCATTACACATGACCAAGACTTGATGCTGCGTACTTTCCCCATGTCTTTGGCTGGTCCCGCCTTAGAGTGGTATAATAATATTCCTCAGTACTCCATATTTTCTTTTTCCCAGCTTGCACAATTATTTCTTGAACATTTTTCCATTAATATCGCACGTAAAATAACCATCAATGACCTGTACACTATCCGCCAATTCGAAGATGAATCCATCACGGATTTCATCACACGATGGCAAAATATGATAAATCAATTGTCTTTTCCACTACCTCAAACTGATCTCATCGAGCTCTTCGCGTGCTCTTGCGCCAAACATATTTCCTCCACCTTGCAAATCCAATCATTTCACACTTTCGAAGAGGATTTTACTATGGCCCGCAAGCTTGAGACACATGCCTTGGAACAGGGGCATTTAAAATTGAAGACCAATAAGCCAAAAACCGAATTTGTTAGACCATCTATATCAAATGATAAATCAAAGACAACTGCCAACGCCATCATTGTTAGATCATCTCCTACCCCGACATCTATAGTAACTCAACAACGATTCACATGGCCAATGCCCAATTATACTCCCTTAGGAGAATCATACAGTACCATCTTTGACAAGTTGATAACAACACACTTGATCACACTACCACCTATCCAACCTGTTAATGAATCTAGGCCATGACCTGTGTGGTATCGAGAGGATCACTATTGCAAGTATCATCAAGTCCGAGGACACGACATAGAAAAATGTCGAATGTTCAAGGATTCTATCCAAAGGCTTATTGATCAAGGGGAACTTCAAGTGGATAACCCGAATGCCTCATCCAATCAACCTTTAGATATTTTTAAACAACCATTTCCAAATCATACACCGACATCCATAAACCAAACTGCTCCCACTTCTGTATCTCAAACCCTTAGTACCCACACCATAAACACTATCCATGCTGACAATAAAAGTCCAGTTTCACCCACAAGTTTACCTTCTTCATCAACCATTACATCAGTTCCCTTTGATACATTATCTACATCCCCAAACCCATCAACATTCATCTCCACATCAGCCTTGGCTACATCCATACCCATGTCAATACCCTTTCCTATACTCACATCTCTCTCAACACCTACCGCCCTCTCTTCAATGCAAATATCACTTCTGTATCATGGCCCCTTACATCTACTCCATTAAACCCAATCACCTTGTCAGAAATTATCCCACCTCTACCTGTTATCTCATCCTTAGCATCTCTTCCAATCCCTCTTTCTGCACTTCTACCAACACCTACAACATCTACTATTTTACAATCACCTATCTCATCTCCCTCTTCCATGGCCATGTCATTACTCGATAATTTTTGGCAAACATTCCAGCATTCCTTAATTTCAAATTATCGTCCCATTTCTTCTATACCATTAGACACTCACACATCGGTGTAGTTCCCACAAATATCCACTTCAATATCTCCAGATCCTCCTGTAGATATTCTGGTCATTCCCTCTAACAATCCACATTCATATACAAGATCTAGACCCCCATTTCCCAAGCATTCTCATTCACATCCTCGTCCAAAAGTAGACCTCACTATTCCCGATAGAAGCTCCTCAGAAACCACATCATCTCCTTCTATTTTAGGACCACACCCCTCATCCTCCTCTTCCATTTTAGGAACCTTCCCTTCACCAACAACACATACTACCACTAGAACAATGCAACCACCCTTTTCCAATCGATATCTTAAAATAGATTCAAAGGCGTCTATGTCTTCCACTGCTATCCCACATCAAGCACATTCATCTACCTTTTCCAAATCCAAAACGACGTCTAAAGCCATTATTACATCACCACCTTCCCATGCATCCTCCCAAAGTTCTCCCTCAATAACACCAGGTTATTATACCACTATGTTTCACCAACTACTCCAAGCCTCAGCCATCACTTTACTGTCAATTAAATTTTTCAATCCAAATGCACCAAGACCTTCCTGGTTTAATTCCAATCTTGTTTGCACATTTCACCATGCCCCTGGACATGACACTGAACATTGCAAAGCTCTCCAATCCATCGTGCATCATTTTGTTAATAAAAATATTAACGATAAAAAACCAATTCTATCATCTCCTCCATCAACTTCCACATCCCAACATGCGTCAGTTCAACCACCTCGACCACCCTTCTCATTAAGAAATCCTATTAGTACTCCACTACCAAATAGAGATATAACCACCAATGCCACCAACATATTACCAAAAGAAGATGATCCTCAGGATCGTCCTCCTCTTGTAATCAATGTTGTTTGGATAACCACCCGTTCAAAGCCATATAACTCTGACTCCGCCTCACCGTCTGCCCCTAAGACTTATGTCACTATCCCTCCTCCTAAGGAGCTCGCTGCCTCCACACCTCCATCACAGCCAAAGGTTGTCATCATTGCTCCTACCAATCATCCTGCAACAACACCTTCATCTTCTTCTAAAGCCAAGGTATCTATTCTGGCCGCCCCGAATCCTTCCTCCATTGAACATACCATTATTAAACAACTTCACCAGGCCCCTATCAAAATGTCACTCTACGAGCTCATTCAAAGTTCTCCACATCATAAACAAGCTCTCATAGAGGTCTTGCAACAGATCCCAGTATCCTCCGATGAGCCCCAACCTTTTGTGGCTTTAGCTCATGCCTTCGCAACATCTACTACCGTATCATTTGAAAGTTCAGAAATTCCTAGGATACCACAAGAAGAACATGATCTACCATTATTCATCATAGTCTATATCGATGACACCTGCGTCCGTCAAACCATGATTGACAATGGTGCTAGTATTAATATCATTTCTTCTCATACCTTCAATCAGCTTAAATTGCCCAATACCATTGTTGCCAAATCTCCTACCGTTCTTCATGGCTTTAACGATGCTATCACTCCCCCATTAGGAATGGTTGTTCTTCCTATCTGTGTCGGCCATAAACTCCTCCATGAAATTTTCTACATCATTGAAGGAGAATTCCAATATAATCTTTTACTAGGACGTCCTTGGATCCACGCTATGCATTGCGTTCCATCTACTCTTCATCGTTGTATCAAATATGAACATGAAGGGAATACTTATGCTCTTCCAGCTGAGATCCCCCCTTCCAAGACATGTCGCATGATCTATAGACCTAAATGATGTCCTTGTTCCTAAAACCAATTTTTCTCCTGATGCATCCACCAGTTCTTCTGTACCTCCATCTACCCTACCTCAGACAAATTCTTCTGATCCTATAACGCAAAATCTTGCTTTAGGGGAATATCAACTCCTCACTCTCAATACCCTTCTTTCTCCCAATCACCTCGGTCGCCCTGATAAAGCCCCTATGTATCAATCAAATGTTGGGGAAATTGTCTCATTTGGCCCTTCTTCCCTCAAAACCAATTTAGTATATGGTGGCCTTGATCAACCTTCTTCTCACACTGAAAATCATTTTCATGCCAAATGATATACATGTGATTTTAGATTTCTTAGTAAACCATCTTTCACTCACACATACCTCTATCCATTTGTGCATGGAAGGGGTTTGGTTTGGGACGCTATGAATAGGGCCCTCATGGTAATATCTTTTCTCAAGCCCAAGGAATCATGTCAAAAATTTGGTTTGGGATATGACGATCCCACCATACACCCTCCTGGAACATATGCATCTTCTCCCATTCATATCAATTCATCCATTTCTTCTCCATCCGAATATACTACCGATTCAGAACATATTTCTTCTCCTTCCAACTATCCTACAGATTCAAATAATATTTCATCTCCTTCCAACTATCCTTCTAGCTCAGATAATGATTTTTCTCCATCCAATTATCTCACAGATCCAGATCAAGGCGATACGGTTCCTATTCCTCCTAACTTTTTTTTTTGATTTCAACCATCTTTCTCGAGACCAGTGACTTATCAAGCCAAAAATGAAACCCGGTCTTTTCCCCTTAAATATCCAAAAATGGTAGAGGAAGATTCCCCTATCATTGACATTCTTCAATGCGATGATGACACTTCCATTCTCTCTTACATGGGAGCCGAAGGTTCTCAAGATCAAAAAATCCATCCGCTAGAAAAATCCAATCTCTTGAATGAATCCACTATCGACATTACTATTGGAGCACCTCAGGAGCACCACATCCTCAAAATAGGTCAGTCTTTGACACCTCAAGAGCTCAAAGCCTTCACTTCATTTTTGACCAAGCATAGCCAAGCATTTGCATGGTCATATTCAAACATGCTAGGTCTCGATCCCTCCATCATTATTCACAACATCGTTGTTATCCCCAATGCCAAACCAGTCAGAACAGAAGCTTCGTCGAATGCATCCTCGAGTTACTCTTCTTGTGAAAGAAGAATTGTAATGTCTCCTATCTGCCAACTTCATTATCCCCATTTATTATCCCCAAAGGGTTTCTAACATCGTACCCATCGCAAAAGCATCTGGAAAGCTTCGTATATGTACTAATTTTCAAGATCTTAACCTCGTATGTCCTAAAGATGATTTCCCTCTTCCAAGTATCGACCAACTTGTAGATCTTATGGCGGGGCATGAGATGCTCTCTTTAATGGATGGTTTTTCTGGTTATAATCAGATTCTGATTGCACCTGAAGATTAGCACAAGACATCTTTTATCACCCCATGGGGTACCTTTTGTTATCGTGTCATGCCCTTTGGTTTAAAAAATGTTGGGGCTACATATCAACGAGCCATGACATATATCTTTCATGACCTCTTACATCAAACCGTAGAGGACTATGTTGATGACCTCTTAGCAAAATCTAAACATAGATGTGACCATCTTTCAGTTCTTGAGATACTTTTCGAGCATCTCATTCATTTCTCCCTTCATCTCAATCCGGTGAAGTGTGTTTTTGGAGTTCTTACTGGAAAACTCTTGGGCTTCATTGTCTCTATCAAAGGCATTGAAGTTGACCCCAGAAAAATCAAAGCAATTCTCGAAATTCCTCCTCCTTCCAATCTCAAACAACTTCGCAGTCTTCAAGGTTGACTTCAATCTATTCGTCGCTTCATATCGCAACTTTCTGATCATTGTCAGCCCTTTCATCACCTTCTTCGAAAATACATAACCTTTAATTGGGATCAAAACTGCCAAAAGGCTTTTGAAGATATTAAGTGATATTTGTTATCTCCACCAGTACTCACACCTCCGCGTGAAGGAGAGCCCTTCTATTTATATGTTTCTATAACTGATCATGCCTTAGGAGCTATGTTAGCACACCGTGATAATCAGGGATGCGAACAGGCCATTTATTATATCAGTTGTACTCTCCATGATTGTGAAACACAATACTCTGAAGCGAAAAAATTGTGTTGCGCTATTTTCTTCGTTGCATCAAAACTTCGACACTATCTTCTTAATCATAAAACCTATATTGTTACTAACTTTCAACCCCTCAAAGTGATGCATTCTAAGCCATATCACAATGATCACATCACCCGATGGCTCCTTCTCATGGCCGAGCTCAACCTGGAATTCATTCCTCAAAAGGCAATTAAGGGTCAAGCTATTGTGGATCAATTAGCCGAGGCCCCTCTTTTCAATACACAGACTCCTAATCATTTCCCAGATGAATCAATCAATCAATTTTGTCTTGATCTCCTTAAAATGATTCTTTTCTTTGATGGTTCTAAATGCCAGCAAGGCGGAGGAGCAGGAGTTGTTCTCATTCCCCCTGGGGATTCCTCAATCCCCTTATCTTTCAAATTAGATTTTGAATGTACAAAAAATATGGCAGAATACGAAGCCCTTATACTAGGACTAGAAAATTCTATATTTCTAGGTGTTCGTATCCTTGACATTTTTGGTGATTTTTAACTAATAATAAAATAGGTCATTGGTGAATATCAGTGTAAAAATGATATTTTACAACAATATCGTGATATTTCTCATCATCTTCTTAAATCCTTCGATTCTTACACTATTCAATTTGTCCCGCATTCAACCAATCGTTTTGCTGATACAATGGCCTCCCTTGCGGACCTTATCCCATGGACAATGCAAGAATCCCAAATTTTGGTTATTATACATCATCGTAAACAACCATTCTATGAAATATCTTTGATTGATCAGGTCGAATCTAATTTGTTAGACCTCTAGTATTCACAATTTTTTGATTATTTATCCAAATCCATTACTCCCCTTGATATTTCTAAAAATGCTAAGAGATATTTTATCCAACGTGCTACTCATTATGTAATCCTTGGCGGCATTCTTTACAAGTGTGGGTTCGATGGTATCCTTCTCTGATGCCTTCAATCCCATGAAGCCTCTACAGCTATCCAAGAAGTTCACGATGGTATTTGTGGTGGACATTTCAGTGGATTATCTGTTGCCAAACGTGTTCTTCGTCTTGGCTATTATTGGCCTTCTCTAAATCATGATTGTTGTGAATATGTCAAGAAATGTCTAAGATGTCAACAACACTCTAACCTTATCTGTATTCCTTAAAATATGATGTTTATATAGCCTATTCGGTGGTTATACAGTTGAAACTGTGTAACTAAATTGTAACCACCTTCTCATTATAAATAAACCTCTGCATGTCATATTTGAATAGTGCAGTTTCGTGCTTCTGTCTTCTTTCTTCATTTTGTATAATCTAACATTGGTATAAGAGCCTGGGCATTGGTGAGAGGTTGACGAGAGGAGAGGTCGACGCAGTCTGAAGGCGCTAAAGGAAACGTGGGTCACAGAAAGGAAAAACGCAGTGCGGGATGAAGAAAACGCAGGTCGCAAAAAGGAAAATGCGGGTCGGTCGCAGGCGGGACAGATGCCAGACGCACACGGGACATACGGCATCATCAAAGACACGAGGCAGACGCGGGGAAGGGAAAGACAGACGCGGGGAAGGGAAAGTAGCGTGGGACAGAGGAGCGGAGCAGAATCGTAAAAATAAAAATTGATCCTGTGAAACGTGGGTCACCTTTTCGTCCGATCCAGCCGAGTCGCGTGTTTCGCGCATTCGCGTCTCACATGTCCCAAATGAACCAAGTGCCATTCGTGCTTATTTTTCCCGCTCTACCCGAATATCATGCTTATTCAAATTGGTAGGTATGTATTAAATGCGCATTCATTGTCTTTCTCTCTCCTAATCGGCTATATAACGGGCATACCCCCTTTGCATTTTTCACACTGCTTCCACGCTATCCTTTGCTCGAACCCTTACAATATAATTTCCTGCGCGTGTATCCTTTCCCTCTGTAATTCCTTCCCAAAGTCAAGCTCGCGTCTCTGTCCTTCGAATTATTGTCAATATGAAGATCAAATTTCAGGGACAGGAGCAAATCTCGCCACTAGAATCTGCCGTTCACAATATTGGGGACAGTGAAGCTCGTCATCTTGATTTCAGCGATTTTTGGGCAAGGATGGCAGATGCAAACCCTACACCAATGGCACAGATGATTCACGACAGCGGTTTGGCTTTTGCTGGAGGTTTCCCAATCTCGGTATAGTGTGCTGAAATAGTGCTTTCATGCAGAGCTCACTTCGACCCTGATTCGAGTGAATTAACCAATGTACACGGGGAACTCATCGCCAAACTAGATGTTGCCGCCATTAGCACTGCTTTGAGGATCCCAGAGATGGATAATGCCATAGTTGTCTCCCGGGATCAAGCACAGGCCCTGTTCAGTCAAGATAACGACAAATACAAGGCGCAGGTGGCGAAGTCATGGCTTAAAAACCCTAAGAAGGGAGCGTCTCGTCTTTCTAAGACTCTCTTTTGAGTAGATTTCAATGAAGAGTTGTCAGATTTCATAATCCTACTGGCTCGGGTTATGGGCTTACCTTCTACTAACGAGTTCCATTTCTGGATGTGCCCACTCATTTCCATGGTGTGCGAGGGAACTCAAAATATCAACTGGGTGGAGATCATCAGCATGAACTTGGCGGAGCAGCTGTCCAACGTACAACAAACGAAGAAGTTCTACATGACTTCGTACCTGATGTATACTCTGGCGGCATCAAGGCAGTGGTTTGGCTTTTCTTACATTGATGCCCACAAGGATGATCCTGTATACGCCTACTGCCCGCAGTTCACCCTAGAGACTAGCAATCGCAATTTCAGAAGGGTAAATGATGCTTTCACCATGTACGTGGTCAGGATGCTGGAGGGTGACACTGCTAGAAGGTTTTCAGATGAAGCCATAAAGTTGATATCGCACTACGGTGCCTATTTTATTTAATTTAGAAAATTCTCTTATATCAGGCTTGCCGGCTATGAGAGCACTCCTTTGAGGCTACCCATGTTCTGCAGTGAAAAGATGGCTTTGATAGAGGTATGCAGGCAATTAGACAAATTGCACAGAACCTGCAGAGACAAGAAAATTTCTGGTTTGCACTTTCCCATCTCTTTGGGAAATTACACTTGTAAAACAACCCTGGACGCACAAAACATAGAAAGAGCCCTGGTTCCTATCACCGTTCATTTCTTTAAGCCAAGAACTTGCTTTGACTTGAAGAAGTTCATTGAGCAGAACATCAAGATAATCTATCATCATAGGGCAAATACAGAGGCTATTGGGCTGACTGTGAGGATGATTTTGAAGCTAGAAGGAGGCACTATGGTAGGTTCTCTCTGTAATTGATCTAAGAACTTGGCTTGTACCAAGTTCCTGAAGGACTCCAGGATGACAATTCTGATCTATACTCATATGAGTATGACAATGTGGTCAAGCACACTCCCTTGGAGGACTTGGATTGGAACAGGAAAGAAAAAGATGATCTGGCTGAGATCCTTGCTCTAGTCTTAGTTAGGACTAAGGTCTGGTTTGACAGGAAAGTTCGAGAGCTCAGAAGGCACTCAGGAGAATCCTCTTCCAAGGATGTTTCAACACCAAGGAGGGAAGCGTCGACTCCCACATCAGACACACCTGCGCAAACCCCTCCTGCCTCATCAACGCAAGTACCTGCAGCTTCCACTCCTTCTTCATCCACTCAAGTGTACCAGAAGAAACTTAAAGAGGTTAAGAAGGAGCCTATGGAAAAAGATCCTCAAAGTAAACAGGTAGAAGTGCCTTTGGGACCAGAGAACATCATTGTTCTCAGTGAAAGTGAAGAGAGTGAAGTGCCAGCCCCTGCAAATGCTCCTGAAGATCCAGCAGATAAAGATAAGGAATTCCAGAGCACTGAACTTCCAAGTGCTATTGATTCTTCTGCAGCAATTGTCTCCAGCGCCCCACTCACATCTCAACTTGAGACCACAACTGTGCAAACCTTGAGCGTCATGAGCTCTATGTCTCTTGGTCCTCTTGCCCCTCTTGCTACTTCCTCTTCCTCTTTTGCATGGGTTCAACCTCTTGTTGACAGTAGAAAGAGGAAATCTTCCTCTCGGAGCTCAGGGCCAAATTTTGATGCTGTCGCAGCCTTGTTGGGCACTACTCCTTCTCGTGCCAAGAAAGCCAAAATCACCTCTAGAATAGTGTCTGATGCTCAAGGTCAGCAATTCCTGGAGATTGCTAAGCCTACAGTGGACAAATCGGAGCAGGACTTGCAGGCATCTGACTTAGAGCTCTCAAGAATTCCAATGGGAGAGTCTACTCCTGAAGGTGAGATCCACAACCTCTAGGAAACGGTCACAAGAGTCATTGGGAGGGTAGAGAAAGGGCAAAAACTATTGAACAGTTAGAGGAATAGGCCCAGATTCTCACAAGTTTTATCAAATCTCTTTTGTCTAAGGACAAAGTTTTGGACCCTACCCCATTGACCACTCTTCCACCTCCTGTAATTTTGAGCCAAGATGAAATACAGAGTATCAAAGACATGCACAAGTATTCTGTCTACGGCAGAGCTATGGAGGCCATGGTAGAAGATATGCTTGTTGCAGGATTGAATTTCATCGATGAAGCTTTCAAACTCCACGGAAAGGTGAACAATTTGCAACAGAAGCTCTCCTCCACTATTGGGGTCATGGATAAAGAGCTCAAACTCTGGAGCAGTTGCATAGTAGACCTCCGTCTCATGGGACAGATAGATGAGAAAATTTTATTGGCGAATAAGGTTTTTGATGATGCAAAGGATAATCTGTCAAAGTCCTGGGTTTACAGCGTGGAGTGGAAGATCAAAGTCTTGGAGGAGGCTTTGGGAGAGTTGAAGAATAGCTGGCAGAAAGGTGAGGCTTTCAAGACACTGGTGGTATCTGCTTTCAAAGATATACACTGTCATCTTCAAGATGAAACTTCTGGTGTGCCCCTTTCCTTGCAAGAAATCAAAGCTCAATTCAGAGCTTTTGTCAAAGATAATTTATTCAAGGAAAGCTCCATCTCCAAAGAGAAAATGAAGGAGATCTGCTCTCTTCAATTTGCCATTGAAGAAGCAAATAAAGATTATCATACTCATGTCGAGTTTGATAAAGAAATGGAAAAGTGTCTCGGATTTTGGGGTCAGTCTACAGCCAACACGTCAGTCCCTCGTGGTAGAGACATAGCCGAGGCGTTGAAAAGATTCAGGTAGCGGATTTTGAAGTCAGTGGGTCCCTCCCAGTAACTGACCACCTGTCTTCTTCTCCTTTTTCTTTTCTCTTCTTCCCATTCTTTTTCTGTTTTCTTTGTAAAAAGTTGAGGTATTGCAGTTGGCAGTCCTTAACTATTCTTGGTTAAAAGAAGCGGTTACGAAGAGTAACTGATTTGTAAGCTATATAATGGCCTCTCTACGCCATTCTGAAGAGAGGAAGAACTGGGTTTATTTTCTGAAGTGTAAATAGATCATAAAGAAATCAATACAGAAGGGCTTTCCATTCTTTGTCTATCTGATCTCTGTTATCCCTAAACTTTCATTTAATTTTTGTGAAGATCATTTGTCTCCAGTTTGTTAGTCTTGCCGATTGCATACTCTTCAATTTTGCAAGCATGGTGATCTTGTATAACCAAGAAGGAACTTTGTGTCCTTGATTAATAAATCTGTGTTATGTAAGAAACTTTGTGTTCTGGCAGATGTTATTTACAAAACTTTGTGTCTTTAAATTCCATCTTATTTATACGATACAAATGATCTTGTTTTCAATTCACTGTAACTTCGCATACATAAAGAATTACTCTGTTATCTATAATTCTGCATGTTGCCTTTCTACTCATTCTCATACTCTCATTCCTTAGTCCTTTTGTAATTGATGATATTTATAGTAAACACTTTCGTAATATCCAAGTTCAACCAGAAAATCATGTTTTGTATATTTATAAATAGGTTCATTTCTGAATAAGGGAACCTCTCCCATTAAAGAGGAGGGACTTCTTGTCCCCTGACTGTTGCTCTTCGTAAAGTCCTATTTGACGACCAACACTAGCTAGGCTTTACAACCTGCCCAAGATTTATGGCCCTTTTCACAGTGGGGCCTTGATCTTATTGGTCTAATAAATCCTCGTTCATCACAACAACATCATTCTATCATCACTACTATTGAATACTTCACTAAATGGGTGAAGGGAATCCCACTCACCTCTACTAAGTCTGGCCCAATCATTAATTTTATATATCAACATATCATTTGCTGCTTTGGCGTTCCTCATAAACTTATTATGGACAATGGAAAATCATTTAAAAACAAAGACCTTAAAAATATTGGTGATGCATTCAAAATCCAACTTATCTTTTCTTCCCCGTATTATCCTCAAGTTAATGGTTAAGCTGAGGCTACTAATAAGACTCTTCGAAATATCTTGGCTAAAACTATTGATCAAACAGGACGAAATTGGCATGTCCAACTTCCCTTTGCTTTGTGGGCCTATCGCACTAACATTCACACTTCCACAGGAGCTACTCCATTTTCTCTGGTATATGAGTCTGAGTCCATCCTTCCTCTTGAGGTCTAAATTCCATCTTTACGTGTGTCTCTTCGCAACTTCATTTCTGATGAAGATTATCGTTAGGAACGACTAATGCAACTTGAGTTATTAGACAAACATCATCTCCTCACTCTTGAGCACCATCATGTCTATCAAGATCATATCCAACGTGCTTATAATAAACACACCAATGAGCATGATTTTAAAATAGGTGACCTGGTTCTGAAAGAAAATCAAAATATCACTACCTTAGAAAGAAGTCAACGGGGAAAATTTACTCCTAACTGGATCAGACCATATATTATCACACATAAGTATGAGTCTGGGGCTTATCGTTTAGCCTCTCATGATGGTAAAACAAAGGTTGAACCTCTTAATGCATTACACTTACGGCCATTCTATTGTTAGTACACACACTTATGAGTATAGTCTTATCTTTAGACCATTCCCCCATCAGTATCCCCTTCCATCTATCATCGTAATGATTTTGAATCATGTGGTCTACCATCACTAACAATCATGACCTTGAATATGAGTACCACAGCTCTACTCATAGCATATTCAATATGGATAAGTTCTCCCAATTGGTAAGAACCCCATGGTCATTACATCCATCACCATACCCAATTGTACTCCTATAGAGGGTCTAGGGGTGTCTCTTGTACATTCATTATCCCCTCCTAGGTGGTCTACCTAGCTATCCCCAGCTCTCCCCATGTGAAGCTCAAATTAATGTATATAAAAGCCAAGATCAAGGTTATTAAAATAGACTGATCCCTCGAAGGACAGCTGTGCATACAAAAAAAAAACAACAAAAAAAAAATGCAAATCAAAATCAAGAGAAATAGACTGATCCCTCGAAGGACGGCTATCATATATATTATTCTTGCCATCCATATTATGTATAAAGTAGACCATACCCTAGAAGGATGACTACTCTTTTATTATGGCATTTGGAAGGTTTTCTGCATTGATCAACCTTCCTTTTATTAACCATTCCCAGAAAGCTTCCCATATTGATCATCTTTCTTTCATTCTATTCTTCCCATTCCCAGAGCTGGGGCATATACTTAAGAAATACCATCTTTGGAGAACATTCTTCCTACGTACAAGATACATCTCCAATTCCTTTGTCATGTCGACATTAGGATTATGAGAATATTTCATCCATATCTTCTTCTTGGTCTTGTGATATAGCCAAATCTCATTAGTTATATACTAATACTTGTTATCGGCTGTAAGTGCAATGTTTTGAGTGGTATATTTCTTGTTTACTTCTTATCGGGTTAAAAGCATAACTTTCTTACTTGACCCTTGTTATGGTTATGTGACATTTATTTCATCAAAGTCATCTTTTATCACAATTATCTCCTTAGAAATAAAATTTCATGTCATAAAATTTGTATCAATATGTTTACTCTTACAAATGTCCCCTATCAACATCATCCATAAATCCATGAAATCAATTATTATCTTCAAAAAATCTTTTTAATGCATTATTTGGTTTGGGAATTCTACTTGACCTCCACTGCAGTTTGTGAAATCTACTTGAGGATAACTCTCAGGTAGAATTTATTATCTGGCACATCCTCATCCCCCACCATTGTTCATTATCCTCTTCTTCACCATCTCAAACCTTTCAACCCCAGCTTGGCACATTTACGCAATTCCCTGTGCATCACAGAAACCCTACTTGAAGTAGACCTGTCATTCAGGACAAGGTCTCATTCGTGATTATGTATATTGACCATTCCTTCCTCCTAGTCCCCTTTATCAACCCAATTTTCTCCTAAAATTCACCTCATCTCATTCTCCACTGCTCTTCTCACCCACTTTGTCCTTCTCCATTGTTTGTTCGATACTTCATGCATCATCCACCCGGGCCATTATTTTTGTGCTTTTCTCTTAATATCCTTTTACTTCCATCTATTTTATCACTCCATTTTCCCTTTCATTATTCTTTCGGCTTGACGATCCTACTTAATCATCCATTACATGCAAGTTTCTTGATCACATTGCATCTCTTTCTTAAGATCTTGTCGCTGTAGAAACTCCTTCATTGTTTTTCGTTCCCTTCAACATCTTTACTCGTAAAACTTCTGCTTAACACTGTGAAATCATCACTCGTACAACATAGGCATCCTAATTAAGACTTCCACTTATACTCTTTATCCTACACTCCATATATTCCTCCATCCACTCATTTCACACTCCTTTGTTTCCTTGTTATTACCTCCTTTCACTTCCTGTTCCGTTTTGGTATACATTACTCAGTATTTTCCTCATTCTTCTTCTTCGGCTTGGTGATCCTACTTAATCATTCCTATGGCATGGTGATCTTACTTAAGAGTCTCTCTTAAGAATGATCTATCTCCTTGCCTTTCCTCTTTCCTTTATCTTCCCATCATCTGTATTTTTTCTTCATTCACCACAAACACATCCTCTTCTCTTCTCTTTTTCCTCATACAAAATATCTCAAACTCCCTCAAATGTTATCTCCATCATCCCTCATTTTAAAATCCATCTTGACTACTTCATACCCTCTCTTACCTTGCAGATCGTCATTATCATGGTTCATCTAACATTATGTCATCTTTCATTCTCGTGCTAAGAATTATCGGTGGACTTCTCCTAAAACTCGTTTCTTCCCATTCTACTAATACCAATTCACTCTTTTTTACCTCCTCCATTTTTTCTTCCTCCCTTTTTCTTTTTGTGCCCTCTAATCATTATCGGGGGATTTCTCCTAACATCCTTATGCCGGTATTACCTTTTCATCTTCCTTTTGCCTTTTTCAATATCTCTATTGTCTTCATCACATACTGCCTTTACATCATTTTCTTTGTTTTCCTCTCCTCCTTTCTACCTCTAGTTTTCTTTCATATCATTTGTATCATCTTCATCTCCTCTTCTCCTCACACTTTTGTCTTACTCCTCCATTGATAACCTAACTCACCAATGTTGTCCCATCTTCTTAACCATCTCACCATCCACATGTATTTCCATATGTTCGGTTTCATATTCAATTTCTTTCCTATTTTGGCTCTATCATCCCTTCTTTCCCTCTTATTTTCATTTCCCCCGTTACTGAGCTTCTTTCTCTACCACCCCTGTCTTCTTAGCTCCGTATGGTGCCTTTCTTTCTCTTTTCCATTCTACCCTCCTCCCCCATCTTCTTTAACTTCTTCATCTTCTTCATCTCCTTCATCTTTCCATCTTACTATATATATATATTAATCTCTCCTATCATCCTTCTCTCATATTCTTCGTAACTTTTCTTTCTTAGTTTTGTCATCTCTTTCGTTATCCGTTCTTTCTCTCCCTCTGTTTTGATCTCCATCTCCCTCTCATCCCTTCTTCTATCATTTTCTTGTCTTCTTCTTTGTCCTTCATCATTTCGTTCTGCCACCATTTGTCCTCTTGATTATCCCTGCTACTTCTTTACTACGATATATCTCTATACACTCAACTTTTCTTCTAATCTCTTTTTCCTCCTTATCTCGTCTTCTTCTTGCTTAAACTTCCTCCCTCTCTTCTCCTTCTTCTCACTGTCTCTATTTTCTTTTTCTCCAGGTCCCTCGTGCCTTGCATATTTATTTTCCTCCTTATCCTTTTCCACTACCCTCTTACTAAATACTATTCTCTCTCTTTTGTGCTTTCATCTATCTTCTCACCTCTCTTATCGTCCTTCTCTACTTGACCTCTCTCCTTCACCATGTCCCTTCTACTTCAACCATGTCCACTTTCTCTTATCTCTATCATCTATCATCCACATCTTTCATCCCATCTTCCTGGGACATTTTTGTCCTGGAGGATACCATAACGACCAACACCTATATGATCTTGTACTCTTCCATGCATATTTTCTCTACTTTTGTTTTGTCGCAAAAGTATCTTGACTTCTTGTCCTACTTATCAGACAAGTAGGACTGCTTTTTACATTATAATTTACTCACACTTATGCATGTTTCTCATGAAACATGATTATCATCATATTTATCACACATTTAGGTCATTTTATCCCAAATTTCTATCCTATCTTCTCATCATGTGCACATTTATGATTTTTCCACATGAGGAATTTTATTTACACATATCTCCCATTATGTCATCTTTGTGCCCTATCATGGTGCACCTTTTTCATCCTTGTACTTGTCGGAGTATATAATTCACCTTGTTTCCTGTGTTGGGGCATCATTGTTTTCATCCACGTCCCTCTTGTGAACACGTGATTTTTCACACAATTCCTCACAGACAAAGGATTGCACACATCTTTTGCATTTAGTTACACATATTTCAATATTTTCCTATGACCCATTGGTCATCTTGGTTTACATCCATACTGCGGTGGTCTTCGCCAACTCATTGGTCTGTAGAACGTTGTCATCTGTCTCTATTGAGACCGCAATTATCCTCTACTGATGTCATATTGGAGTCACCGCCATGCTTTCTTTTTATTGCGATCTTTTTTTTTTACCTGAGTTATCTTGCCTTTGGTCATGTCTTCCTCCATCCTTAGACACATCTTTAATCTAATCCTTTTTGTTTTTGTCTCGTGGCCTGCTATTGCAAACCACTCAACAAAAAGGGGCAAATGTAGACACCAAATTCTGGTATCATCCCGGGTTTTTGATCTCCTTCAGCACGCTTATTTAGGTCTCGTTTCCTACCAACAATTCACATTCAATTAATTAATCTTATAGCTATATTAATATCTTATCACATGTCAAAATTATATTATATTAAATAATTTATTTTATAAATAAGTCATATCATTCTATTTAATAACTAAATAATTCAAAAGTATATATATAAATCATATAACCCCACATGTTCCCCACTTAAGTCAAAATCACTTCTCACCTAAAAATAAATTCCCACCTAAAAATTCAAACTCTTCAAATTATTAAAATACGAACCCCACCCATAAAATCAATAATTCAAAAATCTCCCTCTTTGACAACAAATCCAAAAATCAACAGTGTAAAGTGAACACATGACTTCACTATTACACCTAACTGTGTCCCTAGTCCACATCACATCTTTACCTTTTCTCACATCATAAACCCCACCATCAAATCACCTCTTCATCATGTCCTCTTAATCAAAATTTATTTTGCAAATTATAATTATTTGTAATCCTTTATTTTAATCTCAATTCATGTTATAAATATAACTCTTTACCCACCTCTGAAGGGAGAAGAGAAAATTTTGGAAATTCTGAAGCTTAAATTCATTTATCTGTGAAATTTTGCATCATATTGTGGAATATTTAGAGGTGAAGCTCTACCAGGTTTCATATCACCTGCCTAACGAACAATCGATTGTTCTGTCAGGATACTAGTTCGGTATCATATTTATATTGTTCTTCAACATATTGCAGATTTTTTTAATATAGTTTTTGGCATGTCATCTTATCATTTGATATTCATTATTTTATTATGAACACAAGGATTGACAACCACTGAGCAAGTTAATGCTTCCCGGATCTGCTTTGTTAGATAGTCCCCGTATGTCATTATCTAATCTTATCTGTTTCCATTTTACCAGATCTATTTTCTTTCTTTATAGATTTATTTTTTCTACGCCCGTATCTAGAATCCATATATGCATCTGAGGTCCTAAGCCCTTTATCATTTGGAGTTGTTGGTGGTTGGCAGTCTCAGTGTTCACCCACACGAGAATGATTTTTCCAGATCAACAACTAGAGAAAGACAACTTTCACCACTGAATGGGGAAGTTTTGCCTTTTGGATTAAAGAATGCGAGTGGTGTGTTCTCACGCATCGTGGTACAAGCATTTCAGGAATTCATCCATAAGTTTCTCCAAGTTTACTTAGATGAATGGACTGTGTATGGATTGGTGAAGGATCATTGTGACAATTTAAGGCTGATGTTTGAGAGATGTCGACAATTAAGGATATCCCTCAACATTAAGAAATGTGTCTTTGCTACTCCATTTGGAACCTTGTTAGGACACATTATATGCAAAGAAGGCTTATTAGTGGATCCCGCTAAAGTTGCAGTTATTGTAGGATTAGGGGAGACTACTAGTCAAAGTGTAGTGTATGGATTCCTTGGACATACGGGGTATTACAGGAAGTTCATCAAGGGATATGCCAAGATCACCACACCCTTAGAGGAATTGTTGAAACAAAAAAGTGCCTTTCATTGGGGAGAGGTGCAACAGAAGGCATTTGACACTTTGAAGGATAGGCTTGTCACGACGCCCATATTATGTTTTTCTTCTTGGGATAAGCCTTTCCATGTGCATATTGATGCCTTAGGAACAACTATGGGAGTAGTATTAGCACAACCTAGTGAGGGAATTGTTGATCATCCCTTGTGTTTTGCAAGTAGGAAATTGACACCAGTAGGAAAAAAATTACACAACTACTAAGCATGAAGCATTGTCTATGATCTACGTGCTGCATAATTTTAGGCAATATCTATTGGCAACACCATTTATATTCTACACTAACCATATGGACATTAAATTACTTGGTCAACAAGCTCGTTCTGCAAGGGCGCATATGTCGTTGGGTACTATTATTTCAAGAATTTAAGTTCACAGTGGTCGGTGAAACTAGGAAAAAGTAATTCAGGACCTAACCACTTATCAAGGATTAATTTAGGAGAGGACACACAAAGCATTGAGGATACCTTGCTAGACGCGCAACTGTTTAGGTTGTGGCACGTGCACCCTTAGACTTGGAAGATATCATAGTATTCTTAAAAATAGGTGTGGCACCGGAAGGGATGAAGGCTTTGGAGAGAAAGCAGTTAGCAATATGTGCCACACCTTACATGTTGATTAGTGGAGACCTGTATAAGTTAGGTCGTGATGAGGTTCTGCACCGATGCGTATTGGAGCATGAGCGTGTGGCAATTATGGAAGAAGTGCATGGTGGAATTGTAGGGGGACACTATGTAGGAAATGCTACCGCGCAGAAGATTTTATTAGCAAGGATTTGGTGGGAAACCATCTACAAGGATTGTATTGAGTTTTGCAAGGCCTGTGACCACTACCAGTGCCTTGGAAAACCTAGAAAGAGAGATGAAATGCCTTTATGTCCTATACCAAGTGTATGAACCATTTGAAAAGTGGGCAATTGATTTTATAGGCCACATTTTGCGAGCTGCACGTAGGACTGGTTCATGCGCTATATAATCACTTGCAATGATTATTTGACAAGATGGGTAGAAACAATGCAACTAACTAAGGATTACACCGCAGTGCAACAACTGCTATTGATTCTTATGGGAGAACATAATCAATAGGTATGGTTTCCCTTTAAGTTTAACAAGTGATAGGGGTACACACTTTCTCAATGAAACAATCAGGATTCTGTTAGCAGAATTTATGGTGGCCCATCATAAGACTACCCCATATCACCCTCAAACAAATGGAACCATAGAGGCATTCAATAAAATACTGAGTCATACCTCCTAACCAAGATTTTTGACATTGGTAGAAAAAATTGGGATGACAAAGTATCAGCAGTTCTATGGGCATATAGAACAACCTACAAAAGGTTGATCAAGGCCACACCGTTTCAATTGGTGTTTGGCACAGAGGCTATCCTACCAGTGGAATTCATGTTGCCTTCACTATGTATACACACAAGAGGGTTAGCTGATGAACAAGTGCTAGAAGAAAGAATTGATAAGTTGATGTTAGATGAAAGGCGATCACTTTCTGAGATGGAGAGATAGAAAAAGTGAAGATAAAAGGCATGACATGATCGTCAATCAAGAACAAGAAGTTTGAGGTTGGGAAGATTTGTTATATGATTCCAAGTTACGCCATCCTGGGAAATTGAAATTCCATTGGTTGGGACCTTATCTCGTAGATCTTGACTCAGATGGAGTTGACAAGTGCTGGATGGGATGAGGTTACAAAATGAAAAGGCTGAAGCCCTATAAAAATAAGGCTTCTTGGTGTTTATAAATAAGGCATATTTCTAGTTAGCTTAGAATTTCATATATATATTTCTTATGTTTTCCTTTCTCATTTTTTATTCCTTTTCATTGTTTTGTTTTTGCGCTTTGTGTGCCTGGTAACCACATTACTTTCAAAAGGTTGTGTATTCACAGAGGACCACACATTGGTTAAGTGTGGGGTGGAATAATGCAAAATAGTGCAATGTTTGAACTAGCAGTAGAAGTTGTGTTGAATGGACCGATTAGAAGAGAAAAAGCATGTGATGATGAGGAATCGTGTGGAAAAGGAGTGGACAAGAAGGGTTTGTGTCAGGATAAGGCTTCAGAAAAACCATGTACAAAGAAGGAAAAAGCACATGAACAACACGAGGTAGGCGAGAGAAACTATCAAGTGGACAGAAGAAGTGCCTTCAGTGCTATTCACGTATGCGTAAGATTCTTCTATCAGGTTAGATTATTTGCATGCCAGAAGGTTGTAAATTTTTTCACACATGATTGGGCACGTGGGTAAGGGTGCTTAAGGTCAGCTTAGTGGAAAAAATATGCATTTAATGTTAAGTACGGTGCTAGGTGGTATAGCATTTAATGCTGGAAAGAAGGAAATGCTATAAATAAGGAGGTTGGGCACATCTTTATTTTACCATGTATTTATGAATTGAAAGAAGATCTTACAAACTGGGTCATCTAAAAAATTTTGTGAAGAGGAATCTAAGAAATCTAAAGTGTGTGACTAGGGTAGATCTACAAACCAGTGTGGAAGGAGTACACGGACATGGGAAAAATTGTTGAGGAAGTGCCATCTTGTGGAACAATTTTTCTAGTTAGGATTTGGTGGATAGGGCACTAAGTTAGAAGGGTTTCTTCACAAGGTTGGGCTTTGGGATTGTATAGAGTGGTAGAGTAGAGCAAGGGGAAGGATTTTTAAGTGTTAAGCACCGACTAAAAAATGGCACCAAAGAAAGCAACCATCTCACCCAAGAAACAAAAGGGAAAGGGAAAAGGAAAGAAAAAAGTCATCATTGTGAGCACCAATGAAGAATGGTACGTGGAAATGCAGTACCCAAAAGGGTTATTGCTAGGAAAAGAGTGGGAGTCACATCTACGAAATGATGGTTGTGAGCGATTATAATCATTGCATAAACATAACTTAGAAGGAGATGGCTTTGTATTTGGTTCACCAAACCAACAAGAGGACACGTCGAGGGCATGCCAATATACAATGATGAAGTAAAGGTCAAATTAGAGAAGGAAGGGTTGTTGTAGCTTTATGAGTTACCTTACTTTGGTAAGCTTAAGTGAATGTATCAATGGTTAATGTCACACATTCATGAAGATCACTTTTACTTCATGGGGCACAAGATATGTATAACACCACAACTGATATCCAAGTTCACAGGCCTTATTTGTGAAGGAGATAACATAGACAATGACTTGGAAGACAAATAATCCATCAAGAAGATAGTATCACCATATGACTACATGAAGGGTTCACGATACTTTGACATCATAGAGATACTAGACCCAATGATAAGGATGGCCACGTGCTTGGTAACTAAGCTCAATGATCAGGAAAAATGGACCCAAGTGAACAAGGCATGGCTAAATGTATGCCGGAAGATATCAGAGGGAACCATCTATAACTTGTCCTCCTTCATTACAGATGAGATCATTAGCAGTGCGCATGAGGGTGAGAAGATACTATTTGGTAACCTCCTCCTTAAAATTGTTTTCTCAGACATTGGAGTGCCCGATGGGCCAGAAAAATTTTGTTTGGGAATATCCAGAAGAGGACCCATCACCCACAAAGAGGTCTACAAAGAATACTTGTGAGACCATGATGTCCACTCACAAGGCGCGCTTAGAAAAGTGGTACAAATGGATGCATGATGCATTTGGGGTAGAATGGAGGATCCTAGAGTAGTTTCCAATTCTCATGGATGGAGAAGAAGAATTTGTAGTGTATCAACATTTCTGCATTGGTAGATTTAAATTGACAGATGAGACATTGAGCCCCTGGTGCAAGCTACCTTTCTCTTTCACCACACAATACTTCCAAGCTAAAGTAAATAGGTTCAAAGAGGCCAAGAGACTAAGGTTCAACCTTTGTGAGGTAGATCAGGACCATCGAGAGCTGTGTAGAAATATCATCTACCCCAAGAAGTGTGTGTACATGGAGAAGTATGTCTCCCATGAGGTCTAGATGATGAAGCCACTAACACTGCCAATTGTAAGGAGGATTGCAGGAAAGAGTGTATCTGTGCATAGGACTGAAATTTGAAAAAGTGCGTACTTGGATAATTATGTCTCCATTCCTGAAGACTCTATAGGAAGGAAGAAGGAAGATACCTAGGAAGAGAGAAAGAGAGGAGGTGCAGGAGAAAAAGGCACCAAGTGTTCAAACTGCATAGTCGGTGGGCGCACCGGAGGCAAGCGCAAAACCTAGTACCTATGCACACAAGAAGAAGTCCCCAATCAAGGAGAAGACCCCAAAAGAGGAAGCACCAAATTAGGAAGAACCTCTCACAAAGGAGAAGTCACCAGGAGAGGAGGAAGAAAGAGAAGAATATCCTATGCTGGAATCACCAGTTAGGAAAAGGTAAAAGGTGACACAAAAGGTGGATTCAAAGGAAACAGAGAGCCTGGAATTCTACATAGGTGAGAACGATGATGATGAATCTAAAGAAGCTCAAGACCCTCTAGTTTTCAAAGTACACAATTCTAAGGAATAAGGAGAGGACGAGGAGGATGACAAGGAAGAAAAAGGAAATGAGTATAACAAAGGAGATGAGGGGAAGGAGGATGAAGAAGAAGCTGAGACCCAAGGCAAGGGGGTAGGCGGGAAAGAAGTTATGAAAAGATCAAAGGACCCCAAGCCTCACAAAGTAAAATATAGACGAGGTTGTAGAAAAACAAGTGGAAAAAATCATCGAGACCTTGGTAGAACAAGAGGTGGAACGAAGCACGGATATGGTGCATAAAGGAATTTGAGAAAGTGTTGTCTCCCAAAAGACTACTTTTTTTTCCAAGTTAAATCTAAATTTTCAAGCTCTCACCTTCCTAAAGTATTTGAGCCATAGTTGAAGGAGTTTGAAGAGATAGAGTAAATCCATGCCTTAGAGTTGTTTCAAATCCCCAAATGATATGTCTGACCTTATTTTGATCAAATTTTCACACATGTCTGGATGCGTGAAAATTTTATTATTTTCCTCATTTGAATGAAAGGAAGGTGCATCCTATTTAATGAGGATTTTCTATTTGCAGTCCCTTAGATTGTCGAACCTTGTATTTTTTTCAATTCTTTGGTTCATGAAAGAAATTTGATTACAAATCGGGCATTTCGAAATGGTTGGAGTGTTCTTCTTCTCTGAATTTTTTTTTCACAGTCGAGAACGATGGGCATTTTCTTCCCCAATCAAATTTTGGCCCCATCATCCACTGGTATGTGGACATACATAATTGGAAGGGGGTCGGCAAAGGATAAATTTTTGTTTTTGAGCCTCTTTTTAAAAAGGAAGAAAAGCTTTAAAAATGACCCGCAGCCCCAATCAGGCTTAAAGAAAAAATTCAAATCTTGAGCCCACCGTTGGAAAGATCAAAGCAAGGAGTGTGGACCATCAGGGAGATTTGAGATTTTGAGCCTCTTTGTAAAAAAGGTGAAAAGTCTAAAAAGTGACCCGCAACCTCGATCATTCTATAAGGGAAAAACTCAAATCTTGAGCCTGCAGTCAAAGGAGTCAAAGCAAGGAGGCAGACCGTCACCTTTGATTTTGAGCCTCTTTGTAAAAAAGGTGAAAATTTAAAAAGTGACCAACAGCCCCCGATCATGCTATAAGGGATAAATTCAAATATTAAGCCCGCATCGAAGGTCAAAGCATGGAGGCAGGACTTTTGAATAAAGCTTGATTGTGTGTTTTTTGGGCTAAGCTCGACGCATTAGAAAAAGACCACCTTAAAATTATAAAAGTGACCCGAACGCCTCCTTCGCTAATCAAGTGAAGCAACATGTCATGACCATATCAAAAGTGGGTGAGTGGGCCAAAATTTTAAAAATTCCATTTATTTAAAAGGCACAAAATGCAAAAGGAATCCTCTACGCCCATTCCAGTAAATTTCTCCCACGTGTATGACTCTAATTTAAGGTTTCAAAGGCAAGATGAAATGGTTCAAATCTCAAAGTTACAAAACAGGAGTGAATAAAGGCTGCATTATGAAAATTTCTGGTCTTTCCGCCATTGGTGTTTCTTTCTGAATCAAGAGGCATCCGAATGGACATGAATGATTGAAAAGAAATTGTAAACCATTTCTTGTTAAAAAAGAAGAATCGGTTGTAACCATTTGTTTGTACTTTGAGAGAACAAAGGAGATAGCCATTTTTTCTTCCATTCCCCCATAACCTTTTTCTCAATTTCCTCCATTTCTCCACTATGTACAACTTATGATTAAGCATCAATACAAGAAGAAGGTATTTTGTAGCCTCTTTGATGAGGAGATTTTAGAAAAGCTTTGAGTTTGCAATCTTATCTCGTCTTGTTTCCAGTTTACAGGGTTGTTTCTTCTCATGAATGCATGTGACAAATTTTCTAACTAATGTGTGCATCAATCTAAATTCCTACCTGCAACATAGTTCTCCTACCTCTTTTCTCACTCCCTTTCTCACTTTCAAACAAAGTTCTCTCTTGCAATTATCTGTAAGCTTTTCCTGGAGGTCATGGAGTTCCCCTATTGGATCCTCGGCCAAAAGGCCACCACAAAAAGCCACATTTTCTCACATGGGCATATATAGTAGTTTCCCAGTTAAGTTAGAGGGACTTAGATTCCCAGAGTGTTGGCAAGGAATCCACAAGTTTTCCCACCCAAAACATTTCCTTTCCAATAGAAAGAAAGTGTAGGAAAATAATATGGAAGCATGGGAGGAAATCCCAGTTTGGTTATATGCTTTCCAAAGGCCACATGCATAGGAAGGAAGAGCTTGAAAGAAACTCAAGGTCAAGGAATGGGCTGCATTGATGATCTAAGAAAGGTGTTGCATGCACATTTTCAAAGAAACATGCCAAGGGAGCAATGCTTGGCCATGGTGTCATTTGATTAGGAAGGCACATACCCTCAAACGAGGAAAATGATATCTTGGGCATTTGAGTCCCACATTGACGAGCCAAAATTTGAAGTAAGCCAAGGAGTGTTGATGAAGGTGTCTGAGTCAAAGGGAAACAACCCCTTGGTAAAAACTCAACAATTATCAGACGAGAAAATCTGTAACGCGCTGAACAAAGTTTCAATCTTAGTTTAAGCTAGTCTCTTCAGGAGAAATGACAGGGTAAATTTCCTAGAGGTAGAGCTGGAGAAAAAGGAAGAAGAGCTCATTGAAAAGACCAAGGAATTAAAGTAGGAAGAAATCTGCTCAATCAGTGCTCAATTAAGGTATGAGTTAAAGGATGAGAAGGCAAGGGTACGTGAGGTGTATAAGAAAATAGAGATGATAAAGGATGTTATTTTCCTAAAGCATTCAGACTTGACACCACCCGCGCAAAATTATGGGTCAACCTTGCAATGCCTAGAGGACTTGAATCATGTTCTCACCATGGAAAGGTGACTACTTGCCTTAGAATCTGTATAGAAGAGGTGTTGGAGCACAAGGAAAAGGAGGATAAGATGAAGGTAGTAGAAATTTTTTCTCAGTACAACAAAATCCTAGCCAACGTAAAGACCACCGTGCAAGTAGATAAGGTCACCTATGAAAATTACATTGATAGAGATAGAGTGGAGAGCATCCTGGTCACCACACATGAGACAGAGCTTAAGGAGTTCTAAGAGAAGAACATAGGAAACTGAGGATGAGTGAGATAAGATTCTTGCCAAAGTGGAAAAGAAATCAAAGGCTATTGAGACCTTACAAGGCTCAATCAATAACCAGATGAAGGAGTTGTATCCCTAAATTACTCGGAGGATGGACACACTTGAGGATTTGGGAAAGAAACTTGAGGAGATTGTGGAAATAATGAGTGATAAGGGGAAGGAACTGAGTTTTGAAGAAGTGAGCTGCCCTGGTAGGGAACCTCTATCAGCAAGCTCAGAGAGAGGTCGACACTTGGGGAAAGTTAGAAGAAGAGTTACGGAAGTATTTCCCTCTCTTCCTCCAGAAATAAAGTTCCCCATTCTTTTATTCTTTCCCCCATCTCTTCATTCCTTTATTTCTTCCATTCCAACCCTTTGTAAGGATCCACCATTCTTTATTTCTTTATTGAAGAGTGTTTCTGAGGATAGAGAACAGACGTAGTGTGGGGTGATATTAGGCCCCTAAAATATTGGCTAAATATAAGGAGGCACATGGTTGCGCAAGGCCTAGTTGGGGAAGGGTGTGAAAGGTGAAGGTGTGCATGACAAGGTTTTAGAAGGTTTTAGTAGAACCCATGTGGCATGCACGTAAGGCAGAGCAAGGGTTTTGGGACTTATTCATCTTTTGAAATTCCTGAAAACACATGGGAAAAGCATGACCCAACTACGTGCATGTGGAGTGGATAAGGTGCCATCCTGGAAACTTGGTGCCCACAAAATGAATATTCCTTACGATAGAAGGATCTTGAAAGACATCATTCCGAATATTGGAGAGCTCAGATCTGAAAGAGGCATGCTTCCTTGAAGGACCACCTTGGACACTTGGACAACCAATCCATAACTTCATAAAGGCTTGGCGGTGGTTGTTGAGGCTATATATTCAAGCACCTAGTAGAAGAAAAGAGGCGTTAGTGAAAAAGAAGTAGAGTAGAGGATAGAGATGAGAGGTGAAGCTCTGCAGAAATATCATGGAATGTTCTATGGGATGGGTTTAGAATATATGTAGGAGTAATGGAATATCAAGGGGATGGGCCTGTGTTTTTCTTTGTAATATGATGGACCTAAGTCCAGTTCTAATGCATGACTCTGGTCAACATTGTTATATTGATCTGTGATGGCCTGAATGAATACAATGTGATTATCAAACATGTTGAATATGAATATATGTGGTTCCTAGTTTATACTTATATCTATATGGATTTATGTTTGTGTATATTCTTTGTGAATGGATGTAAACCCTTATTTATTTCCTTTCTATTATGGTCCAAATATGTATTTTGTTAATGCTTTCCTTGTTTGAATGGATGCATTAGCCTAGAAACTCATCATAAGCTCTTAAGATGAATGCATGGTTCTTTTCCATTCTTCTACATTTAAGTATCTGTCAGAGATGATGCATCATCACACAACTCACACAAAGGAGGGTCTCGGCACCCGTGTGTGCCTCGGGTGAGTGCCCAACGCCCGTTGGGTGATAGGCTGACCCACATGGGATTTTCCTATGTTCTTTGAAGGGTACAAAAATGACAACTTCCACTATTATCCCTTACACATTAACTTCTCCATATCCTTTCTCTCACGATCCTCCTCATGGTGCTATTGTGGTTAGTTATCCATAACTAAAAGATTCATGGATCTAGAAGTTAATAATGAAGGTTGTAACTCATCCTTAATAGAAAGAACCCACCTCTGAGCTAATTTTTTATAGGGCAAGTAAAATTTTGAATAAGGTAATAACTCACCATGTTAGGTTTGTAGGCCATCTAACAACTTTAAGGACAAGGGATTACCTCCTCTAAATAAGTCCAGATTGTAAGCAATCTCATGGTTGATTCCTTGCAAAAGACCCAAAACAATTTTTGTAAATTTAGATGAGGAAACTAAGGCCTCTTCCCTATAGATGAAAGAGGAATTCGTCCAACAATATGGAAAAATAACCATTCCTCTGACATTGATCAATGACGTCAAATTGTCTTTATAACAATTATTTAATAGTTACATCATAGTTGTAAGCTTAAGATCAAAGGGACACCAAATACAACATTTTAAAAACTATTTTATTTGGGATTTAGACGATGTAAATTCTAAGGTAAATGCATTACTTGATACAACTAAGGAAAATGCTTTGATGAATTTCTCTGAGCTTGTAATGATAGTGGAATTGATTTTCAAGTTTAGGAATAAAGATAATGAGGCATTATCCTTGTTAAAAATAGTAATTGCATAATTTGATGCATTATATAATAAAATAACTCAACTTTTTGGCTGAAGTTTGAATTCCTACAATTGTTGACCAATATGGAAATTTCTTATACGTAGCTCAATTCTACAATATCCTTCAACAAACCATGCAAATATTTTTACAAAAAATCAAGTCACAAAGGGGAGGGAACATTGCGACACATAATATAATATTGGATTCCTTAAAAAGGATAGAGAGAGCTCAATTAATAGATGAATTTAACAAGATAATGATCGGTGTATTAGTTTCCAAGATGTAGATTGTGACGTGTTGGTCCTTGAAATAGTATACACAGGGTCTAAGGACTTAGCCATATTCAACATGTTCTAGAGGCACTTGAGGAAAAATGTGACCTGACTAGGCATGTCGAGTGGATAAGGTGCTATCCTGGAAGACTTGGTGGTCAAGGAAAGAATATTCCATGCATGGAATATTCCTAGGAAGACATCATTATAGAAAGTGGAGAGCTCGTAACAGAATAAGCATGCACCATTGAAGGACCACATTGACACTTGGCATCTGATCTACTCCTAAGAAAAAGGCATGGTGGTGGGTGTTGATGCTATAAAGAAGAGATGCTTGGAAAGCAAAGAAGGATGACCAATAGGATAAACATAGATGGAAGACATATAGTATGAGGAAAGTGAAGCTCTGTAGAAAATATTAGGAGGCCCTAGGAGTTGGGGTTCTCATTAGAGGACTGTAGGAATGTTATCATGTCTAAGGGATGGGTCTGTAAAATTTTGTAATAAAGAAAGCATAGCTAGGACTTCTGATATATGGGTTAGATCCCTGTCTTGATACATTTGGTCTGATATGACCCTTTTGAATGTAATGTGGTTACTGAGACTATGATCAATATAAATATATGGCTCTATTCTGAATATCTAGTTCAGGGGTGCAAACCCTAGTGTTATTTCCTTCATATTTTATGGTAGATATGTTCTTTGTATTTCATGCCATGATGTTTCTCTTGTTATTAAATGCTTGGGTATAAGGATATGATAGCTCATGTTGTGCTTTTACATGAATATTCACTTCTCTGCAACTAATCCTCTAATAATGGCAAGATATTCTCACAATGCTCACATAAAGGAGGGGATTGACACCCATTGCATGCCTTGGGTGAGCACCCAGCACCCACTGGGTGATAGGCTCGATGCACATGGGGTTAGAAGTTAGTAGTTGGGTAAAAATGACTACATCTTGGTTCCATTGTTGGGACCTCTTTTCAAAGTTTTTGTGAGAATGATGTGTGATGACAGAGCACTTGACCTTGGATAGTGTCAAAGCATGGTTTAAGAGCACAGAGGATGAGTTTTCTCAGAGATTTAGTACTGGACCTGAGTTTGATGCACATAAATGGGTAGAAGAACACCTATATCATGAGCTATATGAGACCTTATTTTGTTGCTTTCCTAGTAGAGTTATATGAATGGATTTCACATATGCATCTAGATCAAGCTGGTACTATAGATCTCACGTTTGGACCCAAGAGGAATATCAGAGGCTGATAAGGATGTGATCTAACTTGGACACGTGTTGTTGATCATTGGTGGAAGAGAGTGCTAACCAGTTATACCCTGGAATACATTATTTCTACGTATTATTATTCTTAAGGTTGTTGAGTTTGAGTTCTTAAAGGAACCTAAAGGATCATTTTTACATGTTATCCCTTTAGCTATAAAGATCTTGCTCATTACAATAAGTTTGGAAGAATTTCCTATGGCTTAGATAAAGCTTCTTCTGAGCATTGGGTAGAGGAAGCTAGGGTGGAGGAAGATGGAAGACATTGTGGCTGAAAAGGAGAGAGAGGAGAGATGACTCAAGTATAGTGAAGGCTCATGAAAGGGAGTTGGCTAGACAACATGAGGTTACAGGAGTGATGGATCTATGGAGGCAGATGTTGTGGGAAGGAATTGAGGTTCATGCAGAGGACGTGGAGCCTGAGTAGTCTGTGCTACCCCATCTTGGAAAGCATGAGAGAGAGACCCCTTCAACTTCTGATGAGAGTTTCATCACTTGGAGAAAGGAGAGCTGTCGACATGCATCTAAATCCACATGCATCTAAATCCACTTGGTGACCAAACCCCGGTGCTTAGTCTTCCAAATCAAGAGATAAGTATTACTAACCCAATTGGTATTGGTGGGAGTGACCAATCTGCACCTAGGAGATATAATTTCTCATTTGGTACATCTATGGCTGCACAATCATTCCCTTATGTTTGGAGGAATATTGTCTGGAATGACGTTTGGGTAAAGTGTGAGTACACAAAGTTTGGGTATCACATCTAGAAGTGGCATGGGACACACATCTGGTAGTGGTGAAATATCACAAACTATTGGCGTGCAGTTCAGTGGGACATTGGGAATGCTAGGCATGACCACTTCAGGCCCATTACTAGACTACAGGAGGTGGATCTAGAGGTATAGGAGCTGGAGGACCTAGTGGACCTGGATCTGGAGGATCTGGTGGATCAAGAGGACAGGACCTAGTGGATCTAGTGGATCTTGGTGGTGGAGGTAACACCAGAGGAAATTAAGGTTCTGGATCAGGCAGATAAGGGGCCTCAACCACCTCAGCAAGTATTTTTTGAGATGTCTTTGCACCTACCAGACTACAAAGGTGTTGAGGATGTTGTAGAGCATGTACACAAGTGTGAACTGCTATGGCATGTGAAGGGGATCACTACCCCTAGAGCAGAAGGTAAGTCAGTTTGTAACAACATTGCAAGGACGCATGCATAGTTGGTACCAGAAGTATGACCCCCATCAGATAGTGGTAGATTACACCGTGCTATGGAATGCCTTCTTGGCTGAATTTCATATCCTTGAGTTTGAACAGAAGAGCATCAACACGCTAAAGGAGATCCAACAAGGAATGGTAGAGAGTGTGCAGGAGTATGACATGTGCACGTTTCAAAACTCTCTTATCAAAAATATCTTATGATATTCACCCTTCTCAACATGCTCAGTGGTTTGTTGGAGGATTGATAACACCGTTTAGGAGAGTGATTTCACACAAGACTTTCACAGACCCGCGTGAGGCCTTGGAGGTTCCCTATGCACTGAGGCTATTGGAAGCATGGATATTAATGTTAGCCCCTTTCTTGAGGCTCATATTTTTTGTAATGGCGAAGTAGCTGGAAAAGCTATCTGCAAACTCAGGATGCATGAGACTCACAGTGGTCTATGGTGCATGGATTGTGAGGTATAGGGGCATACAAAGGACAATTTTCCCTAGGAGATCGTACATGCATCATGATGGTGGACTGTGAAATTTTCCATGGAGATCATGATGCAAGTAGATGTCCCACTACTACAGCACGCATGATCTGTAAGAATGTGTCTTTCTACTACAAGATTTGTCACTTCTACTACTCATGACACCAAGGATTGTAGACTGATTGACTAGATACATGATGCCATTGATATTGGTGTGTGCTCAGACCAGCCTCATGTAAAAAATTCAAGGATGATGGTCATCACTATGAAGGACGTGCAGATGAAGGGGCATGTGGAAGAGGTTTTCAAGGAGGATTTCATGGTCATGGAAACCATGCAAGGAGGAAGAAGTGAGTTCCCATGTGGAACCTATTACAACTGTGGATCTACAAAGCACTATAAGTGTGAATGCCCTGATCTGCTACAATGCTCTTGGTGTGGGAAGAAGCATAAGTATGAGGAGTGTCCCAGAGATATTTGAACATATGAGCCAGCAACATCGAAAGGAAAAAGGCATTGGATGGTAAGCATAAAGAAGGCCGATTCACAATGGATGCCAAGGTGGCACGTGAGTCAGAACTAGAACCTGTACTAGTTACAATGTGAGATGGAGGCTACACATGTGCACTAGGGAAGTACCAAGGAAAGATACCACTGGTTATTAGAGAAGAAGTGGTACATGGAAAGTATCCAGACCCTACTCATCAGAAGGAGTGTATATCAAGAGACCATGGATGTGATTCGAAGATCTACAAGGAGAGATCCAGTGCCTAAAGGAGCATTCAAAGATATTTAGAGAAAGGAAGAATGTTGAGGCTCCACAGAAGGACCTGGATGAGGTTAGGGAAGTATGCAAAATGTTGAGGCAAGAGAATATCATTCCCTTTACTAGGAGAATGGTTATGAGAGAAGGTACCATGTGCTGAAGGAGAGTGTGAGAGGCAGGTTATGCATGCTAACCTTCCTCCCCACAACCTTGATTATGACAAGGAGATTACCTTGAATGTTGTTGTAGATGGGTGGCTTCTAAGCAATATTTTGATTGACATGGGCACGGGAAGTCAATGTTTCTCACTCTAGATGCATGGCATCAAATGGGAAGGCCCCCATTACATCCATCTTCGAATGTGTTGTATATGGCTAACAAGAAAAAGGTAATACCCATTGGTGTCTTAAAGGATGTTGTTATCACTATCCAAGGGGAAAAGTTCACTGGAGATTTCAAAGTCTTGGCACTAGCCGAGGTAGAAAACTTTCCAACATTACTTGGGTGCCCCTGGTGTTATAAGAACAATGTTGACCTAAGGTTCAATAAGGGATACATAAGTTTTGAAAACAAGGAAGAGATGGGTTATCATCCCTTGACTGATGGGAAAATCAGCACCCTATACTGAGCCCTTGGGAGAAGAAGTTCTTGACAGGATCTATGTGCACTCTATCAGGGACCCTGAGGTGATTCACCCTACAGAAGGAGTTATTCAGTTTGAAGATGCTCAGTCCATGAGTGATACAACTAGTGTGGCATGTGAAAATTCAGGTGCACATGGGACTTATGAGTTAATTGGGTGACAGTTAAGAGGCTCTGTGACAAGAGTAACAAAGGTGTGCTCAGTCAAGTGCCTGGGAGGGAAGAAGTTACCAAGTTATTCTGGAGGGGCCTACCCTGAAATTTCTTATGAGAAATGGAGGCTTAGTGGAAAAATGAGATCAAAAGAAGAGGGATGCTTAGCTATAACTTACTCCAGGACCATAGTGCATTGGTGGGAAACACATCGTGATAGCCTTCTAGAGTGGTGCAAAGGTGAGAATCACGTTCTCTATTAGGTTTTCCTAAAGCAATGCACCCACTATAATACAAGACTACCATGGGAAGGAACCCACCTCGTTTCATGTCCAAGCATGTGAGAAAGCATGGATGGAAGGCATGGAGGGCCTTTCCACCTTCTTTATGGGTGCATAAGTTGTATTCCACCTTACAAGGTTGTGCACATGCACATGGTATATTCACTCATAGATGTGTCATCAGACAGAGAAATTGGTAGCAGAGTTTGATGGCTAACCTCCTTCAAGATTTTGAGTATCAGAGTACTAAACCATCGGTGGATAAGGGCATTGTAGGTTGTTAAGCACCTTACATGATGGGAGATAGTTCCATGGTAGAAGATAGAATACTGTGATTTATTAGGTGAACCTGGTTTGGAATGTGCTTTGATGAAGAAGAATCAGAAGAGATGCAGGCTTGAGCACGCATGCATGGAGAAAGAAAAAGGGAAAGATGGTCTATGTGATAGATGGTGAAGAGGTGGAGAGTTTGATGTTAACCATACGTGAAGGTATACATGAAGTTATGGATAGTGCTTGATGAGCAAGCACACACCTACCATGAACCCCTAAAAACAAATAAGGTTAACATTGGTTTAGAGGATGAACCTAAGGAGGCCACTATTGGAGACTATTGGTCAGAGAAGGAGGTTTCAAAGATCATTGATCTATTGCATGAGTTTCAGGATTTATTTCCACATGGATACCATGAGCTTAAAGGCATTTCACTGACTCCTTGGGAGAAATGAAAATCAAGTTAAAGGAGGGTGCACGCCCGATTTAGAAGAGGCCTTATCGAATGAATCTGAATCTTTGCGTCAAATTCAAGGAGGAGATAGACAAAATGATCACTTCAGAAATCATTGAAGTTATGGAGGAATTAGAATGGATAAGTCCCCATGGTCATCAGTATTAAAAAGGATGGAAGGATAAGGATCTGTGTTGACTACAGGGACTTAAATGTGGTATGTGTAATTGATCCTTTTCCAACCCCTTTTACTAAAGAGATTTTGGAAGGAGTAGCTGGGCACAAAATCTATTCCTTCATGGATGGATTCTCAGGATACCATCAAGTTATAATTGCTAAATAAGACCAAGAAAAGAAAAATTTTTCCACTGAATGGGGAAGTTTTTCCTATACGGTCATGCCTTTTGGACTAAAGAACGTGCTTGTTCTACTGTTTTCACGCATAGTGGTCTAGGCATTTCAAGATTTTATCCATAAGTTTGCTGCAATTCTACCTTGATGATTGGACAATATATGGACTAGTGAAATACCATTGTGATAATTTGAGACTGATGTTTTGAGAGATGTTAGTAGTTGAGGATATCCCTCAACATTAAGAAATGTGTTATTTCTACTCCATTTGGGACCTTGTTGGGGCATATTATATGTAAGGAAGGTTTGTAGGTGGATCCCACCAAGGTTTTCCATTATTATGGGATTAGGGGATCCTACCAATCTAGAGCGTAGTGCATGGATTCCTTGGGCATACAGGGGTACTACCAGAATTTTGTTTAAGGGGTATGTCCAAATCACCACACCATTAGAGAAGTTAATAAAACACAAGAGTGTCTTTCATTAGGGAGAGGCACAGACAAAAGGTGTTTGACACTTTGAAGGATAGTACTTGTCATTGCGCCCATATTATGATTTTCCTTCTTGGGATAAGACCTTTCCATGTACATGTTGATGCCTTAGGGACATCCATTGGAGCAGTGTTAACACAACCAGGTGAGGGGATTATTGATCACCCCTTGTGTACTTTACAAGCATGAAGTTGACACTAGCAGAGTAGAACTACACTACTACTGAGCGTGAAGCACTATCGATGATCTATGCACTACATAAGTTTAGGAAGTATCTGCTAGCAACACCCTTCATATTTTACACAGATCACATGGCATTGAAGTACTTAGTTAACAATCCCATTTTATAAGGGCACATATGCCGATCGGGTCCTTGTTGTTTCAAAGAATTTGAGTTTACAGTTGTTGTGAAACAAGGAAAGAGTAACTCATGGCCTGACCATTTGTCAAGAATTGACTCATTAGCCCATGACAGGGCACAGAGGGTTATTTTTGGATGAGTTATACAAGATGTAAAACTAGGAACTGTTTAGGTTGCGGCCCACACACCATCTAAGGATTGACTTAGAATGATAGATATTAATTATGGTATTTCCAAACACACAACTATTTAGATTTCTCAAAAACATATTGGTATTTCTCATAAAACAGCGTGTGGCACCAGAAGGAATGAAAAATTTGGAAAGAAAACAATTAGCCATATGCACTGCGCCCTACATGCTAGTTCAGTGGAGACTTTATACAAACTAGGTCATGATGAGGTTTTGTGTTGGGTGTGTGTTGGAGCATGAGAACATTGCAATCATGGAAGAAGCACATGGTGGGATTGTAGGAGGGAACTATGCAGGGAATTTCCACCACACGAAAGATTCTACTTGATAGGGACTTTGGTGGGAAAGTATTTACCAGGATTGTATTGAATTTTGCACAATCTGTGACCATTATCCAGTGCCTTGACAAGCTAGGAAAAAGAGATGAGATGCCTTTGAGACCTATAGCCAGTGCATAACCATTTTAAAAATGGGTAATTGATTTTGTAGGACCAATTTCACCTGTCATACGTGAAGGACTAGTTCATGCGACTATATCATTACTTACACTGATTACTTAACTAAGGTGGGTGGAGGGAAGCGCCTACAAGGGATTGCACAACGATGATAATCCTACTAGATTCTTATGGGAGAACATAATCACCAGGTATGGATGTCCTTTAATTTTGACTAGTGATAGGGGTACACATTTTTTGAATAGAAACAGTCAGGATTTTTGTTGGTAGAGTTCATGGTGGCCCATCATAAGACCACCCCTTATCACCCACAAGCTAATGGAACTGCTGAGGTGTTTAACAAAATTATGAGTCACACGTTAACTAAAAATTTTGATGTGGGAAGACAAGGATTGGGATGACAAGGTATCATCCATTCTATGGGGCATACAAGACAACCTACAAGAGATTGAACAAGGGCCACACCATTTCAGTTTGTCATTTGGTGCGTGACGTTGTTTACTAGTTGAATTTATGCTACCATCGTTTGCATATTGCGATCGCAAGAGGGTTAGATAATGAACAAGTAATTTAAGAGCACATGGAGAATTTAATGTAGCTAGTATGAAAGATGATCACTTACTAAATGGAGTCAGAAGACTGAAAAAGGCACGTACAAAAAGCATGACATGATCTGCCATATTAAAAATAAAATAATTTTAGGTTGGGTAGATGGTTTTTCTTATATGATTTCCTATTTTCTACACCATCCTGGGAAAGTCAAATTCCATTCAGTTAGGGCCATATATCATTCTCATACATTCTTGATTTAGGCAGCTTTCCTAGTTATAAGCACTTGATGGAACACTGTTCATTAGGTCATTTCATTGAAACTAGGCTGAATCCCTACTATAAATAAGTCTTCCTTGTGTTTATAAATAAGGTAGTATTTCCATTTAGCTTAGGATTTCCTTTTATGCATTTATTTTCCTTTTGTTTCCATTTCTCGTTGCTTGTTCCTTTCTTTTTTTTTGTTTGTTTTGTGTGCCTTGTGCGTCGGTAGCCACTTATTTTTCAAAAGGTTGTGTATGCGTAGAGGACCATGCATCTATTTTTTTGTGGGGTGGAGCAATGTGAAGTAAAATGGAAGTTGGTAGTAGAAGTTGTGTTTTGGTGGCCTAGATTAAAAAAGTGTAGCGTATAAGAGTGCACGTAGAAAAGGTGGACATAAGGAATTTTGGTGTTAGGAAAGCTTTATAAAAACCATGTATAAAGGACAGGAAGCATGGGAACAACATGAGGTAGGCGAGGGAAAAATCAGGTTAAGGATAGAAGAAGTGCCTTCGATGCTGCAAATGCACACATGAGGATCTTCAGTCAGTAAGGATTTTTGCATGCCAGAAGGTTATAGAGATTTTTCGCGCAAGATTGGGCGCGGGGTTAAGAGTACTTAAGGTTGGCTTAGTAGAAAAATCCACCTTTATTGTAAAAGTATGTTGGTAGGTGGCATATCATTTATCACGGGAGGGAAGCAAAAGCTATAAGTAGAAGGTCAGGATACATTATTACTACCTTGAATTTGTGATAAAGTAGAGCTCTTGCGAACTAGGGCATCTGCGAAAAAGATTTGTGCGAAGGAAAAATTATGAGAGTCTGAGTGCAAGACTAGTGTGATTTGTGGACTAGAGTGGATAAAGTACATGGGCGTAGCGAGGAAGGTTTTAGAAGAGTACATCATCTTGTGGAAGGATTATCTAGGTTAGGGTTCTACAGCTAGGACACGTGAGAAAAGGGATATTTTGGGAAGGAAATCCAAAAAATTTAAGTAGAGTGAGGAAGAGGAGCAAAGAAGAGTTTGTTTTTAGTAACCTGATAATAAGATGACACCAAATAAGGTAACTATCACACCAAATAAGGGAAAGGGCAAGGGGAAATAAACTTCTGCCACCAGCTTCAATGAGGCATGGTATGTGGAGAAGCAGTACCCAGATGGCATGTTGCTCGAAAAGGAATGGGTATCCCATGTAAGGAAGATGTTAGCGAGTGATCACAACCATCGCACATGTACCATGAAGAAGGGGATGGAATTAGAACTGGTTCACATGATAGAAAAAAGGACACTAGAAGGGATGTCAATCTACTGTGACGAAGTGAAGGTAAAATTGGAGAAGGTTGGGTTGCTATAACTTTATGAGTTTCCCTACTTTGGAAAACCTGAGCGACTATACCAATGGTTGATGTTGCACGTGCATGAGGACCACTTCTACTTTGCAGGCCGAAGGATACACATAACCCCTCAACTAATCTCTAAGTTTACAGGCCTTGTCTATGAAGGGGTGCTGCTAGATGATACCTTGGAGGACAGGGAAGCCATTAAGAAGATAGTCCAGGCTTATGATTATAAAAAGGGCTCACACTATTTCGATATCTTGGATATCTCAGACCCAGTGATGAGGATGGTCATGTGCTTGGTATCTAAGCTGAATGGGCAAGAGACGTGGACACAGATAAATGAGGCTTGGTTGAATATGTGCTCAAAGATTCAGAAGGAACCATATATAACCTGTCCACCTTCATTATAGAAGAAATCATTAGTGCCACGCACGAAGGAGAAAAGATCATGTTTGGAAATTTCCTCCTCACCATCGTCTTCTGAGAAGTTGGAGTGCCCAATGGGCCAAAGAAGTTTGTATGGGAATAACCAGATGAAGATCCTTCCACCAAAAAAATATTTGAAAAATACACTTATGACACCATAACGACCACCCACAAGGTGCGCCTGGAGAAATGGTACAAGAGGATGCGTGACGTGTTCGAGGTTGAATGGAGGATACTTGAACAATTACCAGTGCTAGTGCAGGGAGAGGCTGAGCTCGCTATTTACCATCACTTTTGCATTGGTAGATTCACATTGACAGATGGGACTAAGAGCCCATGGTGTAAAATACCTTTCTCTTTCACCGCGTAATATTTCCAAGCAGGGGTCAATCACTTCAAGGAGGCTAAAATATTAAGGTTTGACCTCAACGAGGTGGACCAAGACCACCGCGAGCTGTGCAGAAAGCTAGTATACCCAAATAAGCACACTTCTATGGAGAAATATGTCTCTCATGAGGTACGCATGAAAAAACTTGTGATGTTGCCAATTGCTGGAAGGACCGCATCGAGGGTATACCTGTGCATTAGACCTAAGTATGAGAAGGGCACCTACTTGGAGAGTGATGTCTCCATCCCAGGAGATCCCACCGGGAGGAAGAAGGTCATGCTAAGGAAGAGGGAAATAGAAGAGGCTCCAGAGAAGAAGGCACTAAGTGTGTAAACAACACAATCTATGGGTGCACAGGAGTTAGGCATGAAACCGAGCACATATGCATGGAGAAAGAAGTCCTCCATTAAGGAAAATGAAAAATCACCTGAGGAAGAGGTGTCAGAGAAAGAAGAGCCTCTTGCATAAGAAGAATCACCAAGGAAGGAGTCACCTGCTGAAGAAGAAGAGAAGGAAGAGTCTCCTATACTAGAATCACTAGTTAGGGAGAGGCAGAAGGTAGTAGAGGAGGAAGACTCAGAAGAAACAAAGATCTTGGAGGCCTATAGAGGTACACTTGACAAAAAGCACACAAGAAGTCCGCGTGGGGAAGTGAGTCATATTCAAAGGCACAAATGGATAGGGAGAACACATGCGCAGAACAAGAAGTTTAGCTTTTCAGGGACTTAGCCATTTTTTCTCATAAAGGTCTATTTTTAGAGATGGCATGCAGAGCACACAAATGAGGCAGAGACGTGCGCGCCACACATTGGCTATTATTTGGAGGATTGGATACGAAACACTTTGCATGGACACATGCTAGAAATAGATCGGCTACTATCAGTTAGCTAGTAGTAATCTATTTTTAGTGCACTTGCATGTGTGGCTACTTTTGTAACGGCGCGTGGCTATTAGTAGCATGCAACCTATTTTTGGAATGGATAAGCAGTGAAGGGAAAGTCCCCACCCTTATATATATGTAGTAAATTGTGTAATACGAGGGGGAGATATATACATAGATATGTTGTTAAATCTGCTACGTACATACTACTGATATTGTAATGAAGCTTCTGTAAACTTATTGCATTGAATATAATAGAGGATATTGGCTGAATTTAAGTGTTAGTTCTATGTGTATCTGAATATAGTATGTTTTTGATCTCATCATGGTTAGTACTTAATTCTGTTTTTCCTTAGATACAGATTTGGTATGCTCTGTAGAATGATGAGCTAGTAATAGAACTATATATGTTAAGTCTTCATCATGCTAACATCCTGCAACAACAACCCTAAAGAGGGACCTGGTACCTTAATGCACTTCGGGTGAGCACTCAGTCTAGGCTGAGTGATGTGCCAGCGCGCATAGGGTTTCATTGGGTTTGTGTCACTGAATTCTAGGCTGCATCATTGGTTCCGTTGCTGGGACCTCTTTTTTAGTTGATTTTCAGGATGGTTCACGATGAAGACATACCGGTTAACTCTAGCAAGTATTGAAGAGTGGATACACGATCTAGAGGAAGAATACGCATGGTGATTCAACACTGGATCTGAGTTTAATGCACAGCGTATGGGTGGAACAGAATCTGTATGACAGTTTATATGAGAGTTTTTTTGTTATCTTTCCAGTAGAATTGTACGAGTGGCTAATTGCTTATGCATCTAAGTGGAATTGGAGGTATCACACACTTTTCTAGATGCAGGAAGAATTCCAGGCCCTGTATGATGCTGATCTAATTTGGACTCGAGCTGTGGATACGTGGTTCCATGGTGTCTTGAATAATTATATTTTGGAATACTCAATTTCCACTTATTCATGTCCAGAGGTAGCTGAATTCCAGTTCTTACGACATCCAAGGGGAGCTTACCTACAAGGCATTCCACTTGGCGATCAAGATCTTGATGGTAACTTTGAATCTGGAGAGTAAACCGATGGCTAACTAAACTTCACCATGCACGCGGGGGCAGGAGCAGGATTGGTGAAAGATGGCAGACCTAGTGGTAGAAAGGCAGAGAGAGGAAAGGCTTAAGTATAATGAGGTGTGCAAGAGGGAGATAGAGAAGTAACGTACCATTGTAGAAAGTATGGTGTTGAGGAGAGAGATGGCTCGTGAAGGATTTGAAGCTCACGTAGAAGACATGGAGCCAGAGCATCAGGAACTCCCCCATCTTGGAAAGCATGACAGGGATCCCCCCTCAGCCTCACAACAAAGCTTGCCAACAGAGACTACCTGGGCTATGGGTACGCATCTGAATCCACCTGGTAACCTTGCCCTTGCATTTGGTTTTTCCAGCATCTAGTACAACAAGTAATCAACAAGCTAGTTCAAGCAGTGGGAGAGTAGGAGCAAGATAAGAGGCACAACAATGGCAGGGCACAAATGAATTCATTGTTATATGGAGGTACCTTTTCAGGCGTATCATCCACACAGAATACAAGCATGCCGATTTTTGGATTAACTTCTGGAAGTAGTAACGCTTCACAGACTGTCAGGGGTTCAGTTCAGTTCTACTATTGGGACATAGGGAAGTACATCTTCTAGTCCTATCCCAGCTACAGGTTTAGGATCAGGAGGCATAGGTAGCTCTAGTTCAGGCGGATCTGGTGGTTCTGGAGGTGGGGAAACACATGGAGGTTCTGGATTAGGTGGGCAAGGTCCGCACCAACCCTAGAATATTTACATGGAAATGTCTCTTCATCTTCCAGAGTATAGGGGCATAGAAGATGCTGCTGAACATGTGCATATGTGTGAGATATTGTGGCGCAAAAAGGAATTACAGCTTCTGAGCGTAGGGAAAGCCAATTTGCTACTACGTTACAAGGGCATGCACCCACAGCTGGTACATGAAGTTTGACCTTGATCAGACCTTGCATAGATTATACAACTTTAAAGGATGCATTCCTTAAAGAGTTTCATATCCCTGAGTTTGAGTAGAAGAGTATAAGTGCGCTCAAAGATATTAAGCAAGGCACTACTGAAAGTGTTAGAGAGTATGATGCATGGTTTAAAACATTGTTATCAAAGCTTTCTTATGACATACACACAAGCCAACATGCACAATGGTTCATTGGGGGCTTGATTACCCCTTTTAGGAGGGCATTATCACATAAGACATACACTGATCCACGCGTGAAGCACTTGAAGCAAGCCTTACGCGCTGAGGTAGTTGGGAGCATAGATACTGGGGTGAGCCCATTTTTAGAAGCAAAAATAGCAACAATGGAAAAACAGTTGGAGAAACTATTAGCAAATTCAACACATGAGACACACACATGGATTTGGTGTACACAATTGTGAAGTAGAAGGTCACACAAAGGATAGTTTCCCTCGTAGAATAATACGCTCATTGCTGATGGATTGTGAAATATGCCACCTAAACCATGATGCTAGCCACTACCCATTATTACAACATGCGATAAGGAAGAACGTTTCAAGCTACTGTAAAATATGTAGGTCCATGACTCATGACATAGAGGACTGCCGACTGATTGGACAAATCCATGATGCTATAGATATTGGTGTACAGAAAGACAGAGTTTCAGATAACTCTAAGGGAAAGAATGAGCATCATGACCGGGAGAACAATCAAGGTGACACTATGATCGGAATGAGGGGTGTTTTGAAGGCAGTCGTGGCAGAGGTCGAGGATACCGCGGTGGATTCAGAGGACGAGGCCGTGGTGGTGGAAGAAGTGAGTTTCCTCATGGAACATGTTATACATGTGGATCTCCTGACCACTATAGGTGTGAATGTCCTCAGAATATTACATGTTATTTCTGTGGAAAGAACCATAGCTATGAAGAGTTCCCAGACTTATATGAGCATCTGAGTAAGCAACATAAACAAGAAAACAAAGGTGCATGGATGGTTAGGATACAACAGGCTGTGTGGAAAATCAATGGATGCCCAAGATGGGAGTAGAATCCAAGGCACTACAAGTGAAGATCACGACCCGTGCTGAGGCAACACGTGCCAGGGAGGCATTACAGTAGAAACCTACCATCACTAAAGATGAGGTTCTTCATGCACAGTACCCAGATCTTGCCTATCAGAAGGAGGTTTATCAGGATACCATGGAAGTTCTAAGGAATCTTCAGGGTGAGATACAATACTTAAAGGAGCAGAAGAAAGCATCAGAGACGGTCCAAACTGATATAGATGACTTGAGAGAAGTGTGCAAAATGTTGCACCAGGAGAACATCATTCCACTGTTAGGGAGTTGGTTAAAAGGGAACACTCCATGCGCAAGTACTGAGACCAAATGACAGATCCTGCATGCAAATCTCCCTCCTCATAGCCTGGATTATGACAAGGAAATCACTCTGAATGCTGTTGTGGATGGGTGGTTGTTGAGTAATATATTGATTGATACAGGCACGGAAGTCAATGTTCTTACCTTGGATGCATGGGTACAAATGGGGAGACCCCCATTGCAACCATCCTCTAATGTATTATTCATGGCTAATCAGACTAAGGCCACTCCCATAGGAGTTTTAAAAGATGCATCCATTACCATACAAGGAGCCAAGTTCACTAGAGACTTTGAAGTTTTAGCGCTGGCAGAATCAGATAGCTTCCTAGCTCTATTAGGGAATCCTTGGTGCTATGCAAATAATGTTGATCTTCGGTTCAACAAGGGCTATATCAGTTTTGAAAATAAAGAGGAAAGGGTCATTATCCCTTTAACAGATGGAAAGTCCGCAACCTATGTTGAGCCCTTAAGTGAAGAAGATCTGAATAGGATTTATGTACGTGCCATTCGAGATCCAGAGATGATTGAACCAACCAAAGAAGGACTAATTCAGTGGGAGGATGCACAACCTATTAGTGATACTACAAGTGTTGCTTGTGATAATTGGGCTCACAACACTTATGAGTTGGTAGGGCGCGAAGTAAAGAGCATAATTCCCTCAAGGCACAAAACCACGTTATGTCAGGAGGATAGGTAACAACTCGGTACCTTGTTACATAGGAGAAGGGGATCCCATGGTATTCCTGCCCCCCATGGAAGAAAAATGGATAGACCTACTGGAAAGGAGAAATATGCTAGCATATACACTACGTGGGACAACAACACAGCTGGTGGGTGGTCCATAGGGATAATCTGGTCGAATGGAATGAAATTGGGATTGCTCTTACTACTAGGTTCTTTAGGAGTAATGCACCTACTCAAATCTGTATTTATCACGGTAATCAACCTGTTCAGCACCACGTTCAGAAGTGTGAGAGACTCTGGAACAGAAGGGTAGGAAGCTTTACCACCTTCATTATGGGTGCACCGGTTTTATTCCACTTTACAAGGCTGCGCATGTGCTTGGTATGTATATGTAGAACTCCATAGAGAAACTATAAATTGGTAGGATTTAATTACAGGAATGGCCCAGATGTTTGACTTCTTCTCTACAAAACCTCTGGTAGAAGAAGCATTGAAAGTTATCAAGTGCTTAACTATGGGGGATAGTGCCAAGGCTGAAGAACTCCTTCAGGAGTTATTAGATAAAGAAGACTCAGGAGCACATCTTGATAAAGAACCAGAGGCCGATGCAACATTACTTCAACATGCTTGCCTTGAGAAAGAGAAAGGAAAAATGGTCTACTTAGTGGATGATGAAGAAGTAGATAATCTGGATGTAAACCATTCAACATGAAGGCGTGAGGTATTGGATAGTGCAGATAAGACCACACACGCCTATCATGAACCTATGAAGACAAAGTGGGTGAATATTGGAACAGATACTGAGCCTAAGGAAGCCATAATTGGAGACTATTGGTCAGACTCTGAAGTGGCAAAAATTATAGAGTTACTAAGGGACTACCAGGACCTATTTCCTAGGGGTACCATGAACTTAAAGGCATGCATGAATCGTTAGGGGAGATGAAGATAAAGCTTAAAGAGGGTGTGTGCCCAGTTAGAAAGAGGCCTTACAGAATGAACCCCAATTTGCATGAAAAGGTCAAAGAAGAGATTGATAACATGTTGAAATCTAGAATTATCAAGCCCCTTGATGAGTCAGAATGGGTTAGTCCAATGGTGATCAATATCAAGAAGGATGGACGGATTAGAATATGCATGGACTACAGGGAGCTGAATGTTGCATGTGTAACAGATCCATTCCCTATGCCATTTACTGAGGAAATACTAGAAGGAGTTGCAGGGTGTGAAATCTATTCATTTACAAATGGGTTCTCTGGGTATCATCAGGTTAGGATTTCCCAGGAAGATCAGGAAAAGACTACATTTACTACTGAATGGGGTAGCTTCACCTATACTGTAATGCCCTTCGGTCTGAAAGAATGCACCTGCTGTATTTTCTCACATAGTTGTCCAAGAATTCAAGGAATTTATTCACAACTTCTTACAGGTATATTTAGACGATTGGATGGTGTATGGATTAGTTAAGGATCACTGTGACAATCTACGCTTAATGTTTGAATGGTGTAGACAGTTGAGTATCTCTTTGAACATCAAGAAGTGTATATTTGCTACACCATTTGGGATACTTTTGGGACACATAATTTGCAAGGAGGGTTTGTTGGTTGATCCAACAAAGGTTGTAGTCATTATAGGCCTAAGGGAGCCTACCAGTCAAAGTGAGGTGTGTGGATTTTTGGGTCATACAGGATATTACAGAAAATTTATCAAAGGCTATGCCAAATTTGCCGCACCCGTAGAAGAGTTACTAAAAGGGAAAGGTACATTCTACTGGGGAGAACAATAACAACACACATTCGAGACATTAAAGGAGAAACTTACTACCACATGCCTATTATATGTTTTCCTTCATGGGACAATCCATTTCATGTACATGTTGATGCCTCTAGCATGGCCATTGGCACGGTGTTGGCTCAACCTAGAGAAGGTATTATAGATCATCCTATCTATTTTGCTAGTAGAAAGTTGACTCTTGCAGAACAAAATTACACAACTACAGAGTGTGAAGATTTTTCAATGATCTATGTGTTGCATAAATTTCGCTAGTACCTACTAGCTACACCATTCATCTTTTATACAGATCACATGGCATTGAAGTATTTGGTAAATAAGCATGTTTTACTAGGGCGCATATGTTGATGGGTGCTCTTATTTCAAGAGTTTGATTTCACAGTTGTGGTAAAACCAGGAAAAAGTAATTCTGGACCAGACCATTTATCAAGAATACAGTCAGGAGAAGAAGCATAGGAAATATGAGGATACCATGCCAGATGCACAGTTATACAGGTTACAACACATGCCATCAGAACTAGAGGACATTGCTGTCTTTCTATGCACAAGGATGGTACCAGAAGGAATGAAATCCTTGGAGAAGAAACAACTTGCTATACGTGCCACCTTATATGTTAATTAGTGGTGACTTGTACAAAATTGGGTCACGATGAGGTATTGCGTTGTTTTGTATTGGAACATGAGCGCACAAGCATTATGGAAGAATCTCATGGTGGAATTATAGGTGGCCATTATGCAGGTGATGCCACAATGCACAAGATTCTACTCACTGGATTATGGTGGGAGATCCTCTATAAAGACTATAAGGAATTTTGCAAGGCATGTGATCATTGTCAACATCTTGGAAGACTAGGTCAGCGAGATGAAATTCCTCTGAGACCTATTGCTAGTACATAACTGTTTGAGAAATGGGCTATAGATTTTGTGGGTCCCATTTCACCAGCTGTGCAGAACTAGATCACACTACATTATAACTTGCACTGACTATCTGACAAGGTGGGTAGAAGCAACACCTACCAAGGACTGTACAATGGCTACAACAGCTCGATTTCTATGGGAAAATATTATTACAAGGTATGGATGTCCTTTGAGTTTGACCAGTGATAGGGGCACACATTTTCTTAATGAGACAATCATAATTTTATTGGATGAGTTCATGATTGCACACCATAAGACTACACCCTATCATCCTTAGGAAAATGGAACTACTGAGGCTTTTAACAAAATTTTACGCCACACATTGACAAAAAAATGTGATGTTGGAAGAAAGGATTGGGATGATAAAGTATCTACAGTACTTTGGGCATATCGAACAACATATAAAAGACTGAACAAAGCCACACCATTTCAGTTAGTGTTTGGCGCAGAATCTGTTCTTCCTATGGAATTTATGTTACCTTCTTTGTGTATTGCACGTGCACTGGAGGTCTAGCTGATGAGAAAGCTTTAGAAGAATGGATTGAAAAGACAATTCAGCTGGATGAGTGACGAGCCATAACACGTTGGAGTCAGAAGTAAGAAAAGGCCAGGCAGAAAGCATGACATGACAGAAACATAAGGAGCAAGAATTTTGAGATTGGACAGATGGTACTTCTCTATGACTCTAAGTTTTTACGCCATCCAGGAAAACTTAAGGTACATTGGTTGGGGCCATATGTTATCACTTACATCCTTGAAACATGGCACTTGCCAGTTAGAAGCACTTGATGGAACATGGCTACCCGGTTACTTCAATAGGAGTAGGTTGAAGCCCTACTATAAATAAGTCTTCTTGGTGTTTGTAATAAGGTAGTATTTCCATTTAGATTAGGTTTTCAATTTTGTATTTCCTTAATGTGTTTCCTTCTTTGTTGCTATGCTTTTTCAATTTAGTTGGTGTGTTGTGTAATAAGTGCACTTGCACACATGAAGCTAATTACTATATGAAGCATGTTTATGCACAGAGGACTGCACATAATTTTAGTCATGGGGTGGATTGTCGATATCCAGGTACAAAATCGAGGGAATTGAAAGGTGAAAGGATAAGATGCTACATGTACTCTTCAAGTCAAAGGATTACTTCTAAAAAGTGACCAAAAATGGAGATGAATGGAGGAACAATATAACGTGCAAGGTAAGTAGAGGTCATAATAACTACCAGTAGAAGGTGCAGTGATGAGGTACTCAGGCGTAAAGAAGCACCCTGAAGAGAAAAGTCTGTGATCAGAGGGTAGGAAGGCATAGAAGGTTATAGCTGGGGCGCGAAGATGTAATGCCCGAAAAGGATGGAATTGGTTAATTAATGAGAGGATATTTGGTAGGTGAAGGAGCAATGAATGCATCAAAAATTTAAAAATCTATATAAGGATGGGATGTGAATTCATTTTTACCATTGCAATTAAGAGTATTTGACAAAGAGCTAAGTGCAAAGAGCTGAGTGATCGGATTAAGGTGTGAAAGGTGTGTAACCAGTTGTGACGAAGAGATCTATGTGCAGAAAGAGCTTGCGTCCCTAGTGGTGAAGGGTTTGAGCAAAGTAAGGTGATAGAAAGGAGCTAGGGCATGTGAGTTCACCTAGGGCATGCTAATTTGAGCTAGGGTTTGGTTCACACATTGCAAAATTTAAGAGGCGAGTGTCTACAAAGGATTGCAAGGTAGAAATGACACCCAAGAAGGTAGTTGTAGTAGGAGTGAAGGGAAAGAAGAAGGTGGTCGAAGAAGAAGAGGAGATGGCTCCCGAAAGCAATTTTTATGAAATACAATATCCAGAGGGGGTTATCCTAGGCCAGGAGTGGGATTATCACTTAAGAAAAAGCAAGGTGAGTGAGTACAATCACCGTACCATAGAGAATAAGAAGAGCTCGATGCCTTGCTGAACACAAAGACAAATAAATGCACGATGGAAAGACATGCCGGTGTATGATGATGCTGACGAGAAGCTCTTAAAGAAGATTGGAGTTTACCAACTATACGAACTCCCTTACTTTGGGAAATATGAGCCCTTGTACCAGTGGATCATGAGCAGAGTGCACGAAGATTTTTTCTACTTTGCAGGATGCAGAGCCAGAATTTCAGCTGCACTCATCTCCATGGTAACGGGATTGAAGGGCCACAGGAGAAGATTTGTGAGATGATTTAACAGACAAGGCTACAATATTGGAGACCAGAAAGGAGTTGGGGTACACAAAGGGTCCATGCGGCATGGACATTGATAAAATGAAGAAGTATCCAGTTGTGCAAGCAAGCTTCACATCTCGTTACAAAGCTAAATGACTAGGAAAGGTGGTCACAAGTGAACACCATGTGGCTGCATATTGCCAAAAAGATTTCTGAAGGGGTAGTCTACAACATTTCAAGATATATTGCAGAAACTATCATTGAGGAAGTGAGCACAGGAGGAAAGATCAATTTGGAGTTGTTCTATTATCACTGGTGTTCATGGAGATCGGAGTACCTGATGGACCAAAAGAGAAGATATGGGAGTATCCCATGGAGCACAAGTCACCTACAGAACGCTTCAAAAAGTACTTGTGTGAAGGATCCATGATAGAAAAGGTCAAGCAAAGGGTTGAGAAATGGTACGATAGGCTCCGCGTGGCCTTTGAAGAAGAATGGCGCATCCCCAAGGACTTACCTTTGGTGGTTGGAAAGGTAGTTCAGTTCACTATATACCAACATTTTTGCATAGCGCAGTTCTCCATGAAGGATGGAGCATGGAGCCCTTGGTGTAAGTTACCATATGCCTTCACAACAAGGTACTTCTAGGCATCAGTACACAGGTTCTCAGATGTGATGACAACTTAACGTTCAATGTGGACAAGGTAGATTGTGACTACCACACACTAAGGAAGAAATATGTGTATCTATGGCAGGGTGCATATATTGAAAGGATCATTTTAGATGTATTGAGCATTAAACCAGTAAGTTTGGTTGTGGGAGATGTTGGAGCAGCAACTGGTGTACCTCCAACTGAAGCCCAAGTTGGAGAATAACAAGTATGTGGAAGATGAGTTCGCACTTCCAGAACCACCGAGGGGTAAGCATACAATGGAGAACATCCCAGTGCCTAAGCCCACAGAGCCAATTGAGGTAGAGGATGAGGAGGATGAGTGCGAAGATAGTGGTGGTTTGGAGCATAGAGGCAGAAGACATCCTACGAATAAGGATGAAGGTGAGCATGCCACTACACCACCTCAGTCACAAGAGGGGGATGATGAGGACTTGGATGTAGTCCAAGGAGAGCACAAGTTTAAGAGGGTGTTTAGGAGAACAAGGACCCAAGGTGCTACTCTGCAAAAAAGTGCGTAAATCACCTAGACTCTCTCCATAGAAGGAGACAACCACAAAAAGGAGAAGGAAACTGAAGTTGAATGAGGAGGCTGGAAGAGTCAGAGGAAAGTGCACCTAATTCTCCTACACCTCCAGAGAACATAGAAGAACAAAAAGATGAGGAATTGAAGGAAGGAGAAGAGGAGGAAAAGGGAATAGATGAGACAACTATAGAGACTGCTCAGGACATGGAGACACAAGTCCCAAATCTGGAGGCTCAAGTTCCTAAGCAGCCTAGGTCTAGAAGAACAAGTGGTGAGCACATTCCACCAGCCATGGGTTATGCGGAGGACATAGGTAAAATTGTCTTCACCCATTTCCAGAGCACACTGACACAAAAAGAATTATATGGTTGGGAACTAATGGATGAAGATATGGCTACAGTGCGCACAAGGAAGTGGTTATCATGGTCAATGCACACACACATGGATGAGCCAGATTTTGATGTGTGTGAGGAGTCGTGCATATCAAGGAGGTTGAAAAAGACACCTCAGGCTAGACACATGACCTTAAAGCCTACTGTCATGTCAGATGAATAGGTAAGTAATGCATTGGTGAAAGTCTCAACAGAGGTGGCGAGGTGGAATATGGATAAGGATGCCACAATTAGGGTGCTCAGGGAAGAGATTAAAACTAAGGATGGAGAAATAGCATTCCTAACCCAGGGGAGAGACTTAGCACAGAAAAAGAACGTTGTATTTATCAGCATCACAGAGGAGATTGGTGATAATATTGTAAGGGCTAGGCCACACTTGGAGCCAAAGGTACCAAAGACATTTCCTTCGGCAATACACTATGTAGGTACATTGGTGGACCTAGTGCTTGAAGATGAACCTCTGCGCATGCCAGCACCAAAAGATCTAGCACAAGAGGCAGAATGAGAGAAGGCTTCAGTGATGCAAAATATTGCATCCTATGAAGGATTGGTGAAGACACTGCTAGAAGAACTGAAGAAAGTAAACCAGGCCTTGAACATCTACACAGCTCCAGAGGTGCTCATCAATATAAAAATCCTAGAGGAGAACAATGAGGTCCAGAAAGTGATGAAGGATGAAACATTGGGCCGCACAGAAAGATTATCAATGGTTAAAATAGAAGTGAAAGGCCCTGACAGCAGCACAAGAACCACACAAGAATCAGCTGGAAGAGCTTGGGAAGCTCATTGTGTAGAAGATGGATTTGCTAGAGGGAAGGATGACCTCAATGTCTAGCATTGTGTTGGTCTTACAAAATGAAAAAGGGAGATTGCGAAAGATGAACTGGAGTCCATTGCTGTGGACATACCAGAGAGAGTAGAGGAAGCACTCGTTGAGTGGACAGACCTTGGAGGCTAAAATAAAATAGGAATATCCTGAATTAGTTGTTCAGATTGAAGAAGAGACTGTAGAGTAAAAACATTCTTTCATTCTTTCCATTCTTCTATTCTTTACTTCAGTTTTGGAGATGACCATTATCGGGGCGACAATGAAATTAGTGTGGGGTAATGTTGATCAAAGAACACTTGATGAAAAGCACACAAGAATTCCACGCGGGGAAGTGAGTCATATTCAAAGACGCGAATGGATAGGGAGAACACGCGCGCGGAACAAAAGTTCAGTTTTTCGGGACTTAGCCATTTTTGCTCATGAAGGTCTATTTTTAGAGATGGCGTGTAGAGCACACAAACGAGGTAGAGACGTGCGTGCCACACATTGGCTATTCTTGGAGGATCGGATACGAAGCACTTTGTATGCACACAGGTCGGAAATAGATTTGATACTATCAGTTAGTTGGTAGTAGTCTATTGTTAGCGCACTTGCATGTGTGGCTATTTTTGTAACGGTGTGTGGCTATTAGTAGCATGCGACCTATTTTTGAAATGGATAAGTGATGAAGGGAAAGTCCCCACCTTTATATATGTAGTAAACTGTGTAGTATGAGAGATCAAGATATACAGAGATATGTTGTTAAATCTACTACGCACATACTACTGATATTGTAATGGAGCTTCTATAAACTTATTACATTGAATATAATGGAGGATATTGGCTGAATTTAAGTGTTAGTTTTGTGTGTATCTAAATCTAGTATGTTTTTGATCTCATAATGGTTAGTACTTAATTATGTTTTTCCTTAGATACAGATCTGGTATGCTCTGTAGAATGATGAGCTAGTAATAGAACTATACATGTTAAGTCTCGTCATGCTAACATACTCCAAAAACAACCCTAAAGAGGGACTTGGTACCTTTGCGCACTTCGAGTGAGCACTCAGTTTAGGTTGAGTGATGTGTTAGTGCGTCTAGGGTCTTATTATATTTGTATCATTGAATTCTAGGCTGCATCAATGCGTACAAACCAAATCCTTGCATGGTATTCATTCAAAGAAGAATGTGCGTACCAACGAACAAGGAAGATGCTATCTTGGGTTTTTGAGTCCTATGTCAATGAGCCCAAGTTTGAGGTAAGCAAGAGGGTGCTGATGAAAATACCAGAGACCAAGGTATTGAACCCCCTAATAAACACTCAATAATTATCCAATGAGAAAGTTTGCAACACCCTCAACAATGTATCAATTTAGGTTGAGGCGAGAATATTCGGAAGGAATGACAGGGTAAGGTTCATAGAGGAAGAACTAGAGAAGAATAAGGAGGATCTCATGAGAAGAGAAAGAATCTAAAGCAAGAAGAGCTGATCAACACACAATTAAGGTGTAAACTAAGGGAGTATAAGCCAAAGGTGCACTAGGTGTACAATAAGATTGAAATGATCATGGATGCCATCACTTTGAAACACCCATACCTAGCACCTCCTGAGTAGAAATATGAGTCAACCTTGCAATTATTGGAAGACTTATCCCACATCCTTACCATGGAGAGGTGGTCGCTCACTGTAGAATTAGGAGAAGAGGCATTGTCGTGCTAGAAGGAGGAAGAGAAGTAGAAGATCAGGGAGACAGTGACACAATATTTTGAGCTCCTTTCCATTGTACAGACCACTGCGTGGATGGATGAGGCTATGTATGATAACTTCACTTATAGAGAGAGGGTAACAAACACTAGTTACTACACATGAGGCGGGTTTGAAGGAATACTAAGAGAAGAATAAAAGAAACATGGTGGAGAGGGATAAGATCCAAGCCGAGGTAGAAAAGAATATGAAAGTGATCGAAACCTTACGAGGATCGATTAAAAATTTACTGAAGGAACTATATCCCTAGATCACCCGCATAATGGGCACGCTAGACGACCTTAGGAAGCAACTAGAAGGGATTACAGATACACTGAATGCTAAGGTTGATGAACTAATTTTTGAGGAGGTAAGTGCTCTAGTGGGTGACCTACTTCAGTAGGTGCGGGGTGAGGTGGATGCCTATGAAAAGATCGAGGTGACAATAAGGAAGGATCTCCCACTCCACTTGTAATAGTAGCAAGATATTTGATTCTTTCATTTGTTCTATTCTTAATTCTTTCATTCTTTACGTCTTCATTTAGTTATTTTGGGTTCCACCATTCGTTATTCTTTAAAGGAGCAGTATGTTTCTAAGGATGGAGAACAAGCTTAGTGTGGGGTGATGTTGGGCCTCGAAATATTGACTAAGTGCCAAAGGGTGCGTGAGAACATGAGACCAATAGGAAGAAGGGAATGCAGGGAGAAGTGTGCAGGACAAGGGTTCAAGAAGGGTTTAGGAGAAATCAGGGCGCACGCGCAAGGCAATACATAGGGTCTAAGGACTTATCCATATTTAGTGTTATGGAGGAACTTGAGGAAAAATGTGACTTGACTAGGCATGCTGAGTGGATAAGGTGCCAGCCTAGAAGACTTGGTGGTCAAGGAAAGAATATTCCATGAATGGAATATTCTTAGAAGACATCATTACAGAAAGTGGAGAGCTCAAAACAGAATAAACATGCACCATTGAAGGACCACATGGAAACTTGGAATGCCATCTACTCTTGAGAAAAGGCACGACGTTAGGTGATGACACTATAAAGAGAGATGCCTAGAAGAAAAGAAGACACACTAAGGAAGACATAGATGGAAGACATATAGTATGATGAAAGTGAATCTTTGCATAAAATATTAGGAGGCCCTAGGAGTTGGGGTTCTCATTAGAGGACTGTAGGAATGTTATCATGTCTAAGGGAGGGGTCTGTAAAAATTTTGTAATAAAGAAAGCATATCTAAGACCTTTGATATATGAGTTAGATCCCTGTCTTGATACATTTGGTCTGATACGACCCTTTTGAATGTAATGTGGTTGTTGAGACTATGATCAATATAAATATATGGCCTTGTTATGAATATCTAGTTTAGGGGTGAAAAACCTAGTGTTATTTCCTTATATTTTATGATATATATGTTATTTGTATTTCATGCCATGATGTTTCTCTTCTTATTAAATTGTTGGGTATAAGGATATGTTAGCTCATGTTGTGATTTAGCATGAATATTCACTTCTCTGTAACTAATCCTCTAACAATGGAAAGATCTTCTTACAATGCTCACATAAAGGAGGGGCTCGACACCCACACGTGCCTCAGGTGAGTGCCCATTGGGTGATAGGTTGACATGCATGGGGTTAGAAGTTAGTAGATGGGTAAAAATGACTACATGATGACAGTTTGTGTGCCTCCCATAATAGATGCCAACTAAATCAACCAAGATTACCGATTGTGCAGAAGTGCTAAATACAGATCCTCTTCTTATCTTCTTATCTTCTCATCGTTTTTCCAATAAGTTCCATATACTATATTTTTAAATGTGCCAATTTTGTAATATATATTAAATCAATGATGATGGAGATTTCTCTCTTTCTATTTTTTTAGAATTTTCATGGTTATTTTATTTTAATGGAGATTTATCTCTTTCCCTCATGGATGATTGATGTATGACTTACTTAAAGTTCACAAAGTTATTGTGGTTTTCATGGGTAAAACAAGGTGATATAATGGTAACTAGATAAAGAAAAAGGGATCGGGGAGTTAATGGGGAGAAACAATAATGTTAATCATTTTAGCCGTGTAATTATATATAAAAATCTAAATAACATGAACTGTCATGGTTTGTTTTCATTCTTGGATACCCAATTTTTCAAAATATTTCCATGTAATTTCAGAAACCTTAACACAAACAATTGTTCATAACACTTCATGTATCTATTATACTAAATCCACAAAACCCGGGAACCCTTGAAGGAAGAAAACATTCACCCCAAGATTTCCATTGTAGAAATGAATTTAACAACCGAAACAAATATTGTTTAGTAACACTACAAAACAACATTCATCCAATAACCATTTTGATATAATTCTCGAGAAATTGGTTCTTTGTATTTAATTGATCTAATGGACACAAAATTACAACAAAAATAGTGTATAATTCTTGATTCTTTCTCTATATTCATTTTAAAATACCATGCTTAAACATAGAAAATTGGTTTTGTGTATTCATTTAACAAGGGTTAAAGGAAATATGCACATATACTCCATAGAGAGCTGAAACGAGATACACATGGTTTTATGGTCCCTAACCTACAATCCAAAGGGTAGATGTTTCATAACTAGAAATGAATGCCACTTTGAATTTCTTAGTTGGGATGGTTGTGATTCATGATTTATGGGGAGGATCAAGATCTATTTTCCACCCCTTTGTTTCTTCTAGCTTATTTCTATAAATATAAAATCTTTCAAAAATTCCCAAAATGAGGTCTTCACCTGTCTCTGCATGGTAGAGGAAGATTATTTCTTGTTTAGAAATAATGAAATCAAATGCATTAGATATAACTTTATTTTTATTGATCATTTTGGGAAATTTATTGATGTAATCTTCCAAATGAATGAAGTTTTGTACATAAAAATAATCAACATCCCTTAGTGGCTCTAACTCCCCTCCAATATGTTGTGTTGAAGAATTTCTATCATCTTATTTGTATCTAAAGATCATAGGGTTTGTATATATTGTAGGATAATCAACCTATCAAATTTTGAATATATGTCATCCACATACTTCCCCACTTTCTCCCTCATGGAACTTACTTATGCATCCATTCAAGGTTTCAATCCTCAACTTGATAGCCCCTCTATACTATACTCATATTATATCCATCTACAATTTGAGGAGACTATCCCTTCATTCTCGACCACTTCATCTCCTAATTGTGTCATGGCCTTAAACTTGGGCAACAATCCATTTTATTATTTAATATCTATATGATATTTATCAATAAAATATTTACTTCCATCAAATTTCTCAAAAATTTGATTGTAACACTCAAATATTTCCTTGACGACCTTACTTCCCTTTATTATTAGCTCATTCTTCAACATTTTAGTTACCACCCCTCTACATCTTAGATCCTCAATATCTTTCATAAATTTTGAGGTGAAGGGCATGATTATGTCTTGATCAGCTAGTGGATTCTGTACCTTGTTTTCCACATAGGCTTCTAAAATATAAACCTTATCTTTGACATGATTCTTGGTCTCTTTATCCTCATCAAACATTTTGAAAGATACCACCCACTATCATGGTAACATCTTGAATTAGGTCCTCAACGGTTGGATTTTCTAGTGGGAGTTTATTGATTTTATAATCAGAAGGGTATAAATTCATCCCTTAAAGCATTAATTTTGGGTGTGGCTACCTGCATAAACCTTTCTCCTTAAGACCCCATCACTATTCTCAACAAGGTTCCTTATTTTTTTAGTTGGACTAGAAAGATTCAAATAGATGATGATTTGAAGGATAACTTCCTCTACTTGTACCTTCACCTTTATATTTCATGGGAGGGCTACTTCCCACCAAATTTTAGCCTAAACACTACCTTCCCCCTTTCCTTGCTATTGGTAAAAACTTGGCCCTATAATTTACTCTTGAGGTGTAAAGAGATTAAGACCAGAGTCATTAACTTGTGTTATTGCTTGATTAGTAGACTTAAAACAATGTACTTGAGCTCTTCCTTCTCTTTCCCTTGATTCTATTACCTATTCCTATTTTATAGTTGAATATGGTTAAGTATTTGTATCTGTCACTTTTGTGATCTCAACCTCTTCTTTGCTAGATGGAGAAGGATCCTTAGTTATCTCAACTTATGGTCACTCTTTATGTTGAGTTTCATATTTTGTAAATTTATTATTAGTAACAACATTTACCACTTGCTCAAAATTTAGGTGAGTAGGTTCGAAGACAATTAATTCCTAAATCTTAATTTATGAGACTTATTTAGCATGTGTTTGCTTAACTTCACTTGCAGTAACTCCTTCTTCAATGGTTTTCTCCACATCACCACCTTCGACGTTATTTATGGAAGATGCTTCTTGGGATGCTTGTGTATTACTTGATTTGGGTCACCTATAAAATGAATTAGTTGATATGAAACATGAAAAGAAATTCTACACATAATAATTTTCTTACGTTGTCATTCAAAAAATGAGGGGAAATCATGGGTTATTTATTGAATAAAGTGTTGGAAAACACAAACACTAAGAAGGGAGAGTTGAATGAGTGCTTCTCATAAATTTTAACTCTCTTCAAAAACTCATTAAACCATTCAATATTTATCAGAATTAAACATGAGGGACTAATGACATTTAAACATGAGTAATTAGTAAGAAAACACACATGAACAAAATACTTAATGTGGGAAACACTTAAAGGGATAAAACCCCACTGATATCAATGCAATGGTGTGAATTTTTTTCCTATAAATAATACAAGCATTTCATTTGTCGACCACGATTCAAATTCAAGCACCCACTCAAAAATATATCCAAGCTTCTACTTGACCTTTATCAAGCTCCTACTTGTATGTAAGCTCCAACTCCAAAAACTTTAGTAAAGATCCTACTTGACATTATGCAAGATACAACATACAAGGAAGTTTCAAATCCCTTTTTACTATGAAAAAAATTATACTTTAATAAGATATTATAATCACCTTACTCTAGTTGTCTAAAAAAAAATTATGATCTCTTATTCAACTCCTATAACTTCTCTTTTCACCCTCCTTTACCCACCTTGATTCAACTCTCTTATCTTCACTTCATACTCCTACAAGAACATAATTCAAAGGCATATTTCATATATAAATTTTTCATGCCTCTCTCCTTGTATGAAACCCTCAAACATATACTCTTTCATGCATACATATTGCTCTAAAAGTTACAGTCACAAAGTCTTCCCACATGTTCCTTGATTCACCTTGATTTTCATGTCTTCATACTACCTAAACAACATTTTAATCAACAACAATTATTCATACATACATACATACATACATACATACATACATACATACATACATACATACATACATACATACATACATACATACATACATACATATATACATATATATATATGAGAGATGAGAGAGGAGAGAGAGAGAGAGAGAGAGAGAGAGAGAGATACTATTTCACCTCTTACATTTCAAGTTCAAAAAACTCTTCACCTACTTTGTGTTCAACTCATACAAATAAGAGATAAATGACATCATAAACAATCGTCATTATGCAATCATTACATCTGATTTAGTGTTAGAGTGAGTACAAACATTACATAAACTAAAAAATATGTTCAAGTACCTATGAGAAACTGTATAACCCTCTTATCCTCCATGCACTCCGAATACTTATGAAAATATTCCATTTTGACATCTATAGTCCTCTGATTTGTAATAGTCAAACTTGTTTGGCTTCATCTTTGGCGAGGATTCTTTATCTTGTAGAAAATGAGGACTAAATAAAATTTTTTGTGATAATTCAAGCACATTAAAAATACCTCCTTGTTTCTATATAAATCTTTGAAATTTTTTTAATATTTACATTCACTTCAAATCTCCATTAGTGGTTGCATGCACACTTAGATGTATGAATGTTACAACAAATTCTTCAACTTGGTGAAGCAACACACCTTAAAATTCATTTAATCTACCAAAATTAGGGTGGAAGATACTTCAAAATTTATAAAATAATACCAAGGACTTGGATTAGCACTAACATCTTCATTTTATCCATGAAATTCTTATTAGATTGAGCTCTCTCACGCAGTTGTATACTCGGAAAACAAGTACTAATAAAGTGAGTTGGTACGCACAATAAAAATCATTTTCATCACTTTAAAGTCACCTTTATTTAAATCCAAGATCCTTAATAAACTAATCACATCAAAATAATGCATCATTTCAAATGTTATAACTTGAATAACCTTACTTTTCTGAGACAGATCAGACTGAGTTTCAGGACACCAAAAACTAGTCTTGTAAAATAGGCTTCCAACACACAAAATTCCACTTTGATTATAAACCAATGCTTGAAAAAATTCACATGGGACCTGTAATTCAACTTAAAGTACTCAATTTCATAGGTTATTAGGAAGAAATCACGTTTTCATGATCATTTCTTAGAGCTACATGACTTTCCTAATGACGTACTTTTAAGCCTAATTTCATCATTTGAACTAGGACCTTAAGACACTTTATCATATCAAAAAATTTGATTCAAAAATTCATATTTTAATCATAACAACCTTTCAATTTTGTATTAGGCCTCCAAAACAAGCATTCACATCATGTCTCTCTCAACCACCATGACTAGTTTTTAATTCCTTACTCCTTTAGCTGTAGGAAAACTAAATTAACATGGTTCATCAAACTTTTTTACTGCACTCACCTATTTATTTTCATAAGAAATTGAGGCACCTCTCAATATTTCTCCCATACCAACATTTCTTACATAAATATTTCTATATAATGTTTTACAAGACAATTCTTGCAAAGTAAAGTTATTTGAGCACCTTACCAGTTGACCTAAAGCAAAAAAATATAACCAAACTGAAGCACATGGAGTTCTCTATATTCCCAAACCATAAATTTCGCTTTCCCTATTCATTTCATTACCAAAAAATTTAGGTTTTATCCATCACTCTAAATGGAGGGTTTTGTGAGGGTTTGGAGAAATTTGACTTCTTAAAGTTTGTTCATAAATGATGGGAACCCATTATTCCTCATTCTACTCACAAACTGAGCTAGGTTCTATTCCCCAACTTTTATGAAAATATTGGGGTCAACATGCACATGTTTAACATACTAATAAGTACTTAAAAACTGACCCACGACCTGGAAATGGCCATTTTGTAGAGCTTAATAGCACTAAACACCTCATAACTCAAAATATCTTCTTCATTTTACCCTATAATTTAGTTTGCAACACTAGCACAACCTTATCTACATGCACCAAGGATTATTTACTCATAAATAGACATGTAACTTCTTGACCACTATGATTTGGTCATGTTTTTTATTACATTTCTTACAGAACATACCCTAAAAAAACCTTGATCATACCTCAACTAGATAAAGGATGATCTGGAACATCTTCCACATACTCTCTAATATGACACAACACTCAAATCCTGATTGTTCTACCTATCTTGAGCTATATTTTCTTCCTCAACCCATCCAATCATGTACTAGGTCCTCGAACTATGCCTAAATGAACTTGTTCCAACTCATAGTTCACAATCTTGCCATGTTGTTTATCATGTACACCCTTAAAAACGTCCTCTTTATGTTCTCAAAGCCTTGACCATGTTTATTTAGTTTTCTCATGCCTTCAAACCATCATTCCAGGTCATCTTGCTGACTAGGTCTAAGGATTAGGCCTACCTAACTAAGTTAGCTACACTAGTTTAACTCATTCACTCTTATATTCATCTTGTTGAGTGTGGTTCCTCATCACATACCTACTAAACCTCTTATGACATTATACTAACATGATCTTACATCACCTTTATGTCTCTGTCAGTCACTAGCTATTTAAGAAGCTAAGTCTCAATCAACTGTTCTCATGCCATGCTTGGTCATGACTTGTCATACTCATTCCAAGCATTCTATTTCTCTCCTTAATTTTTCTTTATCATTAGTATTCCTTTTACTTGAATGAAAACTTAACATTCACATGCCAACAATCTTCCCCTTTGTCATTGATGGAAAACATGTTGGTTCTTATCCCCCTTTTAGCATTAATGAAAAATTACATGGCTTTATCTCATGGTATTATTCTTCATCAACTTGTTTGAACCCCTTTTTGGTTGGAAACATCAACCAAACTCATCACTCCAAGCTCACTACATTGTTTCTTTTTTCTTGTCCCTGGTTTTGTCTTCTTCATGTATTGAGATCACTAATGTTCCCCCTAAGAAGATAAATTTAATGAATATACACATGTCAACAATTGTTATTTGAGTAATATCATCCTTCTAACTTAAAAATATGTCCGTATAGGCTTATGAAACTTAAGACTAGGTTGAATCTTCATATGTACTAGTTGCAAGCACATTTTGGTCTTAGGTCCCTAAAAAATCCTTAAAACGATTTTTTTTCAATCTTTTTCATGCTCTAGAACATTATACAATGCATGAAACACTCCTTTTTGTAACCTCAGGGGTTATACTATCTCCATCTACCTGCCTAGACCAAAATAAACCTTCATGAATAACATATGTTCCATGTAGAAGGATCAATCATAGTACCTCTGTCTTGAAGTAGATTTTCACTTCTCTTTGCTTTTATTGCTTGTCGATTCAAATTATTGAGTTAAGAATATTATCCCCCTTGAAGTAGCCATGCATTCATTAATCCTTCTACCAATCTAGACTTATCAACACCAAAAACACCATATTTAAGGTCATAAAAACCTCCCCATGCTTTGAGTGGTCTTCTCATACTTGTAGGTCCATATTTCAAAGTTCTTACAATCTACTGCACCATGACATAATGCAATATTTGTTCACATTTCACTACAAAATTTTATAGCATCTCTTGTTAAGAATGGGGTCCCTTCTCAAACTTATACATTAACATACATCATTATAATCCCTCGAAATCAAGATATTTCATTTGTTATATGCTCTTACAAAACTTTAATCTTTGCAAGAATGAAATCAAAGTTGTATAAAACGTTCACATGCTCTTGCACAACCTTCATGAAGCTTTATCGTGAATGAAACCATCGCTATAATCATGTGTGATCATGTAAATCATGTTGTTAGATTTCATACAATTATTTTTCATTCATAAAATTGATATGAAACAAACACTTTCTTCACTTTCTCTTCCCTTTTCTCTAAACTACCCTCATAATGTTTCTTAAGCAATACCAATGGTGGTTTCATGTTTAGAGGAACCTAGGACTACCTAGAAAAAAACCAATCATAATTTTAAGTACCCTTTATACTCCCTATGGTGTAGACACAATTTGGGTTTTCAATTCCTTTGTTGGATTCTTTTTCTATTAAGCTCTTCCTTCTCTTAGTTTAAGATCCTAGTAGCCCTTGGCTTTAATTTTTTCCACTCTATGTTTCGAATTGGGAGTTTCATGATAAGAATAGAATAAATTTGGAGTACTCATCTGACTAATTCATTAATGTGAAAAGTTTTTATATTCCCTCTTTTACAAAAATTTCTCCAAATCCAACTTACTAGCAAAAAATTAGGTCTTCAATCCTTCTCTATAGGCTTGCAGATGCTCTCTCACAAATTGTAGCTTATCTATAGTGATTTAACCCTTAGAATAAGATATTTCCTTTAAAGGAGGGTGTATAGAGGTTTATTATAAAGTTCAATTCTAGGTTTTATGTTTTGACCTGTCAAAATATTGTTCGACATCAAAACCTAAGAGGGTTTCTTAACAACCTATGTAGCAATACTTTTCGATAACTTGATTCAACCTCTTTTCCTAGAATTTTAACTTCTCCTTTGGATTTGAATTTCCCTAACAAGGTTTATTAACTTGAAAGTGAATTTTGAACAATCCACCTACCTTGAACTCAAGCTGCTCTCACTCTAATGGTATTGAGGCAAACTAAGTATCCAGGTGTATTAAAGTTTTCCAAATTGTTTTCTAATCCAACAACAAATGTTTAACCTCTTACTTACCACAATATCCTAGTATGACTGTGAGTCCAAAAAAATACTTGCACTTCTAACAATTGACTGTGATTATACTGAGTGTATGGTATGCCCTATACTTCAAAGAGTGTTTAAACACAATAAAGCTTCTTCTTCACTGCAATGATTTCTGTAGATTTCCCAGAGCCTAGAATTCCTTATCATACCATTCACAATAGAAAAACTTCAAGATTATCCTCCCATACTTGTTCAACTTATCTTTTTAACTTGATCATGCCAAAGAGACGATCTACAATAGAGTTCTTCTAACTTTTGTAGACTATGTAAACACTCAAAATTCAATATTAGCTTTATCCATGCCTTCGAATCCTCATACCTTCTTGAGTTACCTACAAGCACCTTGACCACTTGATCATATTAAAATAAATTGAATACACCACTTTATTTTTGACTGTATTACATTCAAACTATCCCCATAAGACCAAAATAGAGCCTTCTCCCATCCTCTCTAAGCATTAATATTAAGATCATATTGAAACCATCTCATGATGACCTTACATCTCATTTTCATTGATTCCAAGAAACTCAAGAATATTTGAATGAATTCATGAACTTAAAGAGCAGTGTAGATAAAATTCTTTGAGACAATTCATCTTCCATATTTTCTATCAAAGATCTTATAAACTAACCATTGTTTGATTAATCTTCACTTGATCTTTCTCACGGTGGCGACTCCATGATTTTCTTCTTCAATGGCCCTAATGGAATTAAAGATCATATAACTTCAAGATTTTATCTTGAATTCCTGAAAAACAAGCATGGTTCATCTCAAATACTTGCTCTATCATAACTAAAGGAAAAGTTTCTTCACGGCTTGTAAATTAGGTTTTTATTTTTTATTCTTGGATTTTTAAATACCTTCTAATGTTTTGCTTGAGTTGGGATCTCCCATGACTATTTTTGACTTCCTCTTTCCATCATTTGCAAATACCATCTATTTGTCATACCTTGTCTCTTTAGACCTAGATTTAGGTTCGTTGACCTTGTATTTTTACTTCACATCCTTCTTACCTTGCCCTTTGGATGCATTAAGTTAGATGTTGTCCCTAGGATGTTTATTTTGATGATAAGGTCTTGAAAAATATCACCGTCCATAAAAATTGTAACATATAACACCAATTATTCTTCTAGATTGATGTGGCCTAAGATTCCATCCATAATTGGCAGCTTTATGATCATGACACTTCTTAGTAAAGTTTCCAACCTTATTGTAATTATATCATACTATCTTGTTCATACCTCTTAAGCCTTATTCTCTCCAAAACTTATTGGATGACTTGTATAGGAAGTACTGAGAAATGTGACCCTTCTCTTGATAGTTGAAGCATACTCCGTTCCTTTCTCTCTCATCTGTGTTATCCCTCCATGGATGGTCATCTTTGACATGCTTCTTACACTCCTTATATCCATTTCTAAAATTATGATAAGAAAAGTAATAGCCATTTAAGGTTCTTTCATATATGGAGGAATTTGGTTGCCAGATTGAGTTTGGCCTTTTTGATATTGTATGCTTGGACTCCTTTATGGTTTTTTATCTGCTTAAACTTGCCTTATCACCTGTTGCTCTTTGAATATTCAAGATTCCATCTAGAACTTCTAAGCTCTTGACTCAATAATCTTAAACTTCCTTTTCAGAACCGATTCAACTAATTTACCCATGTTCATGCTTCAAGTATCTCCTCCAACCTAGAAAACATGCTCTAAGAGTCCCTGGCTTGGATACCAATTATTAGAAAACACAAGTACTGAGAGGGGATGGGTGAATCAATTCTTCTCAAAACTTTGGACACTCTTCATAAACTCATTAATTTATTCAATATTTATCACAATTAAACATGAAGGACTAATGAAATTCAAACATGAGAAAGTATTAAGTAAACACACATGAAGACAATATTTAATGTGGTAAACCATTAAAGGGAGAAAAACCCACTAATATCAATACTAGTGTGGAAAATTTATCCTATAAAGATTACAAGGATTTTTTTGTGTGAAACCACTCAACTAGAAGTACCCACTCAAAAATCTAGCCAAGCTTCTAGTTTACGTTTATCAAGCTCCTATTTCATGGAAGCTCCAACTCCCGAAAATTCAGTTAAGATCCTACTTGACCATGTGCAAGCTATAACATACAAGGAAGCTTAAACTCCATTTTTTCTAAGAAACAACTTAGAACTTTACAAGATGTTTTGATCACCTTCTTATAGTTTTCTCACACAAAAAATTATGATCTCTTATTCAGCTCCTCTATCTTCTCTTTTCATCCTCCTTCACTCACCCATATTCAATTGTCTTCTCTTCACTTCATATTGGTGCAAGGATATACTTCAATTTCCTGTTGCATATAAAAAAAATTCATGCCTCTCTACTTGGATGACACCTTCAAACACCTACTCTTCATACATACATATTTCTACAAACATTGCCGTCATGAATTCTTCTCACATGCTCCTTGATTTACGTTATTTTTCATTTCGTCATACAACCTCAACAACATAGGACCATCAAGAACAATTATTCATACCAAGAAATGTATATCTATATTTAAGATAAACACCTATTACACTTCAACTTCAAAAAACTGTTCACCTACTTGGTGTTCAACTCATACAAGAAGGAGATAGATGACATCATAAACACTCGTCATTATGCATTCATAACATCTGATTTAGTGTTAGAGTGAGTACAAATGTTACATAAACTAAATAATCTCTTCACATACCTATGATAAACTTTATAACCCTCCTATCCTCCCTACACATGTGAAAATTATGAGAAGACTCCATTTTGAGGGGTCTTTAGTCTTCTGATTTGTAACAATCAAACTTGTTGGTCTTCATCTTTGGTGAAGATTCTTTATCTTGTAGAAAATGAGGACTCAATGATAATTTTTTTTAGCATGAAATAATGTTACACAAAACTCCTTATTTCTCTATAACTCCTTAAAAATTCTTACAACATTCCATTCACTTAAAATCTCCATTAGATCTTGCATGCACACCTAGATGTTTGGAATTTACAACATAGTCTTCAACATGATGAAGAAAAACACTTTAAGGTTCATCTCATGTAAAAAAATCAGGATAGAAGATACTTCAAGAGTTTTAGAAAAATACCAATGAATTTGAGTAGCACTAGCATCTTCATGTTATCAATGCAATGTAGATTAGATAAAGGTATCTCAAGGTTTTACATACTCAGAAAACTAGTTGTGACAAATTGAGTTTTTACGTGCACTAAAACACTTGTTCATGGAACCAAATTCACCTTTCTAGAAATATAAGATCCTTACTTAACTCATCACATAATTTTTTTACATAATTTCAAATATCATAAATTGAGTAACCTTTATTTTATGAGATAGATAAGACCGAGTTTCAGAAATTTAAAACTCGGTCTTATATAATAGACTTATAAAACAACAAATTTCACTTTCATGATGAATTATGGGTTGGAAAATTTAACATAGGACCTATAGTTCAATTTCAATTACTCACTTGTATAGGTTATGACGGGAAAAACATGTTTTTGTGCTCATTTTTTAGAGCTAGTTAATTGTCCTAATGAGGCAGGTTTATGTTTGATTTGATCATTTGAAACAAAACCTTAAAACACTTCATCATATCAAAATATGTGCTTCAACAAGTCACATTTGACCTCTAACAACCTTCCATGTTCATATTAAGCCTCCAAAAACAAGTATTCCACTAGGTCTCTCTCAACCACCATTACTAGATTTTGCTTCTTTACTCCTTTAGTATTAGGCCAACTAAATTAACACGGTTCATTAAATTTTTTCTTATAATTACCTATTTATTTTCATGAGCATTTGGAGCACCTCCCAAGATTTCTCCCACACAAAACATTCTAACATGAATATTTCTATATAAGATTATACAAGAAATTTATTGCAAAATAACACTATTTGAGCACCTTACCAGGTGACATGAAGCAATAAAACACCACCAAAATGAAGCACAAGTAGTTATATACATGCCAAATGCATCAAATTAACCTTCCAAGTTCATTTTATGACCAAACACTTGACTTTTACTCCATCACTCTAAAGCGAGGGTTTGAATAAATTTGACTTCTTAAAGTTTGTTCATAAATAATATATCTTCCTCATTATACTTACAAACTGGGGTTAATTCCATGCCCCATCTTTGATGAAAATATTGGGTCACCATGCACATGTTTAACGTACTAATGAGTACTTCAAAACTGACCCACGATCTCGAATGACCATTTTGCATAGCTTGATAGCACTATAAAACCTCATAACTAAAAAATATTCTTCATTTTGACCTAAAATTTTGTCCAAATCACTAGGAAAACCTTATCTAGATGCCTCAAGGTTCATTTCCTCATAAATATATTTTTACGTTCTTGACCACCATGATTTGTTCATGCTTTTCTGACTTGTCTTCAAGAAAATACCCTCAAACATCCTTGATCATGACTCAACCATCTAAAGGATGGTTTGGAAATTATTACAGATATTATCTAATATTCCATGACACTCAAATCATGCTTTTTATTCACTTATTAAGTTATCTTTTCTTCATACACCCATCTAAGTATACACTAGGTCCTTAAATTTTTCCTAAATGAGCTTGTTCTAACTCATAGTTCATAAGCCTACACTGTTATTCATCATGTATACCCTTAAAAATTTCCTCTTCATGTTTTCCAAGCCTTGACCATGTTTATTTAGTTTTCTCATTCCTTCAATCCATCAACCCAAGTCATCCTCTGACTAGGTCTACTGAACTGAGCTAGTCACACTAGTTAAAATCATGCACCCTTGTATTCAACATGTTTATTGCTTTTCCTCATCAAATAATTGCTAAAAATTTTATGACATCATCCTTACATGTTATCACACCAACATTATGCCTTTGTGAGTTACTAACTACTAAATAATTTATATCTCAATCAGGTGTTCTCATGCCATGCCTTTTCCTAACTTGTCACACTACCTCCAAGCTTCCTCTTGCTATCCTTCATCCCGATTTTTCATTAATGTTACTTTTACATCAATGTTAACTCAAAATTCATATGCCAAAATAAATTGGCTAGTAAACTTATGATTTTAATCTAAACCTACACACAAACACACTTAGAGAAAGGTTATTTGTGTATTTTTGTTAGGGGACCTACCTCTGTTATATCCCTCACCATTTAAGGATATAAAAGAAATTTTATTGAAATAAAAATGACAAAATAATCCATGTAAATTAAAATTATACATAACTCATTCACAGGCCAATCACAATTGCAATTCACTAAAAAATACACAGAGATCATAATCTAATTGCAGTTACAACTGACACATGTGTTGAAATTCCACTGAAATAGTGTTGTAACAAGTTGCACATATCCTTTGCGATCCACAATCACCTCTCTAAGACTGCCAAAACTGAAATATGTGAGCAAATAATTAAATACATAATATAGACTTAGGTTCACAAAGAGTCAGGGGTGCATAAGAGTTGCTAAGAGAATGAAATGATGGTGGCGAGTGGTGTTTTGTAGTTTTTCATGTACATAGGGGAACATTACACATATGGGTGAAATGTACATATATGAGTGAGATGATAAGGGTCAATAGTTGGGTATGAAAATGGGTAGCTGAGATGGAAAAAATTAAATGTGAGTGGGCGAGGGTTAGTAAATGAGTGACGAGGTGGATTTTATCATGATTTATTGGGGTTTCATATATTTTATTCTCTTTTTTGGGATTATTTTAATTTTTTGGGATTATTATGTCTTATGATTTTTTGTATTTGTAATAAGAGAACTTATGTGCAAGGTACATTTTCTAGTGTCTATATTTTCCTCTTTTTAGGATGTGTGTTGAAGCTGGTAAAATGTAACATAAAAAGTGAAGAGGATATGGGGGTCATCTAACCCTATGATAGTGGTCAACGTAGTTGTGGTCTTATATGGTTAATTGGATAGAAAAGAACCTAGAAATATGATCGATGGGACACTTAAGCTAGAGTATTTGAAGGGATTGATAGGTTGATTTAACAAGGTAGAGACTATTAAAACAATTAAATAAGATGATTTGATGATTGAGTCTCATAATATTAGACATGAAGGGTTTTGATATGATATCCCCCTTCAAGTGATAGTTTTTGGAGCCATAGGTTTCCCCAATGTAATATGTAATGAAAAGAGGTTGTAGAAGATAATATAAAATGAACCTTAAGAAAGGCTGGATGAGTGGGATCTAAGAAAATTTTTACCCAGCCATGTGTAGATGAAAACTTGATGATGTGTATGTACAAAAGTGGAGGAAATTTTTAGGATGTGAGAAAGGTGAGTGGAAATATTGATTGATTCATGGGAAAAAGGTAGATTTTAGTTGACAACAACTTGGGTGAAATAGGTGATTTGGGGTGATGGGAAAGTGATATGGAAGTGATATGGATGACTTGACTGGAAAAGTAAGATCAATAATAGGAATAATGTTTTTGAGGGAATAGGAAGGTGAGTTGTGATTTTGAATCACTGAGCAGAGGGAGGTGAGTGGTGAGTCGGAGGGACTTAAAACTAAGTTGGAAAGGGAAAACTGGTCACAAGTGTGACTTAAAAGGTGAATGGTGGGCATGTGGCAATGGAGTGATCTAGGGATGGAGGGAGTGAGTAGAGAGGGTTATGAGTGAGCATGGTTTCAAATGGGCTTGTGAAAAGTGCAACTCACTAGGTGGGATGGTGGGTAGGTTAGGGCCCAGGGATGAATCATGATGAGGAAGTGACGAGAGACAATTAAATGAGTCATGAATATGACTTAACATGGTGGGAGCATCAAGACCTAATTAATAGTGTGACTCGGTGGGTTGGGAAGGGAGTGGTCAGGTTGGGCAGAGGAAAATCTTAGTGGTGGGGAGTGATTGAAGAACTAAGAAGTGAGTCACGAGTGTGACTCTCTAAGGTAAGGTGAGGCAAAGAGCGGGTTAGGATGAGTGTTGGGATGGGTTTGGGGGAGAAGTAACCTAGGGTAAGGTGGGTTTGTTTTGAACTAGGTGAAGGGGGGTTGGGAAAAGTGTTGGAATTAGTTTGGGAAGAAGAATCAGGGCATGTTTTAAATCCATACTAGATGAAGAGAAGTAGAGTTTCTGGAGCTTTCAGAATGTGGTATTTAAGAAAAATTAAATTCCCCTTATTCTGTTTAGGGACTATATGAGTGAGAGTCATGATGTAGAGGAGAAAGTGGTAGATTAGGTATATAAATGGATTGGATTGGAATATGTTGATGATGAGTGAAGTAATGAATAAAAATAGAAGCCATAGAATGGCGGTGTGCTGAGGATGTGAGTTTGGGGATGAAGAAAAAGGAGATATTTTGAGTGTGGTAAATGTGTGAAAATATTAAGAGGATGAGGAAATGAAAATAAATCAATGGGAGAAGATAAATTGATGTGAAGTATGGTTCTAGTGATGATTTCATGTGTACGAAGAGTGGATAGCATATTGATGTTTAAAAGAAGTATGAGATCAAAGGTTGTGTTATTTTTATGAATTCTTGTAATGAGATGATAGTTGCATGGAATAGAAATGGGTATGTAAGAGTGGATTCCAAATAAATGAGATTGTGTGAGAAAAATAAAGTGATACGAAATTTTAATTGGATATAAAGGAGGATTTTGAGAAAAAAGTGTTAGAACAATTTTTTTTATGGTCATGATAGATTATGTGAATGAATAAGGAGGAAATAGTAATAATAAAGGTTCTTCAATGAGGGGTGATGGAGACAAAAAGATAAGTATATAAGACTACTCCAAAAGAGGTGAAGCAATAATAGAAAGTGTAGGTGACTTTTGAGGAAGATATGGAAGAATAAGTGGATATAAATGATGGGTAACATATGAAAGAGGAGTGTGAATGAAGGAAATACATGTCATAGGCTGCAAATTTGGTTCTGAAAGCAAGAATGATGATTTAATGAGTGATGATGAAGAAATTAAGATGCACATGGAAGCGGTATATAAGATAGGTGAAGCGACAAGTGGAATCACAAGTGATAAAGAGTGCAATGTAGGTTTATTAATGGGTTATATGCGTAATGGGATGTATATGATCAAAGCGAGTGATGAATTAGATGATGTGGTTGGAAATATAGAAGTGCATGATGATATAAATGGTGGAAATCTATGTTTATGTGGTGATAATGTGAAGGAATATAAAGAGTATAAGGATGAGACCATGTCCATAGTGGAAGCACATGAAAATGGAGAAGGGGAAGGGGCTGATGTAAATGCTGAGTCACAACAGGCGAATGATACTGTGGAGGTCATGGTGGAAACATATGATGATATGGATAGGAAAATATTTGATGTAGATGATGAGACACTAGGTGCACATGGTGATTGGGAGGTAGTGGAAAATGACAAGTTGAATGATGTAGACATCACACATTAAGAAGAAGTGATAATAGTAGTATTATGGGAAGTGATTAGATAGGTATTAGTAAGTGAATTCAGAGGAGATGGAGGCTCAACAAGAATTTTATACTTTTCAAGAAGGTCTTGAATGAGGTTAAAAAGTTGAGGACATAAATCAGTGGAATGACCGTTAATACAATGATATGCAAATGTTTCATGGGAGGAATGCCACAATGGTGTGGGTGGTTTGTGAGGGAGAGTGATGAGATGGTCATACAAAAAAGTTGTGGAGCATAGAAAAAAGTGAATCAATAAAAGGATTAAATTTGTGAGGGGCTTTGATGAAGTTATCAGCCCTAAGAGAACACAATGAATGAGAATTTGTAGTGTAGAAGGCGATGAGAGGTGAGGAGGATGCAGTTGGATAATTTATGGAAATGGTAGTTTTATGGTTGAGTAGGTGAGGGAGAAACTTAAATATGTGATAAGGAGTAAGAGTATTGTATATATGCAAGGAAATGATATTCAAATCATAACGCTAAGCACAACTCACTACAACGGTTCCTATGGCTAGTAGCCCTTCCACATCCTATTTCTAGTTTTTTGGAAAATGTAGGAAGTTTCATAACGAACTATGAGCCATTCTAGATACCCTTTATCCCTTGTAACGTCTCTAAGAAGTTCGAGTTTAAAACTCCAAGAAAAAATGACCTTTTCCAACTCTTTCATAGTCCAAATTAGGCCTCTTAAGCAATTTATGCGCTCTATTAAATAAATCCATACATATACGAATAATACCTTCCTAAAACCTTTGGAATATGTTAGCGAACATTTAAATACAAATCATTGCCAAGTTTCATCAATTTTAACTGGTGGAAACTGATTCTAGGTATCTTTTATTCTTAAAACCCTAGTTGAGGGTTTACATTGCCCTATCACAATTCGAGAAGGGAAATTTTGAGTTGCGTGTTTCTTCAAATTATAAAAAACTGTGAAGGTTTGTTAGGGTCTTTGACACTTAAATATAAATTTTTCATTCACTAAAGTCTCCCTTTTGATCAAGTTCTTACTCTGAAATGAGGTTTCTAATTTGAATTTGTATGCAAAATAACATTCTACATGGTATTCCAAGCTCGATCAATAAATATAGAGATGAATGAACACTAAGAATATATAATAATAAGGAAATACCATTCTTACCAACAATGTATATCCTTCTTAGACTATATTCATTAGTTTTAGTGATCAGAATCACTCATGCACATATTTTAGACTCTAAAATGTAATTGTTTTAAGAAACGTTGTCCTTCAAAATTCTTATAACATCTACTATCTTTTCTCTCTAGAATTCATCTGTCCAAAAATAAGTTACAACATAATATATACTCCTCCAACCGAATTTGGATTCCCTAAAGAACTTTCAAAAATATGTTTAAGTATTAAATATAACGCAAAGAACCAAATTTGTAATGGTTTGTTAAGAACATGGGGTTTAGTCATGTATTACATCATTCTAGTCCCTTCGAGGTCCTATTTCAAACACCCCCTAGCATATTGTATCCTTCTTAGATCATTTAGCCAGCTAAACAAGCCTAAAAGCATTCAAAAATTTAAATATGCATTTTGGCGGGAAAAGACAAAATTTGAATTTTCAAATGGCTAAACGCAAAAAAATACTATGGAATGAATCCTAAGAATATTTTAAAGACCATAAGACCTCTAAAATAATATTCAAGACAAAATTGTGATGAAAAATAAAAATTTAAAGATTTGAAGAGATGCTCTTGCATCATACTCCCAAGGGAAAATAAAATGGACTCATGGGTTAATGCCTATGAGTTATTCTAAAGTTGTCCCATGTTGTTTGATATCATTCTCTAACATCCATGTAGCATGTTAAAAAGGTTGATACTTCCACTAACCAAGTATTGTTAATATTGTTTTCCTGTAGTCTTCTTGAGCTCCTTCTTGTCCAAAATGCACTCTATCTCCTCTATTATGACTGTAGGCAACCAATCCACCAAATAGTTACCTATTGTAGCTACTTCCTTTGATGTTTTTTCAACCTTATCACCTTATTTATATAGGTATATGTCTGCAACATTGAAAATTTCTGATATTCCAACTCCACTAGGTAGTTCTTTCTCAAATGCATTACTAGAAAACTTCTCTAATACACAATAAGGACCTACTTTCTTCATCTTCAACTTATTGTATTCACCCTTTGGGAATAATTTCTTCCTAAGGTGAGTTATGAATAATTCACCAACTTGAATATTGACTTCCCTTCACTTCAAATCTACTTTCTTTTTATATTTCTCCACACTAGCTTCAAACTTTTTTCTCACTTGTTGATTAAATTCTTACATTGTTGCTACAAAATTTTCACTGTCTGCACATATTTTCTCTATTTTTACTGATGTCTATTAGCTCAAATGCTCACCTCATATACATACCATAAACTAATTATAAATGAATTATGCCAAAAATCTTGTTTAATGAGTTATTATAAGAAATTTCTTCATGGGGTGGTACAAGAACCAACATTTTGGGATTGTCCTTGGATAGAAACCTCAATAGGTTCCCACAATACCTATTAACCACCTCAGGTTTACCATCAGTCTGAGGATGGTAAGATGAGATAAAACTTAGATTAGTTCCTATTTTCCTTCCCAATTTCCTCTAAAAGTGTCCTAGGAACTTAGTGTCTCTATCAGATACTATACTCAATGGAATTCCATGAATTCTTACAACCTCCTTAAAGAATAGTTTTATATATGAGTGACATCAATGGTTGTTTTAAAAGGAATGAAATGTTCCATTTTTGAGAACCTATCCACCGCTACATCAATATAATTGAAACCCCATTATGTTCTAGGTAGACCCATCACAAAATCCATGATGATGGAATACCAAGACCTATTTTGGATTGGTATGGGTTCGTACAAACCTGAATTTGTACTTATTCCTTTTGGCATTTGACAATTTATACACATTTCAATAAATATTCTTACTTATGTTTGCATCCTAGGCCAAAAAGAGTACCTAGTGAGCTATTATAATGTTTTATCAAGCCCAAAATGACCTGTCATGCTCCCACAATGCTTCTCCTTATTGATATTCTCCCTCATAGATCTCTTTGACACATAAAGTTGTACTCCCTTAAATATTAACCCATCTTGAATGAGGTAATATAACCATAGTTCTATGTTCCTCAATGTTTTTTGCTTACACGATTCCATGAAATCACATCTTCCTCATGCATCTCCTTGACTGATTCAATCCTAACACTCTCAAGTTGAATTTCATACACCAATATGACTCTATTACTTAAGACATTTTCCACTTTATTACTCTACCCTTTCTTATGTTTCATGGTGAAGGTAAAATATTGTAAGTAATCTACCCATTTCATGTGCCTTTACTTGAGCTTAGGTTTATTGTTAATTAAATAAAGTGCATGATCATTTATATGGATGATGATAAATTTAGGAATTAAGTAGTGCCTCTATTTATTCAAATCTTGAACCATTCCATAAAACTCTAATTCATATGAAGAGTACCATTTCTTTGCATCATTGATATTTTCACTAAAATAGACTATAGGTCTATTTTACTCACTCAAAAATGCCCCTATGGCAACCCTATTTTCATCACACTCCACTTAGAAGACCTTATTGAAGTCTGGTAGTGCTAGAATAGGTTTCTCTATAACACTTTGCTTTTTGTACTAGAAATTATTCTCAGCTTTCTTTTTCCATACAAATTTCTTCTTGTCTCCTCTAATGGTGTTAATGATTCAAGCAAAAAATTCACTGAAGTTTCTCAAAAAATTTCTATAGAAACTTGCAAGACCTTGGAAACTCCTTATCTCTCCAACTTTACTATGTGTTGTCCACTCCAAAATTTCGTCCACTTTTTTCTTGTCCATCTTTAACATGCCTTGAATAACCACAAACCCCAAGTAAAGAAAGTTTGTCTTAATCAAGTCATATTTCTTAATATTGATCAAAAATATTTTCTCTTACAATGTCCTCATAACTATATGTAAATGAGGCATTCTTACTATGACTATAAATTAGTATGTCAGCTAAGTAAATCACAACAAAATTACCTATGAAAGGTTTGAGATCTTCATTCACAAGTCTCATGAAAGTTCTTGGTGCATTTGAAAGACCAAATGACACAACAAACCATTCATACAATCCTTCATCGGTCTTGAAGGATGTATTCCACTCATCATGTTGTGTGATCCTGATTTTATAGTATCCACTCTTTTTGTCAATATTTTAAATGTAGTTTTCTCTACATAAACAATACATTAAGTCCTCCATTCTAGGAACTGGAAACCTATATTTGATTGTGATATTGATTATAGCACTAGATTCAATACACATTCTCTAATCACCTTCTTACATTGGCAACAACACTGTTAGGACTACACATGAGATGAGACTCTCCTTGATCAATCATTTATCTAATAATTATTGTACTCATTTATTGATTTCTTCATTATCTTTAGGAGTCATCCTATATGCTGCTTTATTAAACAAAAATTATCCTCACCCAATATATATATATATATATATATATATATATATATATATATATATATATAATGGTTGATATCTAGAGCTTATTGGCTAAAAATTACTAGGTAGTTCATCCACTACAATGTCTACATACTCCTTTAGCCACTCTTGCACTTCTTGTGGCAGCTCATCTACCTTAGTATTTGTTACAATTGTCCTTAGTTTAACCGCCAATGAAAAGCTAACTTATTTTTCTTTCATTTCTTTAAAGAATTCTTTTTCTCTAATTACCATCACGCTTGAACCAACCTATTTTTCTCTAATATCCTCCCTCATAGGTAGAAATGTATGACTAACCCCACATCTTTCCAAGACATATACATTTCTCCTTCCATCATGAGTCATATTTCTATCATATTACTAAGGCCTATGAAGAATCACATGACATAAATCCATGGGGATGACATCACAAAGGACTTTATCTTTATACCTACCAATTTGAAATTCAACCCAACATTTCTTACTAACGAATACTTTTTGTCCCTTTTTTAACAATAAACCTTGTAAGGAGTAGGGCTAGGTAACTTCTTCCATCCTATCTTGTTCACCATTTAAATTGAAACTATATTAACTATACTTCCTAAATCTATTACCATCTTAAAACAATTACCTTGGAATTTTTAGGAGGTATTGAGCAGTGACATTATTTGTGGCGGATCCTTCTCTTTAGGTGTCTTAATCAACACTCTTATCATTAGTAATGATTATCCCACTTTAGGTTCTTCTACAAGTGAAGGACAACACACACTTTCCTCATCAACCCCTTGAGCATACTGCTTTCTTCCTTCAATCCTTGGACTTAATGATGGTTGTTCCTATGGGCACTCCCATGGTCTATGGCCTAAAAATTTGTTACATTTATAATACATACTTATGAAACCACTTGATCCTCTTCCTCTTTCTCCATATCCATCTATGAAATAAGGCCTTCTTCATTTGTAACCTCCTCTTGTGTTAGATGGTTGATCTTGTGAAACACTTGACTCTCATTAGCTTCTTTGTGAATTTCCTCTTCCACATTTTGACCTCCACCCTTAAATCGCTGCCTCTACCTCTATTTTGTTGATTTTGTGTCATACTCAATTTGTCTTCTTCCTTTAAGTCCAGTTGAGATAATTATTCAAGTGTATAAGGATTAGAAAGATTCAATTCATCCTGTAATTTGTACCTTAAACCATTAAGGTACCTAGCCACTTTATCAGTATCATCCCCCATGTGACCTAGCCTAATACAAAAATTGTAAAACTCCTCAGTATACTCCTTGACTCCCATCTCTTTCTGTCTTAAATTTTGAAGTTTACTATACAAGTTTTTCATATAATAAAGAGGAAATAAGTTACCTTTTGATTTGACAAATATTATGTCCCAAGATTTAATCTTACCCTTCCCTTTCTACCTCCTTTCATCTTGTATTTAATACCACCATAGGTATGCTTCACCTTTCATCTTGGTCCTAAAAAACTTCACATGTTGCTCTTCAGAAACATCTTCAAAGTCAAAATAATTATCAAGCTTCCATATCCAATCAATAAGCTCTCCACCATTTAAACTACAAACATATAATGGAAGTTTCATCTTAGGATTTGATCCTTTCCCTTTCACTTCTTTCAACAACCTCTCAAACCTTTGTTATCCATTTTCCATCTCCTATTCATCTTTTATCTCTCACCTTTGAAATTATTCTTCCTCTTGATCACTCAAATCTCCTGTAACCACTCCTCTTCTTTGGTTAGCTTTAACTAATATGATTCTTACATAAAATTTAACCCTGAGGTTCCTAAATTATTATAGAAATACATCTCTCATTTGTAAGGATACCATCTCTCCTGCCACATTCCTCCATGGTGGCATCTTGTCTTTCTTAGCCAACTATCTGCAACTTCTATCTCTTGTGATGAATATCACTTCCTGGAAATTCCTCAAGTGTATTAACCTTCTTGCGATGCAAAAAATGTTGCAGATATGCAAGTCAAGAATATTTAAATCACAAATATAAGAAAAACTCACTACAATGGTTCCTATGGCTAGTATGCCTTCAACACACTTTTTCTAGTTTCTGTGGAAAATGTAGGAAATTTCATAAAAAAACATGATCCATTTTAGATACCCTTTATCCATTTTTAGGTCTCTAAGAAGTTAGGGTTTCTAACTCCAAGACAAAAAATACCATTTCCAACTTTTTCACAGTCTAAATTAGACCTCTTTAGCCCTTGATGCACTTTATTTAATAAAATCACACAAACAAGTATAATACCTTCCTAAAAGATTTTGAATCCATTAAAGGACATTGAAGTAAAAAACATTACCATGTTTCATCAATTTTTATAGTTTTAAACTTATTATAAGAAATTTTTATTCTTACAACCCTAGTTGAAGGTTTGCATTGCCCTGTTAAAAAGAAGGGAAAATTATCGTTTTTGTGAGATTATTCGAATTTCAACAAACTTTGATGGTTTAATAGGGTCTGTGACACTAATTTTTTTTTTGATTCACTAACTTATCCCTTTTGATCAATTTCTTACTTTGAGACAAGGTTTCCAATCTAACTGTGTGTGCAAAATAGCCTACTACATGGTATTTCAAGAAGAAATATCAATGATAAAGATGAATGCACACTAAGAATCAATAATAATGGGGAAATAATATTCTTACCAATAATGTAAATCCTTGTTATACTATATTCATCAGTTTTTAGTGTTCAAAAAAACTCAAGCACAAATTCTAGAATACAAAATGTAACTATTTTAAGAAACTTTAGGATTCAAACTTCTAGGAGAATGTATTATCTTTTCTCCTTTGAATTCATCTATCCAAAAATAATTTACAGCATGATATATAATCCTCAAAATGAATTTGGAGTCCCTTAAGCACTTTCAATAACATGTTTAAGCATTAAATACAACACTAAGAACCACATTTGGAATGATATCTTAAAAAATTATGGTCTAGTCATGTATTACATCCTTCTAGTCCCTTTTAGGACTTATTTTAAACACCCCTAGCATATTTTCTCCTAATAACATCCTTTAGCCACCTAAATGATCATAAAAAGATTCAAAAATTTAAATATGCATTTTGGAAGGAAATGACAAAATTTGAATTTTCAAATGGCTAGACTCAAATAAACACTATGGAATGCATCCTAAGAACATATTAAAGACCATAATACCCTATAAACTAATATTGAAGCCTAAACTTTAATGAAAATCCAAAATTTCAAGATTTGGAGAGATGCCCTACATCAACGACCAAGATGGATATCCTTGAGAAGTTGGGCCATGTGCACAACCTTGTTAAAGGTGCATAGTTGATGAATTTGCAAGTGTTGGGAAATGTGGGGGACACAAATTTTTGTAAAGAGGTCAACGATATCAAATTATGGGAGTAGATGTAGAGGTAGTGAACAAGTGCATTCCAACAGGCCGCTAAATCAAGAATAGTCTCGTTATGGGATTTTTAAAGAATGTGAAGGTCAACTAGTGTTTATTTAAGTGCAAGATGAATGGAGAAGTGGGATAAGAATGCAACAACAAGTTGTTTGAATATGTAAATTATATATTGTGGGAGGAAGGAATGCCAGTCAATTTCTTTGCTAGTGATTGAATGTGGGAAGGTGTATATGAGGAGTGAATCATCATATTAAATAAGGCGATATACGAAGAGGAAGAGATGCAAGAGGTTTTGGTGGCCCTTGGTACCATTAAATTTTTAAAATGTGGGAAGTTTTACATTTGGTGGATAAGGGTGGTGTGGTACTATGGGTTGAATAGGTTCATTGTAAATGGTATGATAAGTTGGTGTGGATGGAAGTCCCCTAAGTGTTGGAACTTAAGCTTGACAACACAATCAATGATATGTTTGAAGAGTAAGTTGGGGTGAGAATGAACATTGGAGTGAATAGAATCCATGGAGAATGATATTCACACGTACAACTAGGAATTTGAAATATGAGTGTAAAAAGTGAGCAAGAAAATATGACTGAAAAATCATAGGGCAATCGCAATTACGACTCAGTCTCAGAAAATATGAGTTGAAGAACAAAAAATATAAATGAATGAGCTATGGATTTGGAAGGTTATAGACCAGTATCAATTGTGACTATACTTGGGCAAAATGTGGGATAAATAAATGTAGTGCAGTTGCAGTTATGACTAAGACTGGGAAAGAAGTGTGGGAGAATGTTGTTAAGAATAGAAATAGTTACATATGCGATTGAGAGACAATGGAAATTGAGATGATGTGATTTTGATGATTAACATAATGTGATTTTTTTTGTCTTGTAGGTTGAATATGGACTTAATTAGTTAGGATATCTCTCTAACTACAAATGTTATCTGAATGATTACTACTCAACATGAATATAGTCATGGACATTACCCCTTGATCAATAATGATGAGGCCATTACTACACAAACATTGGCTTTAGATTCTAGGTGAAACTAGTTAGTCAGGGTGGTCCATTGACCCTTTTCACCGGGGATTCCTCTCAATGTACTAGTTACTTTGGTGTTTCTGTGGTACTCCTCACAATGAGTTTTAGGGATTATGCGTAAGTACTTCCCACAATTATGTGGAATGGTATTTACCCTTATTGGAACCTATATTTAATTTTTATTCATTCCCAATTATTACCCTTACGAATAAACAAGTATTTTTTTATATATTTTTTTACAGAAATACAATTATAGAACAGTCACACTTTCAACTACACAACAACCAGGTTGCTATATTGTTTTGGATGAAAAATAACAACATAGTCCTAGTTACAACTATTATGTGACCTGAATTTTCTAATTTTTTTTATAGATCTACAACACCAAGTGTTAGATTTACAATAGAAAGGTTAGGATAAACAAAATAAAATTAAAGGGACTGATAAAACCCTTAAAAAGACATTATTCGATTTAGAAAAGAGAGAAATTTACTAACCAAAATGGTCTCACCATGGTCGCCAAAATATATGGCAATATTTGGCTTACTTAGAAGATGGATTAGTTGATATGAAATCTCCAAATCAATTTTACTAAAAATAATGGGCTAATGATGCCATTGGAAAATTGAGGGACAATCATGGATTGTTTATTGAATAAAGTGTGTAGAAAACTTCATGGTCTGAATGTAAACCCACACACAAAGACAATAAGTGAAATGTTATTGTTTTTTAGTGGTTAGGGTACCTACCTCAGTTATATTGCTAACCATTTAAAGAGATAAAAGACATTTTATTGAAGTAAAAATGACAAGAAAATACATGTAAATGAAAATTATACCTTACTCAGTGGTAGGCCAATCACTTTTGCGATTCGTGGAAAATCACGTGGAGATTACAAACCAATCAAAGTTATGATTGGAACTTGTGTTGAAATTGCACTATATTGTTGCTACAACAAGTTGTGCATATCCTTTTTAAAATATGTGATCAAAGAATTAAAAAAACAAACATGGAATTAAGTGAAAAAATATTCAGTGGTGGCTAAGAGTTTCCAAGAGAATGAAATGATGAGGGTGAGTAGTGTTTTATAATTTTCAAGGTGCATAGAAGAATGGGACACATATGGATTCAACCTGCATATATGGGTGAGATGATAAGGTTTTGTAGTACATTGGGTATGTAAATGGGTACGTGAGATTGAAAAAATGTAATGTGATTATCATATTTTTTGGGGTTCTATATTTTATAGTTACCTTATTAGGATAATTTGAATTTTTTGTATTTTGTAATAAGACACCTTATGCACAAGGTGCATTTTCTAGTGTCTATATCCTTATATCCCTCCTTTTCCCCAACTGATGTATCTTGTGTGGTCCCATGAGAACGTAATCTCTAAGATCCTTGTCTAGCCCATGTAACAACTCAGTGAATGCTTATTTAATTGATGGGTATGGTATTTCATGTTTTTCTTCTTCCTAAGCTTCTTGTCCCTTAATTTTCTAAGTTGGTACATCAATAGGGGACTATTGAACAATTCCACTTACATGTACCTCATGTTACACATGTGGTGAGGTGGTGAGTAATACCTATGATACTTGGGAGCTTACAACATGTACTTAACCTTATAGAGATGTTGTATGAGATGGTGCACGTATGAATGCTTCCATTATAGGTGTTTTCAAATTATTTCTTTTGGTATATACAAAATGCAAGGTCAAAAGTTCCTCTTCCTCTTCCTCATGAAAAGTTTCCAATGTTGGACATGTCTATACTTTCCTTGGGGCTATAATCCCTCTTATTTGTTTTCCTTTACTGGATGACCCATTTGAGAAAGATGTTGACACATCAACCTGGGTGGTTTCTTAGAGTGGTATGGCTGTCAAAATTTAGGCATACTGCACAGTTTTTCTTAATAAATCCTCTTCTATATGTGTTAATTTTGACATAGGGGTCCTTGTTTTACCAGTTACAACACTAAGATCCTCAACTACCTCAAAAGTTGGCCCTCTCATTGAGATTGCAAAATTTTTCATTTCATGGTATTTAGGCAAGTAGTTCCCATGAAAAAAGTATAAATTTGGTCATAGATCCCAATAATTAAACACGCAGTAAAAATTCATTCATACCGATAATAACACAGTATATACAAGCCCACACATATATGCTTTTACATCCCTAGAATTTAGGAAACTTCCTCAACTAAATATCGTACTATTTAACTATATATACGAGTTAGTATAACTCACTCAACAAAACACCTACATGATTTATTATTATAAATCACTCACAAATAATAATGAAACCATAATGTGACCACTAAATTAATTATTTCCTAACATTCCCCTCTTAGTGCGAACATGGGGAAAACATCGAACCTGTACCTACACCTGCTTTCACGATCATGTGATTTTCCTTTGGATTATCATAAACTAAAAGATGGCTTTCCATAGGTTAACCAAAAACCAAGAGTAAGGTGGGTTTCCAATGGTTGACCACAAACCACAAAGGGGTAAAGATTTTCAACTGGTTTACCTACAACCATATCGCAATGTGCTAGGTACATCCATCAACTCTCATCACATTTCACCGTACGGAATAACATAGGAAAATCTATTGAATTATGTTGCTCACAAACTCAAAATTTGAAATGGAACATTAGATCATGTTCCCCCCTCAATGTAAATTTTCTACTTATTAAAAACAAGAACACTGGGAACTGCACTCTGAATGACATAGTGGAAAACACACTGCACAAACTGAAAACAAACTACACACACATGTCACCAAACATTCATGCGGCCCCATCATTGATGACTAACCAAAGGTCGTTGATAGACCTCCAACCTCCATTTACCTAAATCATTTGATGTCATGCTACTAGTTCAACTTGATTTGGCTTTGAGGTTCAATTACAACTCGGACATTGCGTTCCAGCGATAATGTGTCCGTGAGGTAATTTTTATTTTATTTTTTGGACTTTTACAATGACACAAAATCTGACACTTATGATGACTTGTTCAATTGACTGACAATTATTTTAATTTTCATGATATGAAAACCACATGAATTTCACAATAACAATACATCTTTTTATAATGACTCGAATCAACAGTTGAAATTTTAAGTATAACGACAAAGACTCCTTTTTTTAACACTTGTAATGATATGTACTATTTAACCACCCAATAACAAAATGACTCTATACTTTAGCAACAAAACTATAATTAAAGACAATTATATTATAATAACCTAAACTGAAAAGACCATAAATAACTCAAAAAAAAATCTACCTAAATAAATGAAATCTAAACAACCTAATAAATACCATGAATTTAAACCTATAACTCTAAAATAGACTCATGACACTTTGAACTATCTAAAGAAAAAATTATATAATAACAAGGATATAAAACCAAAAATTTCCTTTATTTTGTTGATTGCACATACCTTTTGTTGAATGCAACACTACATATTATGAGATAAAATAGTTTATGTGATGGGTGAAGTCTCCAACTCGCAGTGATCTCCATACAAGTTTAAATGGTGCTCACTTGTTAAATACTACAACTACTAGACTCTCGATGTAAGGTGAATAATAAGGCGTGTTTGAAGATAATCCACAGGTTTGGCTATGAATATTTGAGTGGATTTATGAATTGTAGTCAACATACCTTCAACTATTTGATGCATCTGAATAACGACTCTAAATAAGGTCGATGCCAAGTAAAAAAGTTGATTCCTCTGTCTTCTTTAACAAATCTAATTAAGACTGATGCCAAGTAAAAACGTTGATTCCTCTCTCTTCTTCAAAGAACAAATAGTAAGTGAACGTTGAGCTTCTCGAAACAAGAGATAGACAAAATCCAATGCATGTAATGACAGACGTGGACATGTAAGAAGCATGCGTAGGTTAAATAAAGTCGTGTTTAAACTAATTTCTTTGGCCGTTGACAACACTATACAAACATATGTAGATGCAGATGAAGAATCATTACAATGTGATGTGTATGTAGATCCTTGGTCTGAAGCTCGTGTAATATGAAGATCAAAGCAAAGAAAGGCAATGAAAATACCACTTGAGGCAGTCAAATATATAAATGTTATTAGATGAAATAATATGCAAAATCAATGTTGTAGTGTACCATGTCAGATGAACCGAATATACATCAGATGTCAGAAATTTCTTGCTTGTGGAAGGGATTATTGGACACAGCCACAATTGATTAGATTCTGACCAATAAACTCATGAATCATCTTAAACAATAAGGTTACTACACAAGAATCTCATTTTGACATCTCAATATGATACCAAATAAACACACAATACAAACTTCATTCATGCTTATAATAAGACAATATATACAAGCCCATATATATAGGATTTTACATCCCTAAAATTTTGGAAACTTCCTTAACTAAATATCCTACTATTTTCCTATATATGTGAGTTGTTATAACTCACTCAACAATACACCTACATGATTTATTATTATAAATAACTCACAAATAAATATGAATGCATAATGTGAGCAGTAAATTAATTATTTCCTAAAGGGGGAATTATATCCTTCATGACCCCACTTTCCCTGTATTCTCTCAAAACTAATATGTTCTACAAGGTTAAGTTAAGTCCCTTCCTTCCTGCTTAGCCAAATCAAGGATATCTTATTGAAATATGAATTTATACTATGTAATGAGGTGCTCTATATCAATTTCTAGTAAACACATGGGATAGGCTATGAGGCTATAGTTTTTCTCATATCTATCTTAAACACCAAATATTTCCCCTCCTCAAGTCCTAGAGTAAAACAAAAATTCTATAGTCCACCAATTTTGTGAGGGTCATCATAGAATAATCCCTTAATATGATCTCTTCCTCATCCCTACAATCCATCCAATAGTCCTGATAATGAGGCTCATATTAATAGGAATTCCCAAAATCTCCATGTAATATCCATCTTATGTCATAATTGGTCCTAGGAGAGAGTTTCTGTATATTGATTATGTCCTTATATTCTTCAAAGAGTCTAGTCTTAACCAAATTAGGGCATATATAAATTCTAACATTGAATGGGTACTTGATATTTTCCCCGTGTTACCTGTAATAATTTTGTGCACTCCCAAAAACTTTCTTGATATCTCCAAAAGTTACCACTTGTTAGCCAGGTACCTCGACATCACGTAAAGGGCATCATAAAATCCACTCATCCTATTATAAGTCAATGTTTTGAATTAGATAAAGTAGCAGTAATACCTAGTGATTAATTTCTTTACTTGTGAGGATTTTTTTTAATTTTCCCACTCAGTTTTTAATAGGTATATTTGGGGAGAAAATAAAGTACCATGTACCAACCTAAAAATGTAGATGTAATTATTTCCAATCAACTACAGGTACACATCATAGACTGTGTAATTTCCAAAATATATTTCTTTATCGAGTCCTAAGAATGCCATATCACAAAAAATGTTATACACCAGATGAGAAGACATGTAAATTTCCATTTTTCTAGTAGTGCCTTGTTCAATTTGTATTGTCATTTTGAGTAACTATTGGTGGATATAATCACTCCTGATTTGTCCCCAATGGATGTGTAGTTTTCTAATAAGGATAATCTAAATGTATTTAAACATATAATGACTATAATAGTATGTAGATTATTTTCCCATGATCCTATTCAATAATGCAATAATGTCCCCAATTTCTTCCTCAAAATCATTTCTACTTAACATTTTGGGAATTATGATGGACGAATCCTTGGATTTTCAAGCCAATTATTATTCAATATTTTGGAGTATTTGGAAATGTTTTCATTCTAGTATTACTATGTGATCTCAAGAGAAATGTATACCACTTAAGATGAGTTAGGGAGACCTAACAACTTGTCAAAAGTCTCAACGGTTAGGGTCAATTCCATAGCATTTCTTCCATCCCTAACCTCTATGGTTGTTGGGTTGTATTTTTATACACACACCCAAGCCAATTTTGGATACTGAGTAGATGGGGGAAATGCATCTGCTAAGGTGAGTACATTCCAATCAATTTTCCTCATGGTTTCATTCCTATCCAAGTCATAGGTAAGGTGAGAGGTGGTTTGGACACTAGCCAATTGAATCTTCATATTTGCAACATGAAGGTATGAAAAAACTACTTAAAGGGGATATTTACAATAGTTTATATGTATTTACACCTTCTAATACATTCTTAGTCTGTGCCCATTCACAAGAAGAGTTATTCAGTCTCCATCAATTGGAAATAGTCGCATAGAGCCATTATCAAACACTTTTTCGATCTAGTATGCTCCCAACCATCTTGTCCCGAAATTGCCTTTGAACTGCTGATACTTTGATTCAAAGAGTAAGACCCAATCTCCCTCATTAAAATTATTATATTTGATATGAGCATCATGCCACACTTTCCTTTGATGTTGAAGAATCTTAGTTTGTTGCTGTGCCCCCATCTGCATTTCATCCAGCTCATTCAAGTGTATTACCCTCTCACATTGTGCTTTGTCCAAATTGATGCTAACTTCCATTATTGTCCTCCAAGTTCTAATTCAAATTCTATGGGTAATAGTGTCCTATTCCCATACACTAGTTCATATGGGGAGAAAATAGTAGTGGTCTTCTAGGTTGTAATGTAAGCCCAAACCACTTCTAGGAGTTTTGGTACCCAAATTTTCCTGTCCGCATTAACTACTTTCGTCAAAATGTTCTCAAGTTCTCTGTTGGTGACTTCCACCTGCCCATTGGATTGGGGGCGGTTTGGTGACAATTTTTGGTGCTTGATTTGGTAGATTTCCAAAAAATCCTCAATCATGTTAGGCACGAATTGAGGTCCTTGATCATATACAATTGCTCTAGGGGTGCCAAATCTTAGCATTATATGATTGTACAGAAAGTCAGCAACATCATCCTCATTGGCAGATGTCAGTGCTTGAACCTCAGCCCATTTCATGACGTATTCAGTGCACACCATCATGTATTCCTTCCCAAAGGATGGGGGATCAAAAGGTCCAATGAAATTAATTCCCCATTTCTCAAATGGTCCTAAGACCAGCTAAGGGTTTAGAGGCATCTCCATGGATAGTGTGGGCTTCCCCATTCTTTGACATGCATCACATTGCCACATATACTTCTTGACAGAATTGTGAAGAGAGGACCAATAATACCCAGCTCCAAGGAGCTCATGAATTATCCTCTTCACTGAGTAATGTTCTCCTCCAGGTCCATCATCACAAGATCACAATATGTCATATACTTCATCCTCACGAATGCACCTGCAAAGAACCATATTAGAACAACATTTGAATAAAATTCCATTACACCATTTTTATGTTGCACTATTCTTAACTAATCTTCATCGCTCTTTATTAGTAAAATAGGTAGGAAACTTCCCTGTAGTTAGATAATTTGCAAGATCAATAAACCATGGCGGTTGAATTGATATAACAAACAAGTGTTCATCTAGAAAATTATCCTGGACTACTTCTTCATCACCTGAAACATTCAATCTGGAAAGAAAATCATAAACAACATTAGGTCTTCCTGGCTTATTAATAATGGTTAAATTAAATTCCTATAACAAGAGTAACCATCGAATAATATAGCCCCCCAAAAATGGTTTATTCATCAAATATCTTATGGCTGAGTGGTAAGTGTAAACAAAGATTTTGTACCCAGTGATGTAATGTCTAAATTTATTCAGGGAGTAAACAAAAACTAAAAATTCCTTTCCATAGTGGTGTAGTTTCTCTCTGTAGGGGACAAATTCTTGCTGACAAAATAAATGGCATACATATGATCTTCTTCATCTTTTTGTCCAAGAACATCTCCCATGAATTTATTGGATGCATAAGTGTGAATATGGAAAGGTTGCCCCCAATCGGTTCCTCTCAAGACTGGAGCAGTGTTTAGCTTCTCTTTGATAATATCGAATTCCCATTGACATTGAGGAGACCATTCACAAACACAATCTTTTGTCAGCAAAGAAAACATAGGTGTAACAATTTTACTAAAGTCCTTTATGAATAACCTATAATACCCTACATGTCCAATGAAACTCTTGATGTCAGTCTGATTTGTTGGTGTAGGAAATTGAGTGATTACTGCAATCTTTTTGGGGTTGATCTGTATTCCTTTGACAAAAATATGATGACCTAAGATAATTCCTTGGTCAACCATAATCATACATTTTTCATGACTCAGGGAGAGTTGATGCTCGCTCACATCTACTTAATAATTTTTCAAGATTGTTACGAGATTCATCAAAAGTGGAGCCGTGGACAGTGAAGTTGTCCATGTAGACTTCAACACAATCATTTGTAAGATCTACAAAAATGGCAAAAAATGCTCTCTAGAAAGTAGCAGGTGCATTAAAAATCCCAAATGGGTAAGACCCTATATGCAAATGTACCCTAGGGACAAGTGAAGGTGGTTTTATCCTGGTTAGCAGGTGCAATACTTATTTGCTTATACCCACTAAACCCATCAAAGAAAGAGAAATACTTTTTACATGCAAGATTGTCCAGAACCCGATCAAGAAAGGGCAGGGGAAAGTACTATTTCTTGGTGGCTCTATTAAGTTCCCTATAGTCAACAAAAAATATCCATTTACCATTTTTATTGGGAACTATAAGTAATGGTGATACCCACTGACTATCAGATACGGGATAAATGAAACCTACCTTCAACAATTTTTCTATCTCATTTTTGACTGTCTCTGAGTGCTGGATTAATTATTCATTGTGGCTAGTCTTATGGGTTTAACATCCTTAGTGTATATATGATGAGTGTAGATGTTTGGATGAATTCCCTTCATATAAGTATAATCCGAAGCGAAAGCTTGGGAATGTTTCCTCAAAATTGCTAAAACCCTAGCCTCTTGGCTGGCCTCTAAGTTATTACCAATGATCATCTCCTTTCCTATGTCAACAATCACTTGCTTATTATCTTCTAAAATAGCGAGCTCTGCATCAGAAATTAAATAATTCAAGAGACAGACATGAGGCTGAAGCATGTGTAAAATAGTTACATTGTCAAGAGACATAATCTTGGTTAAAGGAAAATAGAAATCAATGACTGTACATCCTACATTATAAGCATAGATTTCTTTACAATCTTCATTGGAAATGTCACTTACCAACGTAATAATATCTGATGTGTTCAGATTAGATGGTTCTGTAGCCTTAGTTCTAATTTTTGTAGCCTCAGTGCTGATTTCCATAGCCTCAACGGTAATTTCTGTAGCCATAGTATCCTCTTCATCAGACATTGTATATGACTCAATAATTTCTATAATGTGATTTTTCACTACAATGGTAGCTAGATAAAAGGACTTAGAGAGTTAGTATCTGAATAATCTACCCATACATGTTCACAATCATACACATAGGGCTGGGCAGGAGGATATAATGAATATTATTTGATTTTTGACCATTCAAAATGGTCATTTTCCCTGACCTACAATTAATATATGCAAAACAATAGCCAACCAGGTTGTTCCTAGGATGACTGGATATCCCAACTTCTGAGCTTTAGGTTGTAATATCATAAAATTGATGGGATACTCCCATGATTCAATTGTGACAATTATATCTTCAATCACACCATCTGACACAAAATAGATTGATTTGTTAATTGAAGAATGGTATTGGTAGGTTGCAATCCTGTTAAGGACAACAAATTGAAGATATTTATTGTTATAACATTGATGGAAACACTGAGATCCACCAAAACGTTACATATTGACTAACCATTTATAAAAATAGTAATGAATGGACTCCCAGGATCCCCATATTTTGGTGAAATAAGTTTGTTAGCAACAAGATCAACTAAATTCCCTTCCACCTTGACTATTTTTGTGTATTTATTCTTCCTTCCTGGTGTCTTTATACACTCATTTCTAATGGTATGGTTTAATTTAGGAATGTCCCTTATCGCTCTCAACAGTGGGACCTCTATGTTCATATTTTTTAACTTGTGAACTAGTGTTGTTTCTTCTACAGTTCGAGTCTCCTATAATCGTTTTGGAAAAGGAGATGTATGAAAATTCTTATCCTTTCCTTGGCCATTCCTAGTGTCTTGTGTTTGTGGAACATGTTCAGTTTCATCATTTTCCTTAGGTGTCTCTTCTTTCTCACTTTCTATAGGTATTTCTATGATAACAATAGGAGGATGATTCAATGTTTTTCCAGACCTTAGTCACAAATTATTGATAGTTTTAATCTACATTGTATCACTAATTCATGCTTCATTAATTGAAGCTGTTGACTGATTTTTTAGGGTTCACTACACGGTGGGATGGAAGTTGTGTTTTTTCTACTTGCTTGTGTTGTAAATAGTTTTTTGGTGGGGCCATTAAAGCCTGCTATGTTTGCTGGAACCTTCTCTGTTGATTAAAATTCTGTTGAGGTACCCATTGTTGGTTTTGATTAGAATTCTTTTGAGGTACCCATTGTTGGTTTTGCCATGGATTTGTATTAGCTGGTGATGGCCAACCCTGCTGATTATAGAGATTCATCTATGGTGGTGGATGTGGGTAAGCCATCCAATTTGGTGGTTTCCACTCAGGTTGTCCCCAAGTAGGTTGAGGAGTCTGACAAGGCCATGACATCTTCTAGGGAGTTTGAGCAGGTCGAGGAGCATACACAACCTGATTATTTAGCTGTTGAAAAAAGTTTACCTCTGCATCAGTTTGAGAGACAACATCCAATCTTGATTTCAAATGTGGTAAGAAAGTGCAATGCTTAGTATCGTGATCAGTGACATCACAGATCAAAAACATGTCCGTGACATCCAAAGGACACTCTCTCAAGGGATGTATTTTCCTACATTTAGGGCAATATATATATAGAGGTTCTTTTATAGCACTGGTTTTGGATTTAAGCCCATCTATGGTTGATTTTAATTGTGACAAAAGGCTTGTTTCCATATTAGCCATTTCCTCAAGAAGTTATGAGGTACCTAGGGCAATCTTGGATGTTGTTCTTTTCCTTATACCTCCTTGTGTTCTAGATTAACTTCTACAAAGCTTAGTGATTTGTTCCATACTAAGTTTGTGCACATCACCTCATCCTATAAGATGGAGGGAATCCTTGGTTTCCTCATCAAGTCCTTTAAGGAAAATTATCTTTGTGATTTCTGCATGTAACTCATAACCACTCCTCCGATGGAGAAAGAGAAATCTATCCAGATAATCCTCTAGATTTTCATCTTATTTTTACTTTATCTGGAAGAATTATTCCTTCCTATCCCTTCCCCTATAGTAGTATTGATATTTATCCATAAAAGTTGTCTCCATGGCCTCCCAAGAATGAATGGAGTTAGGAGACAATCCCATGAACCATCTCATAGCAGAGTCCTTGAGAGTGGAAGGAAATAGTTTGAGTTTCTGATTGTATGTTCTATAGTCATATGTCTATAAAAGAACTTTAAATTCAAACAAGAACTAATTAGGGTCTTCTGTAGACATGCCTCAGAAGATAGGGAGGATGGATGGTGAGATATTCTTCATAAGTGCATCCTCATCTTCATCTAAGACAATGATATAGGTAAAGGTTCTTCCCAAGGGTCGGTTCTCATTATTCCTGTTGTCTCCTATTTCTGAATGTTGTTCTGGTTCTAAATAGGATGAAGTAGAATGTCCAAAAGGGATCCTAGGCATTGGATTAGATTTAGTGTCACTTTCAGTTTTCCCTACGTGTATTTGGTTTGGAGATATTCTAAGGATGATCGTCATGTGGCCTATGCATAAAGGTTGGTTATGTAAACAAGGCCTAAGAATTTGAATGGTTGCATAGATTAACTCCATTAACACCCATAGCATGTAAAAGTGAATAAATTTGGCATATTGTGCTTATGGTGTCCTTAGCAATGGTGCCAAAAATGATGGGTCATTGTGTTCTCCAATCATTTAACTAACAGGTTTCTCTGCTAGTGTCATTATAAACCGGGGCTGTGTGTCCAAGGCTATATGCAATGAAGTCTTGTGCAACCAGTTATGCAGTTGGGTCTTTCTTGAGGGGTTTTTCCTATTGGATATTTCTTCATTTCCTACTAATCTACGAAACCTTAATGCTAAGCTATAGAAACGAAATTACTGTACTGAAATGCATCTACTGAAAATACTTTACTAGAGTTATAATACACACACTAAGTTAATATACTGAATTCAAATAACACACAATTTGAATTGAATTTATAGAATTAAAACAACACACTCATAATTGAAATTACATAAAAGGAAACATAAATTTTGAATGGAAAATGCGATAAAGGAAATAAACATACTAAATGGAAATTGCAGTAGAGGAATTGAACAAATAATGACTTATCAGAAAACCAAATTCATACACAAATGTAAACAACCTCTAGTCACCTCAGTCGAGTGGGCCCTTGCTCTCCCTTGGGAAAAAGGTAATATTAACAACAAGAGGTGCTCAGAACGATCTCCACTTATATTGATTCAAATAATTTCTATGACATATTCAGTGCATTTGAGAAGTAAACACTAATTGATACAAACTATATTTTAGATTATCAATATTATCTAACTACTACATTGTTATTCAAGGAGATGTCTATATATAGACATAGTCAGTTACATATCATGCTAAAATTATAAGCACCAAGTTTTGCTACTAAAATTATTCGATTAAAGTTCATAAAATCCTATAGAACTTGCTAGAAATAAGACCCATGTTTATAAGCTTGTGAATGGAAAAAGTCTCTCCACGACTGCATACTGACTTCAGACTCGAAATCCTTGACTACACACCAAAGTTGGTAGTAAATTCTCATTATTATCCTGCACACCTTTACCACATTTCAATCACAAAGGAAATTAGTAGGAAGTTATATGGTTAACGGGTTGCATGAATAAAGATAAGGAAAATGCATTAAAATCACTAAGATATTAAAATATAAAGCATCCCCATGCACTAGTGAATCATGTGTAAATGACAAATTATCAATTATATGAATGGCATAAATAACCCAAATAATGTACTCATCAACAGGATCATAAAATATTTATAATGACAATTAAAACTCTTACTCATGCAAATGCAATCATAACTATTGCTCACACTAGAAATAACAACCATGTCATCTTTAAAGCTCTAAAACCAATGTTTACACAATTTATATGCTCAAATATCATTTATCGCTTGTTTAAGGGATTTAGAGTGATCTTTAGTTTTAGAAATTATAGGTCAAGTGAAAATTTATGTGAATTTCATCCCTAAATTGCTCCTTGAACATGCTTTCATTAATAGAGGCATTTTCCTCCATGGTTTCTTCGTTCATGGTAGTTGATCTTTTAATTTCAACTTTGAATTTTGTCCTTACACATGGATTGATGGGCCACTTGAAATTTCACTTAGAATATATGTCAATTTTTTATTTTCTCAGGTCTTATAAACATCTTATGTGGAGTTTTTACATGCCTTTCATTTTCTTAGTCACCTTTTCAAGCGTTGGGGCGATGTAGAAAATTTACAGATTTACAATAAATAAAAAACTATAAAATGCAAGGCTATTTATCTTTCTAAGAGTTATGGGACACTGCCACATGTCCACTTTGTCAGGTTGTAGGAATAACAATGTAGTTTATAACATTGAAGCACCCATACAATTGTAAACTACAAAAATAGTGAATCTACTTTCTTCATTTAGTGATGCCAGATCATGACATTTGTCCCCCTTTGCAGGCTGCGAGGATAAAATTACAATTTACATATTTATAACAACTATGAAGTTGCAAACATCAAAATTACAAATATTAATTTCTTCACCATATTGTCGGTAGTGTGCAATGTGTTTCCCTAACAGTTTGGCCACCAAATTTCAATTTCTATAATTGTAACAACTCCAAATTTGCCAATTTTTATATTGTAGAGCTACATGGTTTCTACATTGTTCTTATATTCAAGAAATGTTGACTTTTGTGCCACGAGGCTGGAACTACAACTTGTAGTTTTGCAACAAATTTAACTTTTCCATACAAGTAAGCGGGTGAAGGAATATTCATTGAATATTCCTTTTGTGGGTTATAGAATTACATTTGCAATTCACATTCTTTTGAAAAAAGTTTATTTTTTTTAAGGACCCGTATTCCCTTGATACATCAAATGTTACTTTGCAATACTGATTTCAATTATAAAATTTCTTTCCTTAAGTACAATATGGGAGTGAACATTTTCTAGCTTTTAAGGATAGCTAACGGACCCATTTTCCTACAAACCACGTCACTTTTGTAAATTTTAAGCGAGTGTATTTTTAGATAAATTACCTTTACGAACTATATTTTCTTTCCATATCTAACAAGTGTTTTCTAGAAAACCACATCAGCTTTGTATATTTTAAGTGAGTTTACCTCTAATCTTATCATCTTTGTATATTATCTTTGCTAATCACTATCTTTCATCTTCTTGAGACCATGCATTCCAAGCCTTATCATAGTGATTCCATCACTCGATGGCTAATGCTCATGAAGGAGTTTGACCTAGAGTTCATCTCTCAGAAATCAATTAAGGTCCAAGCCATCACCGATCAATTAGGTGACACCCCTCTTCCTGATAATCATCTCCCTCATGACCATTTTCTTGATGAGCCCATCTTCCAATTAGATCATGAGTTTTCTCCTCTCAAAATGACAATTTTTTTTGAATATTCTAAGTGTCAGGAAGGGGAGGAAATGGCGTCATTATCATTCCTCCTTGGGATACTATAATTCCTATTTCCTGTAAGCTGAATGTTGAATGCAAAAACAATATGGCTAAGTGTGAAGCCCTCATATTAGGTCTTCAAACAACTATCTTACTCGGTGTCTAAATCATTTATATCTATAGGGATTCCTAGCTCATCATTAATCAATTCAAAGGCATCTATCATTATAAAAATGAGATCCCTAAAAAATTATAAGGATATTTACGACTTCCTTCTTAAAGCATTCGATTTATAGAACTTTCAAACCGTCCCTCGGTCATCTAATCATTTTTCAAACACTATGGATTCCCTCACGTATATTATCCCTTGGATTATTGAGGAATCTAAAATCTCTGTTATTGTTCAGTGCATTCACAAACCAACTCACCTTAGCGAGCTCTCTAGCACCAATCTTTTCAATCTAATTATTTTGATCTTTAGTATTCTCAAATCTTTCACTATCTTTCTCAATTGATCATTCCCTTTAACCCATCCACTAATGGTAGCTAGTAAGAGGTCCTTTATTTAATGTGATAACTAATATGTCATCATTGGCAGAATCCTTTATAAGCGTGGCTTCAAGGGCATCTTTCTTTGTCGCCTTAAGTATCATCAATCCAATCAAGCTATCCAAGAAATCCACAATGGTATCTATTGTGGAAATTTTAATGGTTTGGTTGTCAGCAAACATGTCCTTCATATGGGTTATTATTATCCCTCTCTCAATCAATACTTCTGTGATTATGTTAATAAATGCATCAAATTCTAGCAGCATTCCAATTTTATCTGCATTCCTAGCTAGGTCTTACAACCAGATTATGATCTTTTTCCTTTCTCATAATGGGGGCTTGACCTCATTGGCCTCACCAATTTGAATTCTTATAAATGCCATCATTCTATCATCACTGTTACTGAGTAATTCACCAAATGGGTGGAAGCAATTCCACTCGCATCAACTAAATCCAATCATATTGTTAATTTAATATATCAGCATATCATTTGTCACTTCGACATTCCTCATAAAATCATCACGGATAATGGAAAGTCATTAAAAAAAAAAATCTCAAGAAGATTTGTGAATCTTTAAATTTTAAGATTAGCTTCTATTCTCCATATTATCCTCAAGCTAACAGCCAAGCTGAAACAAATAACAAAACTCTTCGTAACATTCTTACCAAAAATATTGATAAATCAGGATGTAATTGGTATTTTCATATCCCTTTTTCCCTTTAGTTCTATCAAACTACAATCCACACATCTACGGGCTCTACTCTTTTCTCTCTCATGTATGGATCTGAAGCCATTCTTCCTCTAGAAGTTCAAATCACATATTTGTGCATAAATCTTCGCGACGTTGTCTCTGATGAAGATTATCACTCAGAGCATCTAGCACAACTTGAATTTTTAGACGAGCACCACCTTTTTTCTCTTGAAAATCATCATGTCTATTAAGAGGTTATCAAACATGCTTATAATTAATTTCTCAAGGAAAACAACTTTAATATCGACAACCTTGTTCTAAAAGAAAATCAAAATGTCACTACTCTAAAAAAGAGCCAATGTGGAAAGTTTTCTCCTAATTGGATTGGACCTTATATTATCACACATAAGTATGGTTCTGGAGCCTATCATTTGGTTTCTATTGATGGTAAATAAGAAATAAAATCTCTTAATGCATTGCACTTGTGGAATTTTTATTGTTAACATATCTACCAATGTGAACTTATTCATTTTAGTTGTCATACATCCATCATTAGCCTTTTCCATATTTCATCGTAATGATTTGGAATTATGTGGTCTTTCTTCACTTTCCTATTTATGACCTTGAATATGGGCACCACAACTTTGCTCATGGCATATTTCTTAAAAATAAGTTCCTCTTTCTATGTTGGTAACTTCATAATCATTACATCCACCTCCTTCTTATGTACCTATTGGAACCACACTAAGGGTCCACCAGTGTCACTTGTACATTCTTCATCCCCTACTATGTGGTCTACCTAGCTATCCCTAACTATTTAATAAAAAGTCAAAATGCCCATATATTTATCTTAAAAGTTATCTTACACAAAGAAAATTGGCTGCTCCCTCGTAGGATAATTATTCGTAAAGGAAAGATTCAAAATCATAGACTGATCCTTCAAAGGATAACTATCATGTATATTCTATCATTCCATTTATAACAAAAATATCAAATATCCAAAATTTAAAATATAAATATATACCACTCCCTCGAAAGATGGATGCCATATCATATCTTGACATTGATGGCTTCCCATTGTTAGATTGTTTCTTTGAATTGTTGATGAAATAGATAGGGTAACGGGCATAGGAGGAATACCTATTCAAATGTCAGTTGATGGGTTGTTGCACGCGTATGACTTTAAATCCACAGCTGACCATGAGAGCTTCCTTTTGGCTAGGAGGAACTACCTGTAATGAAAACAAGACCACCAGAAAGAAATTAAACAATATGGGTAGTGAACTGCCTAGCGTGAGCTAGATCCGGGAAGCGTGATACTTCCTAGATGGTTTATCATTCCACTATTTTAAAACAAATTAATGTTGTAAACAAAGTAAATCCTATTGTTATTTTAAAATGATTTAGGTATCTCACTTAAAACACAATAAGAAAATAGATCTAATCTAACAGGCTAAGCTAGAATAGAATCCACAGGTCAAATGATTGGTTCTGGGTTCTGCAGGTCTGATAAAGGTCTCGGGTAGGTCACAGGTAAGTGAGGGTGAGGTAAAATTAGGTGGGTAGGTCTCTGTTTAAGGCTGTGTAGGCAAAACATAGAGACTGGTGTCGGTCAGGGGTGACCAACCGCAGTTAGGTATAACTGGCATTGGTTACTGTGAGATCTGGAAATGTCATAGAACAGGGTTTTGGTCTCCTTTGTGATTGCACAAAGGATTTGGTTGGTCGGGATGAGGTATTGGGTGACTGGAATAGGTTTTTACGAGGTTTTGATGGGTCTATGGAGATACAAAATGTTGGAGATGGTCAATAGGGAGCAAGATAAACAATGGGTGATAAAATGATGATGAAATGAAATAACCAAGAAAGTATGATGTTATACTTACTTGGATTTCATTCCTGAAGGTCTGTGTGTGAAGGATGGAGGTGCTGATGATGGGTTTGAAGGCTGCAAGTGATCACCAACTGAAGAAAAGCTTCTGCATGGGCTGCATGCACACTCCTCTTTTGCTTGGATAGATCAGAATGTGGCTGGGATGGCTGTGTAGGAGAAGATCCTCAATCTCCTTCCTTGGATGTCAGTTCTTGCTGGAATTGGCTCTCTGAAGATGTGTTATCTCTCTGAGATTTCTATTCTTTCTTGTCAACTTTTTTTTTCCAACTTCAAGCTTCCAAGTTCCAAGTTCCAACCTTGAGAATAAGGTTGTTTTGGGGTTAAAAGGGTAACTGACGGTGGTCTGGCTTAACCAGGTGATGGTTAGGGGTAACCGACGTCGGTCAAGGCAGGATTTCCTAGGTTTACTAAACTTAGGGAGATCCTCCTGATTTCCTCAGATCTTGTGTCATTATCCCACGGATTAGACTGGGAGCTTCTTGTGAGCATGTGGGAATGTGGTTAGAGGGAATGTAGGCATTGATTTTTAGGGTTTGGGTAAGTCTTAGTTAGTTATGGTAACTTGCTAAGAATAGGTCTTAGGTTGAGTTGGCTTGGTGAGGTGTCTAAGTGAACTGCATGTGTGGATATTATTTAAATAAGATATTTAAATAATAAATATAGTGAGGATAATGAATTAATTTAATTAGATTAATTGAATTAATATTAGTAGGGTGAAGGGGGTCATGGCTAGGTAAATGTAATAAAGGGTGGGCTTATATGTCGAGGGACGAAAGGGGAGTGTGACCTAATTTTAGTGTCTACATTTTTCCCTTTTTGTTGCGTAGCTTGTATTGGTAAGCGATGCTAACAAAAATAAGATGTGGTTGCCCCATGTGTGGGTGAAGGTGATCCCCCTCAAACCAGGAATTGACGAGGCAGCAGGCTGAAGCGGTGAGTGGTTTGAAAAAAGGTAAATGTGAGGAAAAGGTAAGTGGGTGTAGGGGAAGAGGGTGAAAGGTCTACTCGGGTGATCTAGGTAATGGGTCAGGGTCAAAGGTAGCAACAGTCAAATGCACGCACACGTATAAACTGCAGCACGCTACCGGGTTGAAGAGCAGGCAAACTCTACATTGTCTAAGGTCGATAGGTTTATCCAAACAAGGGTGAAGTGAATCTGGTATCCAAGGTATAGGATAAGGTCAGGAAACACAACATAGGTTAGGTGCAGGAACGTTTAGGTATGTTCCGGTACACCAAAGGTAGGGTCAGGATAAACAGTCACGGCAATAGGCTAGGTAAGGTCATTAGGTCAATCAACACAGGTAATAGTGCCACAAGGTATAGCGAACACATGAGGTCAAAGGTCACTAGCGAGGGTCCAGGTCCAAATATCAAGATCATGGCATACGGGTAAGGCCGAGGTAGGGGTAAAATAATGAGGCCTCAACAGCGGATGTAGGAGGTGAGGTTGAAGAAGGTGGAGGGCCAGAGGTGAAGGTAAAGTGGTCCATGGTAGGAGGTAAGGGAGGTCAATGTATACCAGGAGCCGAATAGATATGCTAGGGATAATCAGGTGATATCGGCTTGGATCGACAGGTTTTATATTGGATAGCGGCCTACGAGTCAATGATTATGGCTTGATTTCCAACATGTATTTGAGGAGATAGATGATATTCAAGTGATAATGTGTATGAGTTTTACATGTATGTATTATGGAGATCAGGTCAGGTGATAATGGATTGTTCAGGTCAAGACATGGATGTGTCAATGTGGTTGGGTAAATTGAGTGGTTGATAGGCATGGTTCAGTCAGGTTGGGGCATGGATTGAGTCATGAACATGGAAGATGAATTTTGTATGGAGCCAGGTCCATGTAGGCATGGATGAGTCAGGTTGGTTTAGGCATGGATTGAAGTTAGTTGGTTTAGGCATGGATTGAGTCAGGTTGGTTTTGAGGTGGATGTTCATTTCAGTATTTTGAAAAATGGTAATATAAATGCCAATGTATGAAAATGTGAAATAATATAAGTGGTAAAAGTCAAGGGTATATGGTTAGATGTTGAGGTTTTTGATATGAACAGGAAATCAGGTAAAAAAGGGACCTTAGGGTAAAGAGTGGCTAGCTAACCTTCTCCCATGCCCTGGAAGTGCTACATAGTCCCGGAAGAAGGGACCTCAGAAATGTAGTTCTCCCATAAGCTAGGGAAGAATATGATAAGTCATGTTGTAGGTTTGGGTTTATATTAGGTGGGATTTGGGTAGATGATGAGGGTAAAGGTGATTAGGTAGGTGAGGGTGATAATATAGGCAAGAGGGTAGATAGATTTTTAGGTTGATTGAGGTGGGAGAAGATGATCCCAAAAGGTAAGTGTCAAGGACCAAGTCCTATATAAGAAGATCAAAAGGTAATGAAGAAGAGAAAAGATAAGAGGGGGCAAGAAAGCCACCCGATTGGCAAGGATCAAGACGTATGAAACACATCTACAGATAGGCTAGTGAACGTAAGACCCCAAAGACATTACATGATTGATAATTCTAAGGGTGATGAATAGTCACATGATCACCAAATGTCATAGGTGTAGCAGGTCCCTTGAGGTATGACATGAAAAGACAATGGGTAAGGAGGTGCAGGTAATTGGGTCATAAAATGGGAAATAGAATGCCTTGGGCAATAGAGCCAAGATCACAATAGGCAAGTCCATGATGAAAAAGCTTATTTTTCTTTTTATTTTCTTTTTGACTTTGTAGATAGACTGATCGATGTGGGAAGTCTATACGGGAGGAATATATGTCTCCTTGAGGTCTTCGCGAAGCTGATCGATGCGGGAAGCTTCTGAATTTTGATTTTTGAGAAAATAGTCCTCTTTTTGGAAAGACTATGTAGAGAGTTGTGAGCTTTTTATAGCTGTCCTTCGAGGGAGCAGTCTACTCATAGTGACAATTAAAGGTGGAAGATGTCCTTTTGAGGGATTCATCTTTTATATTGGAAGTTTGACTCAAGGAGTTGATCCCTTATTTGGAAGATGTCCTTCTGAGGGATTCATCTTTTTTTTTTTTTTTGGCTTTAAGTCATGGACGAGACTATAACGAAGCATTTGGTTCTTGTTGAGAAGGAAAGGGTGAATGACCATGGGATCTCATCTAAAAGAAGATGAAAAGTATCCATGAGAATCATGCCATGTGCAGAGCCGTGGTGCACATATTTAAGATAAGGCAAAAGGGTGACGGGTAATCACATGATTCTTGTTTAATCGTTAGGGAGATGGATGGAGTGGATAGCGCTCAAGGGATGAGCCTGTAAAGAGACACAGGGTGAGGTAGGAAAATGAGTCAACAATAGAATGGTCAAAGATGTAATGCATTAAGGGGCTCAGGTTTGGGTTTACCCTCAAGCGAGGACAAACGATAGGCACCTGATCCATAGGTATGAGTTACGATGTATGGTCCAAGCCAATTAGGAGTGAATTTTCCCCGTTTACTTTTTTCTACTTTGGTTACATGTTGATTTTCTTTCAAAACAAGGTCACCAACTTGGAAGGTTTGTTCATGAACACATTTTTCATAAGCACATTTGATACGTTGTTGATAAACTTGAAGGTGATCCAGAGTGTTAAGACGACGTTCATCTAATAACTCTAGTTGTGCTAAGCAATCCTGACGAAAGTCATCATCAGTAAGCATGTCATGGAGAGAAATGTGAAGTGAGGGGATCTGGACTTCGAGAGGTAGAACAGCCTCAGTACCGTAGACCAGTGAAAAGGGTGTAGCTGCAGTGGAAGTGTGAATACTAGTGCAAGTATGCCCATAGAGCAAAAGGAATGTGCGTATGCCAATCCTTCCCAGTATCGTCAACCAATTTCATGAGAATTTTATTGAGGGTTTTGTTAGTGGATTCAGCTTGGCCATTGGTTTGTGGGTAATAAGGTGAGGAGAAACTAAGCTGAATGTTGAAGGCGTCGCAAAGTTTTTGCAATGTTTTGTTTTTGAATTGTTTTCCATTGTCAGTGATGAGGTGATGAGGGACACCAAAGTGACAAATGATGTGATGGTTAATGAACTCACATATTTTCTCAGCTTTCATGGAGATGAGTGGTATGGCTTCCACCCATTTTGTGTAGTATTCAGGTAGCGGTTATGATCCATTGATGGCATTGGGAAGAATGAGGATTGATTTCTCTGACAAGATCCAAACCCCATTGAGAGAAGGGCCAAAGGTCACGAGTGACCTGTAAGGCATGACTGGGTGTATGATGAAGGTTGGAATGTTGTTGACATTTCATGCAACATTTGACATAGTCACAACAATCATGGTTAAGGGTCAGCCAGTAATAGCCTAGGTGAAGAATACGCTTAGCAACAGCAAGGCCACTAAAGTGACCTCCACATATGCCATCATGAACCTCCTTGATGGTATAAGGAATTTCAGAACTTGTGAGGCATCGTAAGAGAATACCATCAAAGCCACACTTATAGAGGAGTCCCCCCTAGGATAATGAAATGGGAGACCTTCTTAAGGAAGGCACGTTGTCCATTACAGGTGAGATCAGGAGGTAAGATGGAGAGGGAAAGGTAGTCGGAATATTGTTTATACCAAAGGTCACTTGGGTCAGGGGTGTCAGTTCTGATTGAGTAAACATCATGAGGTAAATAAGAAGGTGAATGGAGGCATTGTACAGTGACAAATATTTTGGAATCGGCAGGGGAAGCGGGTATTTGGGAAGCTAAGTAGGCCATGGTGTCTGTAAATTTGTTGGTTGACCGTGGGATGGTTTGAAGGGTGTAACGATCAAAGGTGGTCAAAAGTATGTCTACATGATGTTTATACTTTTGAAGTATCTCGTTACGACATTGGTACATACCATTGACTTGGTTTATGACCAATTGTGAATCACCAAAGATGTGGATTGATTTGACATCGAGGGCATAGGTGGTCTGGAGACCTAGTACGAGCGCTTCGTACTCAGCAATATTGTTGGTGCATTCAAAGTCTAGTTTGAAAGACAAAGGCATGGGTTCTCCATCCAGAGGGATGAGGATAACACCAGCTCCACCCCCATGCTGACACTTGGAACCATCGAAGAACAATGTCATTTGGTAAGGGGGTTCATCCAGGGAAAGGGTAGCAATGGATTCATCAGGAAAGTCAAAATTAGAGGGTTGGTCCCCAGGAAATAGGTGCATCAGCCAGTTGGTCAGCGATAGCCTAGCCCTTAATGGACTTTTGGTGAATGAATTCGAGGTCAAGATCAGCTAAAATCATAAGCCATCACGCGGTGCGATGCACTGATTTTGATAGGGTTTGGCATACATGAAGTGTAAAGGGTCGGTGTTGGTCACAACATAGGTTTTGTGGTTGAGTAGGTAATGGCAGAGTTTGGTGGCAACAAAAACTAAGGCTAAGCAAAGATTTTCTGGGTGGTTGTATCAGGTTTCATAGTCCAAAAGAGTATGGCTTATGTAATAAACCACCTGCTCCCTATGTTGTTCATCACGATGAGCGAGCATGGCTCCCAAGGAATGATCGGTAGCTGATATGTATAGGTAAAAAGGTTGATCGTCTTTCGGTGGAATGAGTACAGGTGGTTGGAGAAGGTATTGTTTTAGGGCCTCAAAAGCTTTGTGACAATCATCATCCCATTTAAAGGAGACATCCTTCCTAAGCAGATGATGAAATGGTTGACACCGATCCAATAATTGTGAAATGAAATGGTGAATGGATTGCAATTTACCTTGCAGGCTATGGAGTTGTTTGAGGTTTGTGGGCAGAGGCATTTCCAGAATGGCCTTGACTTTAGTAGGGTCAACTTCTATACCATGGAGGGAAACAATAAATCCCAGGAGTTTTCCTGAGAGAACCGCGAAGACACACTTTTTAGGTTGAAGGTGGACGCAATATTTAATGAGGTGATCAAAGATGGTTTTAAGGATAGTGAGGTGCTCAGTGTGGCATTTAGATTTAGCCAAGAGATCATCCACGTAATCTTCCAATATGCGATGCATGATATCATGGAAGATGTAAGTCATAGCACACTGATATGTAGCACCAACATTTTTAAGGCCAAAAGGCATGACTCGATAGCAAAAGGTTCCCCAAGGGGTAATGAATGCGGTCTTGTGCTGATCTTCTGGGGCAAGAAAAATTTGGTTATAACCTGAGAAACCATCCATGAGTGAGAGCATCTCGTGACCCAGCGGTAAGGTCCACCAGTTGATCAATACCGGGCAAGGGAAAGTCATCTTTCGGGTAGGCGAGGTTGAGGTCTCGAAGTCCATGCAAATGTGGAGTCCCCCTGTTGCTTTAGTAACAGGGACAATGTTAGAAATCCAACGAGGATAATCAATGGGTAAGATGAAGGAAATGGAAAGAAGATGCTTGAAGTTCTTCTTTGACGAGAAGAGCAATGCGAGGGTGCATTTTCCTCAACTTTTGTTTGATAGGTTTGGCATCGGGAATGGTTACGATATTGTGGACCACTATGGTGGGGTCAATACCAGGCATGTCTGCGTAAGACCAAGTGAAAGCGTGGTTATGATCTCAGAGAAAGGAAGTGATGGCTTCCTGTTCAGTAGCATCTAAAGATTGTCTGATCTTTAGGATGTGCGGGTCATCCTGAGTATGAATGTTGATCTCAATAGTTGATTCATTCAACATGGTTTGCATCTCAGAGGGTAACGACCGATGAATATATGAGTCTTCTGCACCAAGGTAGGTGAGTATGGATTCATCATCTTGACATTGAATGACGTTAATGGTCAGTGTGTCATCGTTGATCATCTCAGGATACAGGAATGGGAGAGTGGAAGGGGCCTCACCTTCGCATTGATAAGTCAAAGGCCCCAAGGAAATGGTGTTTATGAAAAAAAAAGTTAGGGGGGATAGATTCAGGATCCATCGACTCCATGAGGGTGGTGATGAAGGTGAGGGTTGAAGGTGGTGATGAAGGTGGAGAAGGGCTAGGGTCCTCAATGAATTCAATGCGGGCCTATGTTTGGTAGAAGGGTCGGGGAAGCCAATACCACTCCGGTCATTATGTTTGCGGGTGGTACATGGAATAACAGTATGGTGGCCTTGCTCGTAAAATCCAAAACCAAAACCCTTCCACGCACAATGGTGTAGGAAGGTGTGGGTGAAATGGTGATTGGTAAGTGATTAGAAGTCAGTGGAAAATGGGTGGGGTTGTGATGGTGGTTTAGGTGTGTAGGTGGTAGTATCAAGTCCCCCATAGGTGAGACTAGTACGAAGATGAGGAGGACCATAAAGGAGGCGTTCTCCTATATGGTGATCATAGCGAGGGTGTTGGTGAAGGCTTCCATACTCGTGTGGAGTAAGGAAGGTGTTGACACTATATAGGTGGTATTCCCCCAGAGTGAGGTGTTGAAAAACACCTTCCAAGGGATCAGTGGTTGGTATGTGGGTAGCTGGTATGGATGATGTGTCGGAGGTTGATGCGGAGGTGGTGTTAATGGATTGGGAAGCTAATGGGTCAGCCATGGAGGTTATAGCAGTGGTAGGCATGGAGGAGGTATGTGCGGTGAAAGAACAGACTGTACTGGTAGGTGTGGGTGTAGGTGTAGGTGAAGTGGTATTGGTTGCGGAAGTAGATGGCTTGACCAGTATGAGTACATCGTTGGGTCGGTAAAGCATGTTGCATGTTTTGAAAGGTGATGGGTCAGCTGGAATGGTATAAGTGTGTCCTTCATGTTCAAACTTTACACAATGATGCAAAGTGGAGGGAACACAACCCATGACATGGATCCAGGGTCTACCAAGCAACAAGTTATATTGGAATTCCCCCTCCAAAACATAAAACAATTCTGGAATAGTGGGGGCCCACACGAACATGAAGGATGACAGTGCCTAGTGTGGAGGTGATAGCATCATTGAATGAACGCAACATGACCGGATGTTTATGCATGCAATTGTCAGGTATGCGCATTTGAGAAAATGCATGGGATGAAATGATGTTAATGCTAGCACCTCCATCAATCATCACACGACGTGCACCCGTATGTCATCAATGTGGACAGAGATGAAGAGGGCTGGGTCTGGGTCATCGTTTTGGTATGGCACAATCTCTGCCTCTGAGAAGCTGAGGGAGGCCACTTGGTGAACAAGGTGAGGTGAGGATGAAGGTGGTAATTTGGTGAGAGAGGCTACATGATGGGGTGTGATAATGGAGGCTATGGGTGTAGGGTCATTGGGTAAAACCTTGATAGATTGAAGAACCTCCATGAGGGCTTGACGATGGGATTCTGAGGTTTGGATGAGGTCATATAAGGACATTTTGAGGGGAGATTGGTGTAATTGTTTGAGCATGGTGTGATGTGTGACACCATTAGAAATGGGGTATGTGGGGCCACAGATAGTTATCTTAGGTATGGGTGCAGATGGTATGTTGGGTATAGGATTGGTTGGTGGGTCAGCTGCCTTTTCTTTACCCTTCTGCGCACATGTAGTGACATGTACCATGTTGATTTGAGGGAAATTGTCAAATGGAGAGGGTGTAGGGTAAGTGGTATAATGACATGAAGGGAAAAAACCTACTGGAGGAGAAAATCCCTATGAGGTCAGTTGGGCGCAGTGACATTTGGGTGGTGGCGTGGCAAGTTCTCTGATGCGAACCATGTTAATTTCAAATTTTGTGTGTGGTTCTGGGAGCTGTGAGGGTGGAGGTTGTGGTTGTTGAGTGTGGAAATGTGGGAATGGGTGTTGGTGAAGTAGGATCCTCATCAAGAAGGTCATCGTCATCAAAGTTGGTTTCGGGTGGACACAATTGGATAAGGATGGTTTTCAAGGCCTTGCAGTTCTCCACATCATGCCCTGGCACATGATGGTATGTGAAAATTTTGGTATCATCAAACCCCTTTGGCTTGGGTTTGAGGGGGTCGTAAGGTCAGAGTGGTGGTAATGTGATAACAGAAGTCTCGAGGAGGTTGGTTAAAATTTTGGCATAGGACCCTGCTAGTGGATCACAATGGGAAGTGAATGTAGGTTTGGGTGTAGGTGTGGTTGGTTGTCTGGGAATTATTTTTGGAAGAGTAGGAATAGGTCGAGCTATGGGTTTAGGCGCCAGTGTGGTTTGAGGTATCGGTCGGGTTCATTTGGGTAGGGGTATAGTAGATGGATGGGTAGGAGGGTGTGGGGTTGTTTTGACTACCTTGTTGTGGGGTAGTGGGGTTTTGTTTTTGGGTTGCACCTTCTTGGGTAAAGGTGATGTGGGTATACGGGGTCTAGAAGGAAAAGTAGATGGAGGAAGAGGGTGAGTTACCCACGGGGATAACGGGGGTGCTATGAAGGTAGATGACGTAGGTCATGCTTGGGGTGTGAGGGACAATGATTGAAGTGTAGTAGGTAGTGAAGCAATGGCTGAAGGTATCAGAGGTATTGGTGGTAAAGAGACTGCAGGTGTGGGTATGAGTCATGTTGTGTGCCTGGGTAGGTTAGAGATTTGTGAGGAAGGAATGGGTTGTTGTGTTATTGGGTTATGAATGGGTGAGGGGTGCTTGACCATGTTGGGCAGCTGAGGTCTTAAGGCAGATGGGACAAGTGTGGGTGTGATTGGTGTGGTAGGGGTATGAGGTTGATGAGTTTGTTTCTTTAGTTTGGGTGTCAGGAGTAGGTGTGGTTTTAACGTTGGAGGATGTAGCTAAATCCAGTTTAATAGGTGGATGAGTAAGGCTGGTGGTCGGGGTGACCCCTAAAGTGGTAATAGGTTTAGTGGAGGTAAATATTGTGGGTATGGGTTTGGGTTTAGGCATAGGTCAGGTTATGGGTAAGGGTGTGGTGTGAGTGTTAAAGATATCGTGGAAGGGGTTGTGACAGCAAGTGGTTGTATGTGGTTTGATGGGTGGAAATGTGCTTGGGTAGATAGTGGAGGTGTCATCAAGGGATCTCTGCATTTGTGTTGAGACAGGGAGTAAGAGGCACCCCCATAATAAAGCCCTATCCACATAATCCAAGTGATCGGCCAAACGTGAGAATGGCACGTTTGTGGGTGGAGTTGGTGAAGACCTAATGGGAATTCCCATAAAATGCATCTTAGAGATGGGGAATTGGCCAGCTTCAGCTTCTGTGGGTAAGAGAGCTAAAAGTAGGTCTGTTGGATGTTGGGTAGCGGATGGAGAATACTCACCAAGAGGCAAAGGTATCTCCACTCGGGTCTATGATGGGTGGAAGGGATGATGGGAGTTCCTCTATGAGTGGAGGAATGGATAGGTGTCTCCTCTGTGGGTGGAGGAGGTAATGGGTGCTCCTCTATGGGTGGAGGAGGTAATGGGTGCTCCTCTATGGGTGGAGGAGGTACGGTAGGTAAAGGTTCACTAAGTGGAGAAGCTAGGGGTGAGATGGTCTCAATGTCAGTAGAAGACTCCTCTGTAGGTGATGTAGGAGATGAAGGGTGTTCTTCTATTGGTGAAGGAACAGTGATGGTTGGTTCAATGTGGAAGGAGGATTTCGGGCTAGGATTTCCTCTATGGAAGGGATGTGAGGTAATTGAGAGGTGACAGGTACCTCGTTAAAGATTGCATGAACCTCACGAGTATGGGTATCATGAGTGGATGTCTCACCTGTTTGATTGGATGAAGGGGCATGATTGGGAAATGGTTTTTTTAAAGATTTGTAGATTTTGGTTGGGGGTGGCGTTGGGATTATCCACAGTCAACTCACCTTTCTCAAGCATTTCTTGGACAATATTCTTAAAAGTGATGCAGTTTCCGTCACTATGACCCTTCACTCGGTGATAGTTACATAAATCTTGTTCCTTATACCATGTGGGCATGGGGCGAGCAGGGTCAAAACCAGTGTGTGGTTTTATGGGTGGAAGGGTGATGGTGCCAACTTTGATATATTTTCTAAGATAGAAGAGTAAGGTTCCCCAATTGGGGTATATTTTCACTGCTCTTGTCTGAATCAAAAAGCCTGAATGGGTGATAGATTAGATGAGGGTGTAGCCTGATTAGATAGATGAGCTGGGCCAGCCTTGAGTACCACTGCATTAGCAGTACCTTTAGCCTTTGAATAATTGGTTGGTGGTTTGGAAGAAGAAGAGGTTTCATTCGACTTGAATGCCGAATTCTTATTTCGTAATTGGATTTTCTTCTCTTCGATGGCCCGAATCTCTAACTTTCGTGCCATAGTGAATGCCTCATCGAATGTTCAAAAGTTTGGACCTGTAAGGTTGGGGAGATATGTCTGGCACAAGCTCAGTAAAGAGCTTGATGAGTTCAGTTTGTGGTAGTTGAAAGGTAAGTTGATTGATCAGGCTATGCCAGTGAGTGACAAAATCTGTGATAGATTCATCCTCGTACTGACGTGTGGAATATAGATCGGTCATGGTAACTTTCTTGGCGATATTGATAGAAAAATGATCCAAAAAAGCTTGGGCTACCTGATTGAATGAAAATATGGAGTGTTTGGGTAACCCACTATACCAGTCTAATGCAGGTCCAGTGAGGGACATGGGAAAAGTTCTCAAAAGTAAGGCATCATCATGAGCAATCAAATAACATCCATGTTTAAATGAGCACAAATGTTGTTGTGGGTCTTCCTTACTATTGAAGCGGTTGAATTTAGGCATTTCCCAATGCACAGGGTATGAATGGATGGGAATGGATGGGTGAATAGGCTCATTGCAAATCTCATCATAAGTGAGAGTGTTGCGGGAGCCGAGAAACTGATGCCTCCAGTGTTTGCATCTTGTCCATCATCAATTTAATTAGGTCATTGGTGGGTTGTGATGATTGGATGCCTCCTATAGCATGAGGAGGTTGGTTTTGGGCATATAATGGGTGTGGCATTCTAGTGTATGGGGCTGCCATGTAAGGTGGTGGAGAAGAAGGTAATGAAATAGGGGGTATGTACCCAGAATGAACAATAGATGAAACAGGCAGTTGTTGGTAGTATGTATATGGGGGAGGAAGGGTCGTGGTAACCCTAGTGGCAATAGGGGCTAATGATTGTGGAATGGAAAGAACTACATTCTGAAATGGGGTAGGGGTCACCGACACTGGAGGTGGGAATGTAGCTACAGGTATGTGTGAGACATGAGGGATGGATGAGGTTGTGTTTGGGGTAATCGTCGAAGGGTATGGTGGATGTAATGGGTGCCACAGAGGTAACAGATGCGAGTAGTCATGAAGGGTATGAAACCTAACTGTGAAATGACTGGGGGTAAGGTGGATGCAGGTAGCACTAGAGATCTAGATGGGGTTGATGCAGAAGTGGGTGCAAGAGTCGGGGGGATAGATACGGGCATGGCATATATCAACTGACCTGAGGCATCTCGAGTGGACGAATGGGAGAGGTAAAACTGCAAGGCAATTAGGGTTTGGTCAAGGAGTCGTGCGAACTCCTCATCTCTGGTAGTGATATTAGTAGGCTGGATAGGATCCATGGATGGTGATAAAATAGAAGGTGGTGAAGGACTAGGTGGGAGTGGTTGGCAACTGGTGTGGAACACGAGGGCGTTCGCTTGTCTTCGGGTCAGTACCATGTGAACCAGTACTGATCAGGTGGGGCTACTTCTTTGTAAATGGTACAGAGAACAACAGGGGTGAAAAAAAAAGAAATGGATGAAGTAACAAATGGTGGGTGGAATGTGAAATAGGCTAACTGATGCTGGTTAGGGAAAACCAACGTCGGTCAGGGGGGTAACCGCTGCCAGTCACTATAGAAAATAGGTAGTGAGTAATCAGTGAGGTAGAAGGAAAAACCTGACAAGTATGCCAAATCTAGGGATGTGTAAAACATTAATGGGAAAAAAATGATAGTGATAGAGACTATGGAAAGTGGAAAAAAGTGAAGTGAGAATGTCCTTTTGAGTAGGTTAGCAAAAGGACCTGGAACCGACGTCGGTTGAGTTTAACCAATGGCGGTCAGAGGTAACCGATGACGGTTACTGTGAGATTGAAATAGTGATGAGAAAAAGTGGTTGTGAATTAGAAATTGATGTGGAATCAAACCCAAAATTCTGGGAATGATGGTGATATGGTCCAGGCACACTCAGGTGAAGCCGGAATACACCAGCTATGATGAGGAGCATGCAAGGATGAACAAAAAAAGTGATGAACATGATCTTTCACCTCAAAACGCAAACCAAGTAGAAACACTAAGAAAATGTGATCCTAAGAGTGCCCTTTTCTATTATGTTTGTTTAGCTTATGCTATTTAAGGACTGACACATGAATTGTGAAATAGAGTTTTTGGTGAGGATGGCTTCCTACAAAGAAGGAGATCTAAAGGGTGAGGTTTCAGGTTTGTTATGGTGGGGGCGGGCTTTGCTCTGAAGTATGACTCGATAGAGCAGTGAGCTGGGTGCCCACTGTGCCATGATCGTGTGATCACCTACAGCTTCTTCCAGGTAAGATGTTGTTTAAGAATGTATGTATTTGAATTTTTGTGTGGTTTGGTAAGACTCAGAGAAAGAGAAAAGGATAGAAGTGCTTTTCTACGATTCGTTTGTCAACCATCAGCTGGTAATGACTTCCAGCGTATAGGTTGCCCTCATTTAATGTGAGCTAATGTAGAAAATTAGAATGAAATGCGATGATTTTAAAACCCAAATAAAAAATGTGAAATTGGATGACACAATAAGATGAAGAGGAAGAGGGATGCTCTTTCACTAAAATGTAGAAAACATGAAGAAATGATTCTTTTTAAATACACCAAAAGAAAAGTTTCCTTTAGAGAAAATAGAAAGAAGGAGTGGATTACTCAGGGAAGAAAATTAGTGTGTACACTTTTAGAAGGGAAACAAACACACAATTTTTTCCTAGGAATGAATGAAATGCAAGGAACCCTCAGATGGGTCCCACCGGGCATGCCAAAATGTTTCACCTTTTTCTTAGATTGTTTCTTTGAATTGTTGACGAAACAGATAGGGTAACGGGCGTAGGAGGAATACCTGTTCAAATGTCAGATTGATGGGTTGTTGTGCGCGTATGACTTCTGAATCCACAGCTGACCATGAGAGCTTCCTTTTGGCTAGGAGGAACTACCTGTAATGAAAGCAAGACCACCAGAAAGAATTAAACAATATGGGCAGTGAACTGCCTAGCATGAGCTAGATCCAGGAAGCGTGATACTTCCTAGATGGCTGTCAGTCCACTGTTTTAAACAAATTAATGCTGAAAACAAAGTAAATCCTATTGTTATTTTAAAATTATTTAGGTATCTCACTTAAAAACACAATAAGAAAATAGATCTAATCTAACAGGCTAAGCTAGAATAGAATCCAAGGGTCAAATGGTTGGTTCTGGGTTCTGCAGGTCTGATAAAGGTCTCGGGTAGGTCACAAGTGAGTGAGGGTGAGGTAAAATTAGGTGGGATAGGTCTCTGTTTAAGGCTGTGTGGGACAAATACAGAGACCGGTGTTAGTCAGGGGTGACCAATCGTGGTTAGGTATAACCGACACTCAGTTACTGTGAGATCTTGAAATGTCACAGAACGGGGTTTTGGTCTCCTTTGTGATTACACAAAGGATTTGGTTGGTCGGACGAGGTATTGGGTGACTGGAGTAGGTTTTTGTGAGGTTTTAATGGGTCTATGGAGGTACAAAATGTTGGAGATGGTCAATAGGGAGCAAGATAAACAATGGATGATAAAATAATGATAAAATGAAATAACCAGGAAAGTATGATGTTGTACTTACTTGGATTTCATTCCTGAAGGTCTGTGTGTGAAGGATGGAGGTGCTGATGATGGGTTTGAAGGCTGTAAGTGATCACCAACTGAAGAAAATATTTTGCATGGGCTGCATGCACACTCCTCTTTTGCTTGGATAGATCAGATAATGTGGTTGGGATGGCTGTGTAGGAGAAGATCCTCAATCTCCTTCCTTGGATGTCAGTTCTTGCTAGAATTGGCTCTCTGAAGATGTGTTATCTCTTTGAGATTTCATTCTTGCTCGTCAACTTTTCTCCCAATGTTTTTCCAACTTCCAAGTTCTCAACTTCCAACCTTGAGAATAAGGTTGTTTTGGGGTTAAAAGGGGTAACCGACGGCAGTCTGGCTTAACCGGAGACGGTTAGGGGAACCGACGTCGGTCAAGGCAGGATTTTCATAGGTTTACTAAACTTAGGGAGATCCTCCTGTTTTCCTTTGATCTCATGCCATTATCCTGTGGATTATACTGGGAGCTTCTTATAAGTATGCGAGAATGTGGCTAGAGGGAATGTAGGCATTGATTTTTAGGGTTTGAGTAAGTCTTAGTTAGTTATGGTAACTTACTAAGATTAGGTCTTAGGTTGAGTTAGCTTGGTGAGGTGTCTAAGTGAGCTGTATGTGTGGATATTATTTAAATAAGATGTTTAAATAATAAATATAGTGAGGATAATGAATTAATTTAATTAGATTAATTAAATTAATATTAGTGGGGTGAAGGGGGTTATGGCTAGGTAAATGTAATAAAGGGTGCTTATATGTCGAGGGACCAAAGGGGAGTGTGACCTAATTTTAGTGTCTACACTTGGGTTAAAATATTATTGTTATATCTATATCTTCATTATTTTTTGGGTTCTATATTTCTTACTTGTTATCACCTACGTTACGACATACCTATGCTTCATGATAAATCACCAATTTCATTTTTTAGTCCTATTACAATTATTTGCACAATTCATTCAAATTATTTATTTATAATATTGTAATTCATTTGTTCTTTCTAAATCAATAAATCCATAATATAAGTATTTATTGATCTACTAAAGAGCCATATATAACATGGGGTTATATCTTTAACTCTAAAGGTTTTAATAAAATAATCCCATACCAGTTTCCAAATGTATGTTTCTCTTCTCCTATCTAGATAAAAATACTAATGTTTTGGATTTGGATTAAGGGTTTTAATAAGACCAAAGAACCATAATTTTTTCTTGATTTTCCATATTTTCTAGGCCTCAATAGAACACTAAAAGTGAATTTTTAGATATTGTTCTATGCAATACTTACGAAAACATAGATATTTTGGAAGGTAAAGAAAATATAATTTAGATAATGTTTGTTTCTTTAATACATATGAGGATATTTTTAAAATTCATTGCTTACCATTTACCTATTATTACCTTTAATTCATAATCAAATTCACTTATCCTCATACCTTGTTGTTGTACTTGTTTATGAAATTCATCCAAAAATGTTACTAGCCTAGATGTACAAAAGAGTCATGGAAATTTTTTTCTTCTATTTAAACCATTCTATTTATTCTAATCTCATGCTCTCTATGCATCCAGTTGATTCAAGTATTTATCAAAATCCCTAGTAAGAGAATATTCTATCTCCCATGGTATATGAATTTCTCCATTGTTCTTAGTATAATCCCAATTATTATGGAAAAGCACATATAATATTACTATCTTCTATTTAGTTAGAGACATAATGGTATACCACAAATATTCTTCCACAAATGGATACTTGGATTACACGGTAACAGAAGAATCCAAATTTTTAAACTAATTTGTGTTCCTTTCCTTCTTATTTATTAGAGCCTTGGGTCTTTTTGATCTTCCAATTTTATCCATATTTCAACGTCATATAGATAGGGAGACACATTTTCCTAAGGAATAATGTGTTGTTTATGTTCATTCATGTTCATTAGTATGAAAATAATAGAGTCATCAAGGTGTTATTCTATTTTATTTGTTATTGTATTAATTTTCACATTTCCATCATATGTGCATTTATGCAATTAGAATTGGTTAACGTGTATCATTGGTATTCATGTCAATAAATTCAAAATATCCCTCTAAAATTAATTATTTGACCTAAAGTTTTTACATCATCTAAATAACTAATTATATCCACTCTCGTATAGTATATGAGGCTAAGAGTAACATGAATATAAGATAAAGTTTGAGCTCCTATAACTTCCCAAGTGGATCTCAACATTGTATTGACAGTACTAAGAAAATTAAATACCACATCACTTATTTCATATCTTCCTATGATTTTGTTCAATTTTGTATCCACATCCAATGGTTTCCTTATCTTCGCATACCCGGTAGGTTTATTTGATTGTATTACTCCACTTTTCATGATTTTGAATAGAATTTTGAGTTATTTAGAGATGTTTTATGAGATATTCTCTTTGTGAATAAAATTTACAAATTTTTGGAGATCATGTAATCTTGTAACTACTACCTTCTACTTCAAAATTCACATTGTTTTTCTACATATTTGAACTTCTTCTTCCCTCATATTCCATCAATTGACATCTGTATTTTGAATTGATTGTAATAATCCTTTGATTTATTATAGTAATGATTTTCTTTATTTTAGTGTATGTATCCATATATTGCATCATATTTGGAGATAATTAAAAGTCTTCATATGTTCCAAGCCATGTTCTTTCCTTTGAGCTCATATGTCATCTTGGAGACCACTAGTATCATTTTTAAGCACATTGATAATTTTAATTTTACATAATTAATTTTCTTATATCTACTTCTCCAACATGAGAAGATATTTTATATTATTTTGTGCATGTACCCTAATAGTATATGTAAAAAACCTCCCAATATGTATTTGGAGGATATTAATTTTTAATATGAATCATTTACTTCTCTACAAAGATAACCACTTACCCATTTTATTTATAGTTAAGATCCCATTATCCTTTACTTGTAACTAATATATTATCTTCCTTTTTGTGTACCATATTACCTCTAAAGGGGATTGTATCGTTGGTTCTGATATAGATATCCTCTATATGTGGATTATGGTGGAGGTGAATTTAAGATAAGTGATTGTTGTGGAAAGGAAGGTTCCAAACCTATATTGTTTTATGGTGATGATGGATCCCAAGATGGAATATGTTATGGAGATTTTGGTATCCACTATGTGATTTAGGTGAGGAAGGATCCTAGTGTAATCTCATTCGAGGAGAGGTGGCCATCTCTATTTATAATATATCTAGTTGTGTTTTAGTGGCCAAATATATTTATATTATGAAGATGTTCCTAGTAACCTCCTCCGTCAAAATATATTATATTTATACAATCCTTATCTTTGTGTAGTAGCTTTATAAAAATTACATACTATGTTATGAGGTTTCCTCATATTATGTTGTAGAAAGTGACAAGTTTTGAGTGAGTTTCACTGTATCCAGCATACTTCCCAATATTCTCCTAATTTCGTTGTCATTGTTTTAGTGTAGTTGTTTTATAATGTCCTTCATCCCCTCACACTATGCACCATATCCATAGCCTAGATTTTTTTCTTTTTATAATTCCTTCAGTATTTGCATAATATTTTATTCTTTCTCCTAGCTAGATATACCACTATCTCTTTAATATTAAATATTTTGCACCTACATAGTTGCTTCAATAACAACATATTTAGTTTGGAATTTTTTTTTCACAATTACAAAACAAATATTTCTACATAATCCTTCTACAAAATAGGCTTCTTTTCTCGTCTCATCAAAATTAAAAATAGTTATATTCATTACATAAGAGAACCTTGTGTCATATTTCATGATAGAATCTTCCTTTTTTTATTTTATAAGGTCCTAAATATTATATCCCACATAATTATTTATTTTAAATTGTTGTTTGAGTCCATTACACACTTCATATACTTTTTTTTAAATATTTCCTGAATATATAAGCTCCAAATATCTCCCATGTAGTTCTCCTATGAGTTTTATCTTCTTTTTACTATCATATTCTACCCTATTATCTCCCCATTACATACCACATGTTAGTAAGTAATCCTATTATCTCCCCATTACATGCCACATGTTAGTAAGTAATTTTCTAGTTCAATAAAATTTTCATGTGTATGGAATCTTTTATAGAGATTAGACAATGATCCATAATTTTTCTTGTTCCTAATAGACTTCCTGGATGAATTTTATCTGTAATATGATTTAGGCTATAAGTTGGATTCAATTTCATATTTGGTCTATTATTACTTGTATTTTTAGTTACACCATACTTACTAGATTTTGGATTCTCTTCAGAAATGTAACTTTATATTTCTGACTCGTTGAGCTATTATTACTATGTTTCCAAGTCTATTCACTATTTCCATAGAATTTATGTTTGTCCAATAGATTATTGTGCATATGGTAGCACTATCATTCCCTAGAAATTTCTTTGAAACCTATATCTTAAACTCTTAAATGCAGGCATGGGGGGTTAGGTACCCTAGAGAGATTACTCAACCTTGTTCAAAATTATTACAAAATTTCAATCTACTTACAAAGTTAGGTTGGATGACTTGACCTCATTGAGCACACCCTCTTAGCCACTTCAAAATTTTCCTTTAGTATTATCTTAGGTTTCAAACCAAAGCAGGATCCTTGTCTCCTTCTTCAACCTCCTTCCATAATCAGTAATCTAACTAAAGTTTGGTTTCATATTTCCCTACAAACATTATTTAGCTTCCTCGTCTATTATGTTGTCACATTCTCTCTCTAAGTTTGTATTTCAATTCTCATAGTTTTGGGCAAGACATTTCAATCCTTTTTTATATTCTGATCAATGGACTCATTTTAATTCCACCCACATCTCATTCATGGATTCATCATTATAGACAGTTTAACTCCAAAGTATGGACACAAAATACAGGGATACATCCATGAGGTGTGATGGAATCAACACCACATGGAAACAGTTAAAAGTGGAGAATGATAATATATCAGGATGATATTATCATCTCTTACAGAATCAAATTTCCCTAATCCAGATAAGTAATCAAAATCTTAAGGATGAGCTCATCTGGAAAGATTCTTTTGATGGGGATTACACTGTTAAAGCAGGATATAATTCTTTCTTTGCATCCATGGCAAGCGAAATTATGTGGCACAAATTGTGGATGCCGGAGCTAACCCCTAGAGTGAACTTCTTTTGGTGGCTAATTATTAATGGAAAGATTCTTAACTAATGATAACCTCATCAAGAAGGGATTCATCATGCCAAATAGATGTTGCATGTGTCAGCAAGAGGCTAGAAGATATAAAGCATTTATTCCTCCATTGTGAGATTGCTTCCAAAATATGGCAGCTTGTCTTTGTAAAATTTAATCTGAGATGGATTTTTCCCCTTACCCGCCTTCAGGATTGGGAGCAATGGGAGCTCTCCATTTAAACATTGCATGGTGAAAAGGCTATGGCAACTTGTTCTGCCCCACACTATGTGGAGAATCTGGAAGGCTCGTAATGATGGATATTTTCAGAAACAATAGACAGGCTTGTAACAAAGTATATAAGGAAATTATCATTGTTGTGCAAGATAATATTGCTAGATTTAAACCTCCTAAAAATAGACTTTACCCTGAGAAAGAAGAATACATTCTGACTGATTGGAATATTGACACTGCATTCAAAAAGAATAACAATGGTATGGATAGAACCACCATCCGATGGACTAAGCCTCCCAATGCTTGGCATAAGTTAAATTTTGATGGGGCCTCAAAAGGAAATCCGGGAGACTCTGGAGGTGGAGGAGTCATCAGAGATCAAAGAGGCTATTTTGTTGCTGCTTTTTCTTGGGAAAATGGGTAGGTAAACTAATCATTACTCTGAAGCTCTTGGCTGCTCTATGGGGAATAAGGCTAGCCAGAGATTGTAATATTCTGAATATTATAATTGAGGGTGATTCTCTAAACATCATCAATCTCTTAAACAAAAAGCAACACCCCAGCTGGTCAATTAGAGATTTCATTGTTGAAGCTATTGATATATGCAAGAGTTTTGAAAATGTTTAAAATCACTCACACCTATCTGGGAAGGAAATAGGGTCGCAGATGGTTTGGCAAACTTTGGAGTTACCAATACTTTTCAAACTTGGCTAAGAGGGGACGTTCTGCCCATTCATGTCAATAAAGACATAATCAATGATCTACATGGCCAAGAAAATCATCACTAACGGCTGTAATGTTAGATGCTAATGTGTGGATTCTTAAGTACAGAATGATGACATCATATAATATTTGTGTGATTGATGAGATTTGTGCGAACTGGACAGCCATCATTTCTTAGTCATAGGGAGAAAGCCAAGGAGTGGGTCACTAATTACAAAGTATGGTATAATAATTACATCTTCTTTCACGGAAGGGAAAGATTCAAAAACAAAGTTAAAGTTTGGCCTATTCCACATAGTGCTAACATCTTTACCGTTGAGAGCATAGGAATCAGTGCAGAAAAATGGGGGGTCCGCCATGCAAAACAGAGCCCACCCACAATCTAGCGTGGAAAGAGGATGCACTGTGCTCTGGAACTACCTTCAAATTGGGGGGTCTGTCGAATTTGATAGAAAGGATTCAAGGTTTTGATCAAGATATTTCTATTAAATTCACACTAGGGATGGAAGAATCAGAATAGTTAAATACAGCAACATGGAGGTTGAGATCACGGAGGAGCTCATCACCCAGATCACGGGACTCAGTCTTGATGGCACCAAATTCTTCAATAAGAAGGTAGACAGGGAGGTGGAGACAAAGAAATTCCTGGAAGATGGGGAGAATCTTGAGTTTGTGACTAGCCGGCATCAAGGTGGCTTCGATTCCTGAGCCTTTTGCTGAGCTAGCCAGGATGGTTGTTAGGTATGTAACTCTTGAAGGGAGATTTGTTACTATACCTCAAAAGCATTTGATATTTCTTAACCACTTTCGTAGAAATATAACCATCAGATTCCCTCACTACTTGATAAACTCTCTGGAGAAATCCATTAGGGAAGTGCAGAGCCATTCTAGGGCAGTCCCTCTTGCATCAAGGGCTAATTCTACTTATTCATCGTCACTTCTCAAACTGTCCCCATGTGAATCCTGCTCCACCCTCTTCCTCCATTCCTCCCCCTACTCACACCGCCTTCATTCCCCCCTGCTTGAAAGGAAGATTGAAACTGCTGTCATCTAGCAAGAAAAGAAAGGGCATCAAAACTAAAATCCCTACTTCTCAGAGGGTTCTTAGAAGCCACAAAGACCTAGAGCTTGCTGAGAACCTCCTGCACATCAGCCAACCGATGGAGGATCCTAAGGAGGAGGATTTGATGGTCAGAGTGGACAGGATGGAAAAGGAAATACAAGAGCTCAAAAGGGTTATCAAAAATATGGAAAAAGCTAAGGGAAAAGGATTACTTCAAAATGATGATGAGGAGGGGGTTATTGCTGAAGTATTCAAGAAGTTACAGTCTTTGGATGGCAGAATGGGAAATGCAAAAAGTCTGTAATGACTACATCCTATCTGCTCTTAAAAGTATTTATAATTTCATTGAACAACATGTTCATAGTGTTTGCAGCCTAAGTGGGATTAATGAAGACATTTGGGGCCCCAAAGAGAAAAGGGATATGGTAATTGCTCAAGCTGGATCTAAAAGACTCTTCTCAGGCCATAACCATTGCTTTCTTTGTCTCGCTACAAGCGATCAAAACCAAGATTGACAGGGCTATCAAGTAACGTGGTGTTGTGATGCTGTTTACTGGCTACGAATTTGCTGATGACTGGCGGATCTGGAGCTTTTTTTTGGCATAGATATTCTATGATAGATATCTATTGTTTCCTTTTTGATCTCTTCTGTTGTTTTTTGGATCATTGTACGTCTAGATCCTTTCTTCTAATTATGTTGTTTTATCTGGCTAATGAGCCCTCCTGAGGTTGGTTATTTTTGCCCTTCTCTGGGCTGTTTCTCTCACTTCTGATATCTGGCTTTTGAGCCCTTTTGTATACAGGGTATAGTCCCTTCAAAACTATTTTCCCTTAATAAAAAAAAAGAAAACAACCGAGGGCATCAGAAGGTTGAGGTGGCGACCCACATAGGCGACAAGTGTTGATTGATTGGTGGGGTCATGAGAGCAGGGTGTTGGATTTGATTGATTGGAAATTCAGAGGACCCGTGGCGATGGCGGAGGCAGCAAAGGGATCAGGAGGACTAGTGAAGTGGTCTGAGGTGTCCCCCACGACGACGGAAATAGGATGAGGTAAGATCTCAAGCCTCTAATTGTTGTGGTGTTTGGGTAAATTAGGAAGAAATTTGGGGGGGAGGAATTGGGGTTTGGGGGGGAAAAACATTTAAATTTAAATTGTGGAAAGAAAATGGGTGAAATGGGAAGGGGGGAGGGTAGAAGATAGGGGAAAGGTGGGGGGGGGGGGTAGGAAGTGATGTAAGGGGTTATGGAGTAGGAATGGGTGGGTAGGGTGAGAAGTGTGGAGAAAAAAGGAGGTTTGGGGGTCACGGTGGTTGTCGCAATAGTCACTGTAACGTTGGTTCCACTGTCGCTGACATCGGTGGGGGTCGACTAGTATCGGTCCCCAAGGGAGGTGACAAATTTCAGTCGTAGTGAGACCATGGTCGGTCAATGTCATACCGGGATCGGTCAATGCTGACCAGTGCTGGCCCTTATGGGTATAAACAAGGTAAGCGTAGTGGGGTAGGGAGAGATAGGAAAGGGTGAAGTTAGATAGGGAAGGGTAGGGATAAATAGGTAAAGTGGCGAGGCAAGGGTTTGGGTGCTGGTAAGTAGGTTAGGTTAAAATGTGGGGTCAGAGGAAAAGGTAAAAAGATGAAGGGTTTGGGTATGGGTAGATAGGTTTGGTGGAATTTGGGGTCAAAGGTAACGGTGAAAGTTATAGGTATGGGTAAGGTTTGTAATAATGTGATCATTTCGTTGGATGCAAGCGAGAGATCAGTTACGCATGCGGGATAGGGTGTCGCCACTACTCGTGACAGTTCATGCGGCATAGCGACACCTTGAGGAGTTGCGGCACGTGGAGGAGGTGGGCCTGATGTGGGGTCTGACACTACTGGCATGTAGTACTGAAAGCCTAGTTCTGACGGTCACTCTCATCAATAGATGGGATTCCGTGACCAACACGTTTCCACCTACTGATGAGGTGAGATGACAGTCACCCTGGAAGAAGTGTTTAGGATCTTGCGGCTACCCATATTGGGTACACAAGTATATTCAATCACCTCCAAGGCATCTGAGGAGCTGATGTTGATGGTGTTTAGAGAGGGGATGTGCAAAGTCTGACATTCCATAGCGCCAGCCTAAGCTATGGAGAGATGTACCTAGCCCGTCCGGAGGAGATGAGGCTAGTAGTTCTATTGATGGAGGTAGTGTGTTGCTTTGCAATAACAAATGTAGAGGGGTGTGTGGTTTCCCTGATCTTTGAGGGGGGAATTACATGATATGATGAAAAAGAGTACCCGATTTTCCTAGGTGCGCTAACATTCCTAGTGCAGCTATACAGGGAGTTATGGGCTTATGGGTGATTAAAGCGAGTTCAACCTATGTGCTGTACCTTTTTACTTCACTGCTAGGCCATATGAGCACATTGTCTATGTGCATCCAGTAGGTATGCTGCTAGCGCTGATGCCTTTCTACCAGGTTTTGTATGAGTGGGGGTACAAGCGATGGGTTCCTGCTATTGGAGAGCGGAGATTAGATAGGGCTACACATGATGAAGCATACTTCAAGCAATTGTTAGAGGGGTTGTATGGTGTGGACATCATTTGGAGGCCATATGTGGGCTTCCCATCATATAGGCATATGCATGATGAGCTATTTGGCCTCCAGATCTACTAGATGGATAGAGGGGCAATGTGCTGGGAGAGCATGAGATGATCCTGATTGACAGCAGGTTAGGTGATAGTTTGGGCTGCTATCAAGACATACCTCCACCCTTCCCTGCAGTATAGGAGAGATGATGTGGAGAGGCTCCATTTCCTCTACCACAGCCGACAGTGCCCACAGGGTAGGAGGAGTAGGCAGTAGACCAGACGGATTGATGATGTCGAGGTTACAAGATAGATACAGACCAGTGGTGGGCGGCACAGTTGAGAGCAGTACCATTGAGGCCAGGGCAACCCGATCTAGCCGCCCTCACAGTTCAGAGAGATGCCCTACAGGGGCAGGTGGTGACCCTGATTACCCAGTTGGGTATGGTGCAGCTGATAGCTAGCCAGGTTACCACATTAAAGGCAGAGGTGGCCGAGTTACATGTAGAAACAAGTGGTCAGTACCTTCAGGCCTGGAGATGGCCCAGGGTGGGGATGGAGATGGAGATGGGGATGATGGTGCAGGTGGCTCACCCTATAGTCGCATAGGTGACAAGATTTATAGGGCTAGTTGGCCATGAGTACAGGCGACATATTGGGGCTTTACAGGCCCAGATTCAGCTGCACAGGGGCAGGGGACAGATGCAGCACCACCACAAGCACTGGGCATAGGGTCCTAGTTCACAACCGCAGGGGTGGGACAGGGCCCCATTGTACAAGCAAGGATAGGTACAGGGTCAGAGGCCGATGGGGCCACCTACAGATAGTGCTCGTATCCAGGCATTGCGAGGAGGTTCCTTGAGAGGAGGCCCAGTACTATCTAAGATCACCTGACTAATAGTAGGGATTTATTATTCAGTCATATACAAAGTATAGGGCCCAGCATAGCCTCTAGTGAGTGGAGCCAGATCAGTGTGCACTCAGAGTGTGGAGAGCACAGGGGGCCAATGAGCCCCATGGATAGGTTTGTGGTGAGGTGACCAGCGCCCGGAGGCCAACTCCAGATGATAGGGCCTTCAGGGGCCCAGGCCACAGACTATGGTGGGTGGGGAGATGTTAGACAGGTCTCTACATAGGGTCCAAGGAGGTAGATTGGATAGGTGATATAGATATGGAGGATGTCCGCCATGGGGGATGCCTGATATATGGCTCCCGATTTTTACATAATTTTGGTTTATATACCTGATACTGGCCTCCATGTTGCTCCATAGTGGGGTTGTACATGAGAGTCTATGTATTTTTGATCATATACCAGCTTGCGTGTTGAAGAGATTTTGTATTGTTTTATTGTATATGATACCAGGCCTGTGTGCCGATGACATTTTGTATTGGGTATTAGCCTGTGTGCCGACGATTTTGAGATATTTACATGATTAGATATCCATGTATATTGTATAGAGACACATATATTTGTTTATATGATGAGATGGATGAGATTTTGATGATTTGTTGGTGTTTTATGAGAATTTTAATTTTCTCGTGTGATATGGACAGAAACTAGGTGAGCGAGGCATGATGGAATCAGATTGGTGTAGGCATGGATTGATTCAGGTTGTTGTAGGCATGGATCGATTTAGGTCAGATTAGGCATGGATTGAGTTAGGTAATAGGCATGTATTGAGTTAGGTTCATAGGCATGGGTGGAGTCAAGTTTGTCATTGAGGCATGGATCGAGTTAGCTAATAGGCATGGATGAGTTTAGGTTTGGTTGAAGTTGTGATTTGTTAATTTGTGCAATGAATTATGATATGGATCATGTTTTAAGATGTTGTATAATATATGCATGATGATGGTAGTGAAATGGTAGTCATCATAAATGTATATTGTGATGATGATAAAAATGTTAAGAAACTTGTTGTTTGTTTAGTTTAATTTCCAATTGTTGATATAAAAAGGAAACTACGTGGGGTAGAATGTAATTTAGGAAGATGAAAAATGAATTGGTTAGGGTAGAGGAGTGGCCGAGTTAACGTCCATGGGCCCCATGCCCTCGAAGTGTTGCCTACATAGTCTAAGCGAAAAGGGACCTCTGGCCAATGTAGTTCTCCAATAAGCTAGGGAGGAACATGAGGAGGTATGAGAAGGGGTTGGTAGGTTTTATGCATGATTTAGGATGTAGGTCTGTTAGGTGTGGGTGAGGTGTGGGAAACTTGGTAGAGGTGATTTAGATTATGGTAGAAGAAGAAGATTACCCAACGTTAAGCGTTGAGGAACACGTCTTTTATAAGGTAATCAAAATGTAGTAAAGAAGTTTAAAAATAGAAGAGGGGGTAAGAAAGCCACCTGATTGGCTGAGGATCGTAACTAGTGGACCATACTCATAGGGAGGTTTGTGAACATAAGACCCTAAAGACTTTACATGAGTGATTATCCTAAAGGTGAAAATTAGTCACATGATCACCAAATGTCACAGTTCCAAGAGGTCCCTTGAGGTGGTAGGAAATGGGAGTGCCAATGGTGAGAGGCATAAAAGGTGGTTAATTTTTATATGGTACGAGGTAGCATGCTCTTTGGGTAAGAGATCCATGGTCATAATAGGAAAGTCTATGATTAAAATTCTTTCTATTTTAATTGATATTTGAGATAGAATGATCTATGCGAGGAAGTCTATATGGGATGAAGAAATTAACTCCATGAGGTATTTGTGAAGCTGATTGGTGTGGGAAGCTTCAGATTCTCTCTTTTGTGTTTTTTTTTTGAAGGAGCTTTACATAGTTTTCCTTTGAGTGAGAAGTATATTTATAGAAGTGATTATAGAGAGGCAGATGTCCTTTTTTAGGGAGTCATCTTTTTATTGGAAGTTTGACTCAAGGAGTTTTGATCCCATGTGAGGGCTTGTAAGTCATGGATAGGGCCGAGGTGAAGAATATGATTCCTTGTTTAGAAAGTAAGGTGAAACGACCATGAGATCTGATCTAAAGGTAGAAGAAAAGTCATCCATGAGCACCATGCTATGGGTAATGCCATGGTACTCATATTCAAGAGAAGATAACAAAAGACAGGTATGCACATGATTCTTATTTAATCATTGGTGATGGCGTAGGAAGAGGATAGTGCGTTCAAGGGGCGAGCATGGAATGAGGAAAATGGTGAGGTAGGACTAAAAGTCAATAGTAGAATGGTCAAAGATGCAAGGCATTAAGGGGCTCAGGTTCGGGTTTACAATCAAGTGAAGAAAAATGATAAGTACTTGATCTGTAAGTATGGGTCATGATGTATGGTCCGAGCTAATTAGGAGAAAATTTACCCCGTTGACTTTTTTCTGCTTTTGTTGCATGTTGATTTTCCTTTAGGACAAGATCACCGACTGTGAAAGGTTTGTTCATGGAAACACGTTTTTCAGAGGCATGTTTAATACGATTTTTGGTAAAATTGAAGGTGGTCAAGAGTATTAAGACGACGTTCGTCGAATAACTCAAGTTGTGCTAAATGGTCTTGACAAAATTTGTCATCATCATTGAGCATGTTCATGAAGATAAATGCGGAGTGATGGAATCTTGAATTCAAGACGCAGAACACCCTCTGTACTGTAGACCACATTAAAGGGTGTGGTGGCAGTGGAAGTGTGAATACTAGTGCGGTATGCCAACAGAGCGTGAAAGGATTGTGTGTATGCTAGTCCTTGCTAGTATCGTTAACCACCTTTCATGAGAATTTTATTCAAGGTTTTGTTAGTGGATTTGACTTGGCCGTTGGTTTATGGGTAATAAGGTGGTCATAAACTTAGCTGAATGCGAAAGACATCACAAAGTTTTGGTAATGTTTTATTTTTGAATTGTTTTCTATTATCAATGATGAGGTGATGTGGAACACCAAAGGGACAAATGATGTGATGATTGATGAACTCACATATTTTCTCGGCTTTCGTGGAGATGAGTGTTATGGCTTCAACCAATTTTGTTTAGTATTCAGTAGCGAGATGATGATTGATTGATGTCGTTGAGAAGAATGTGAATTGATCTCTCTGACAAGATCCAAACCCCATTGAGAGAAGGGCCAAAGGTCACAGGTGACCTGTAAGGAATGATTAGGTGTATGATGCAAGGTTGGCATGTTTTTGGTATTTTACACAACATTTGACGTAGTCGTAACAATCATGGTTGAGAGGTCGGTCAGTAATAGCCTAGGAGGAAGAATACGCTTAGTAATAGTGAGGCCACTAAAGTAACCTCCATATATACCATCATGAACTTCCTTAATGGTATAAGGAATTTCAGAACTTGTAAGGCATCATAACAGGATGCCATCAAAGCCATATTTTTAGAGGAGGCCACCCATGATGACGTAACAAGATACCTTCTAAATAAAGGACACGTTGTCCATTACGGAGTGAGATTTGGAGGAAAAATGAAGAGAGAAAGGTAGTCTGAACTATTGTTTATACCAAAGGTTACTCGGGTCGTGGGCAGTGGTTCTGATAAAGTACACGTCGCGAGGTAAATAAGAGGGTGATAGGAGTTGTTGTATGGTGACAAATATTTTAGAATCAGTAGGTGAATCGGGTATTTAAGAAGCCAAGACAGGCCAGGATATCTGTAAATTTTTTGGATGAATGTGGGACGGTTTGAAGGGCGTAGTGGTAGAAGGTGATCAAAAGTATGTATACGTGATATTTATACTTTTTAAGTGTCTCAGTTACAACATTGGTATACACCATTGACTTTGTTTATGACCAATTCAGAGTCACCAAAGGTATTGATTGACTTAACATATAAGGCATAGGTAGCTTGGAGACCTAATACGAGCACTTCATATTCAGGTAATATTATTTATACAATCAAAATCTAATTTGAAAGACAAAGACATGGACTCACCATCAAGTAAAACAAGGATAACTCCTACCCCACCCCCATGCTAACACTTGGAACCATCGAAGAAGAGTGTCATTTGGTAAACGGGTTTGTCTAGGGAAAGGGTGACAATTGACTCATATAGAAAGTCAAAATTAGAGGGTTGATCCCTAGAAATACGTGCATTGGCCAATTGGTTGGTGAGATCTTGGCCCTTAATAGACTTTTGATGGATAAATTTGAGGTCGAGGTTGGCCAAAAGCGTAAGCCACCGTGCGACACACTGATTTTGATAAGGGTTGGCATACATGAAGTGTAGGGGGTCGGTGTTGGTCACAACATAGGTTTTATGGTTGAGTAGGTTATGCCAGAGTTTTGTGGCAACGAAAACCAAGGCTAAGGAAAGTATTTTGTCATGAGTGTATCAAATTTCATAGTCCTAAAGGGTACGGCTTATGTAGTAAACTGCTTGCTCCCTATGTTGCTCATCATGATGAGAAAGCATGGCCTCTAGGGAGTGATCAGTAGCTAAGATGTATAGGTAGAAGGGTTGATCGTATTTTGGTGGAATGAGCACGGGTGGTTAGATAAGGTATTGTTTTAAGTCCTCAAAAGCTTTATGGCAATCCTCATCCCATTTAAAGGATAAATCCTTCTTGAGAAGGTGATTAAATGGTTGACACTGATCAGATAATTATGAAATGAAATGGCGAATAGACTGTAGTTTACCTTACAAGCTATGGAGTTTCCTAAGGTAAATTGGTGGAGGAATTTAGAGAATGGCCTTGTCTTTAGCAAGGGTCAACCTCTATACCACATAGGGAGATGATAAATCCCCAGGAGCTTACCCTAAGAGGACCGCAAAGAAACACTTCTTGGGCTGAAGGCAAACACAATATTTAATGAGGCGATCAAAGATGGTTTTTTAGGATGGCGAGTTGGTCAAAGTGGCGTTTACACTTGGTAAGGAGATCATCCACGTAATCTTCCAATATACGATGCATGATGTCATGGAAGATGTAAGTCATAGCCTATTGATATGTGACACCAGCAGTTTTAAGGCCAAAAGTCATGACTCGGTAGCAGAAGGTCCCCCAAGGGGTAATAAATGTAGTTTTGTGTTGATCCTCTAGAGCGAGTAAAATTTTGTCATAACCTGAGAAACCATACATGAGTGATAGCATCTCATGACCAGCGGTAAGGTCAACTAGTTGGTCAATACCAGGTAGAGGAAAATCATCTTTTGGGTATGTGAGATTGAGGTCGCAGAAATACGTGCAAATGCGAAGTCCCCTTGTTACCGTAGTGATAGGGAAAATATTGGAAATCCACTGGGGATAATCAATGGGTAAAATGAAGGAAACAGAAAGGAGTCACTGAAGTTATTCTTTGACCAAAAGAGAAATGCGAGGGTGTATTTTCCTCATCTTTTATATGATAGGTTTGGCATCGAGAATGGTTATGATATTGTGGACCACGATGATGGGGTCAATACCAGGCATGTCTGCATAAGACCAAGCGAAAGCATGGTTATGATCTTTGAGAAAAGAAATGATGGCTTCTTATTCAGTAGAATCTAAAGATTTTCCAATCTTTAGGATGTGCTGGGTCGTCATGAGTATGAATGTTGATTTTGATGGTCGATTCATTCAGCATGGTTTGCGTCTCAGATGGTAACGACCGAAGAATATATGAGTCTTTCACACCAAGGTAGGTGAGTATAGACTCATCATCCTGACATTGAATGATGTTAATGGAAGGTGTATCATCATCAATGCATTTCAGGATACAGGCATGGAAGAGAAGAGGGAGCCTCACCCTCATGTTGATAAGTCAGATGCCCCAAGGAGATGGTGTTTATGAATTTTTTTTAGGAGGAATGGCTTATGGATCCATTGACTTTGTCGGTGAAGGCGGTGAAGGTGGTGGAGAAGGACCGAAATCCTTAATGAGTTCAATGTAGGATTTCTTAATAGGTGGTTCAACAAAGCCAATACCACTACAGTCGTTATGCTTATAGGTAGTACATGGAATAACATTATGGTGACCTTACTCGTAAAAGCTAAAACCAAAACCCTTCCACGCACACCGGTGCAGGAAAGTGTGGGTGAAATGATGATTGGTGAGTGACTGGAGATCAGTGGAAAATGGGTGGGTTTGTGATGGTGGTTCAGGTGTTGTAAGTGGTAATATCAAGCCCCCATATGTGAGATTGGTACAAAGGTGGGGAGGACCATAAAGGAGGCACTCTCCTATACGATGATCATAACAAGGGTGTTGGTGAATAATTATGTACTCTTGTGGAGTAAGGAATGTGTTGACACTATATAGGTGATACTCCCCTAGAGTGAGGCGTTGAAAAATGCCTTCTAAGGGATCGGTGGTTGGTATGTGGGTAGCTGGAATAGACAATGTGTTAGAGGCTACAATGTGGAGGTGGAGATAATGGATTGGGAGGTTGATGGTTTGGCTGTGGAGGTTATGGCAGCGGTAGAAATGGAGGAGGTATGTGCGGTTGAGGTAGCGACTATACTAGTAAGCGGAGGTGTAGGTGAAGCAGTAGTGGTCGTCGGAGGTAGACGCCTTAATGGTTATAAGCATGTCATTAGGTTGGTAAAGCATGTTGCATGTTTTAAAAGGTGATGGGTCAGTTGGAATGGTATAGGTGTGTCCCTCATGCTCGAACTTCACACAACGATGTAAAGTGGAAGGGACACAACCCATAACACGAATCCAGGGTCTGCCATGCAATAGGTTATATTGAAACTCCCCCTCCAAGACGTAAAATAACTTTGGAACAGTGCAAGGGCCCACGTGCAAATGTGAATGATGATAGTGCCTAGTGTAGAGGTGATAGCGTTATTGAATGAATGCAACATTACAGGATATTTAGGCATGTAATTTTTAGGTATGCGTATTTGAGCTGAAGGCATGGGATGAAATGATATTAATTGGTTAGTGCCCCCATCAATCATGACACTTTGTACGTGTATATCATCGATGTGGATAGAGATGAAGAGAGCCGGATCTGGGTCATCAGTTTGGTGCGGTACGATATCTTCATCTGAGAATCTGAGTGCGGCTACTTGGTGAGTAGGTGGAGGTGTAGATGAAAGTTGGTAATTTGGCGAGAGAGGCTACATGATGGGGTGTGATAATGGAGGCCATGGGTGTAGGATCATTGGGCAAGACCTCAATAGACTGTAGAACCTCCATGAGAGCTTGACAATGGGATTCCGAGGTTTGGATGAGGTCATACAAGAGACATTTTGAGGGGGGATTGGTGTAGTTGTTTGAGCATCACGCGTGATGTGTAACCCCATTAGAAATAGGATATGTGGGGCCGCAGATGGTGATTTTAGGTGTGGGTGCAGATGCTATGCTGGGTATAGGGTTGGTCGGTGGGTCGGTTGCCTTTTCCTTGCCTTTATCCTTCTAAGCATGGGTAGACAATGTGGATCATGTTGATCTGAGGTGGGGAGTTAGGTGAAGTAGGTGATCCATGAAAGGTATAACGACAGGAAGGGAAAAAGCCAAGTGGAAGGAAGGAACCTTGTGAGATGAGTTGGGCACACCAACATTTGGGTGGAGGTTTGGCAAGTTCTATGATGCAAACCATGTTAATTTCAAATCTTGGGGGTGGTTATAGAAGTTATGGGGGTGGAGTGTTCTTGGTCACTAAGTAGGTAATGAGGGAAGAAATGTTGAGAATGGGTGCTGGTGAAATAGGGTCTTCATCAAGAAGGTCATCATCATCAAAGTTTTCTTTCAGGAGGACAAAACTGGATAAGAACAGTTTTTCAAAGCCTTATAATTCTCTACATCATGTCCTGACACACGATGGTAGGCACAAATTTTGGTGTCATCAAACCCCTTTGGTTTGGGTTTTGAGAGGGTCATAAGTTCTGAGAGGTGGTAATGTGATGATAGAAGTTTCAAGAAGGTTGGTTAAGATTTTGGCATAGGATCCCACTAGTGGATCACAATGGGAAGTGAAAGTGGGTTTGGGTGTAGGTGCGGCAGGATTGTAGAGGAAGGGCCTTTGCATGAGGGGGAGTAGGTCGAGTCATGGTTTTAGGGGCTGGTGTGGTCTTAGGTGTTAGGTGTGTTTGCTTGGGTAAGGGTAGGGTAGATGAACTAGCAAGAGATTATGTAGGGTTGGGTTGACTACCTTATCAGAGGGTAGCAGATTTTTGTATTTAGATTGCAACTTCTTGGGTAAAGGTGATACAGGCACATGACGATCTAGAGGGAAAGGTGGATTGTGGAAGAGGGCGCGTTACCCTTGGGGATAACAGAGGTGATGTGAAGGTAAATGGTGTAGGTCGTGCCAGGAGGTGTGAGGGAAAGAAATTGAATTGTAGTGGGTAGTGAAGGAAGTCATTGATGCTATTGGAGGAATGGGTTTTAAAGATGTTGCAGGTGTGGGCGGAAGTAATGTTGTGGACGCTTGGGTATGTTAGAGGCATGTGAGGTAGGAATGGGTTATTTGTGTTTTTGGTTTACCAATGGGTGGCAGGTTTCTTAATCATGGTGGAGGGGTGAGGTCCTAAGACGGACATGAAGCGGCGAAGGTGACGAGAGGTGCGATCGGTGAGGTTGAGAGTATGATATTTATGGGATTGGATCTTCTATTTGGGTGCCGGAGTAGGTTTGGTATTGGCCTTGGAGGATGTAGCTAAATCTAATTTGATGGGTGGATGAGTAAGGCTGGCGGTTGGGATGAACTCTAAGGTAGTGCTGGGTTTAGGCGAAGAAGATGATGTAGGTGTGGGTTTGGATTTAAGATGCACATTGGGTTATGGGTAGGGGTGTGAGTTGAGCCATGAGTGGTATCGTGGTGCATATTTGTGATAGTTTTGGTTGTGTGTGGTTCAGTTGGCCAAAATATTTTTGGGTAGATAGTGGAAGTGTCAGTAAGTTACATATGCATTTGTGTTGAGACAGGAAGCAGAAGACGCCCCTCAAAGTAAGGCTCTATCCACATAATCTAAGCGATCGTTGCTAAGCGTGAGAACAATGGCACTGTCTATAGGTGGGGTTGATGAAGGAACTAATGGAAATTCCCATAAAATGTGTTTCTTAGGGACATGAAATTTGCTAGCGATGGTTTTCGTAGGCTAAGAGAGCCGAAAGTAGGTCTGCAGGCTCTTGGGATAGCTGATGTGGAGTGGTCACCTAAAGGTAAAGGTAACTTCTACTAGGTCTTTTATGGGTGGAGGAGTTGATGGCTGCTCCTCTATAGGTAGGTGAGATGATGGATGCTCCTTTGTGGGTGGAGTAGATAAACAAGCATCCTCCATGGACTAAAGAAGTGATGTGGGTGACGGTTCCCTAGATGGAGAGGCCAAAGGTGAAGTAATAGTCAATGGCATTAATAGAAAGGCTCCTCCGCGGGTAAGGAAGGAGGATCAAAGGTTGTTCCTCTATGGGTGGAGGAATAAGTGAGGTGGATTCAAGTGTAGGTGGAGGACTTCGGGCTAGGATTTCTTTGATGGAAGGAATATGGGGTAATTGGGTAGTCAACGGGTGATACTTTTCTGAAAATAGCATGGACCTTGCATGGGTATGGCTATCACGAGTCAAGGTTTTTCTGGTTTGATCAGAAGAAGGGGCATGATTAGGAAAAGGCTTCTTGAAGATATGTAGGTTTTGATTGGCAGGTGTGTTAGGGTTATCCAAGGTCAACTCGCCTCTCTCGAGCATTTCTTGAACAATGTTTTTGAAGGTGATGCAATTATCCATCACTATGACCCTTTACTTGATGATAATTATAGAAATCGTGATCTTTATACTACGCAGGATGTGGGGCGAGCAAGGTCAAAAATAGTGTGTGGTTTTTATAGGAAGAAGAGTGATGGCCTCAGCTTTTATGAGCTTCTCTAAGATAGAAGAATAAGGTTCCCCAATTGGGGTGTATTTATGTTGTTCTCATATGAATTGAAAAGTCTAAACAGGTGAGAGATTAGATGAGGGGCTAGCCTCATTTGATGGGTGAGCTAGGACCGGCCTTTGAGTACCACTGCATTAGCGGTCCCCTTGGCCTTTGAATAATTGTTCTGGTCGGTTTTAAAGAAGAAGAGGTATCATTCGACTTGAATGCCGAGTTCTTATTGCGTAATTGGATTTTGTTCTCTTCAATGGCGTGAATCTCTATCTTTCGTGCCATGGTGAATGCCTCATCAAAGGTTTGGAAGGTTTGGACCTATCCAGGGTCAGTGAGATATGCCTAGCACAAGCCTACCGTGAAGAGCTCGATGAGTTCTGGTTTGCGGTAGTTGGAAATGTGAGTTGATTGATTCATGCTACGCCAATGGAGTGACAAAATCTGCAATAGATTCGTCATCATATTGACACGTGGAGTAAAGATCGGTCATGGTAACCTTCTTAACAATATTAATTGAGAAGTGATCCAAGAAGGCTTGGGCTACGTGATTAAATGAGAATATAGAGTGTCTAGGTAACCCACTATACCAATCCAACGCGGGTCCAGTCAGAGACATGGGAAAGGTCCTCAGGAGCAAAGCATCATCATGGGTGATTAGATAGCACCCATGTTTGAAAGACCGAAAATGCTGTTGCGGGTCTTCTTTGTTATTGAAACGGTTGAATTTAGGCATTTCCCAATGCATGGGATATGAACATGATAGGAATGGATGGGTGGATAGGCTCATTACAAATCTCATCGTAGGTGAGAGAGTTGCATGTGCCAGAAACCAATGCTTCCAATGTCTGCATCTTGTCCATCATTAACTTGATTAAGTCGTTGGTAGGTTGTGATGGATGGGTACCTCCTGTAGTGAAAGGTGGTTGGTGTTGGGCATATGAGGGAGGTGGCATTCTAGTGTATGGTGCTGCCATATAGGTAGATTGAGAAGGAGGCAGTTGAATAGGGGGTATGTACCCAGAGTGAATAATAGATGAAACAAGAGGCTACTGATAGTATGTATATGGAGGTGGAAGGGTCGTGGTGACCCTAGTGGTAATGGGTGCTAAAGACTATGGAATAGAAATGATGACATTTTGAAAAGGGGTAGGGGCTCACCGACACCAGGGGTGGTAGTGTAGTTACAGGCATATATGCAAGACAATAGGCACATGGATGAGGTTGTGTTCTGGGTGGTTGGCGAAGGTATAGTGGATGTGGCAAGGTGTAATGGATGTAGCAGACATGTAACAGTCATAACAGGGTATAGGGCCTAGCTGTGAAACGACTAGGGGGTAAGGTAGATGCGGGTAGCGCAGAGCTAGCAGAGACTGGAGTAGAAGTAGGAGCGAGTGTCAGGGGGATAGTTACATGGCATACCATATATCAACTGGCCTGAGGCATCTTGAGTGGACGAGGTGGGATAAATAATACTACAAGGTAGTAGGATTTTGGTCTAGGAGTCGTGTGAACTCTTCATCCCCTGTGGCGATAGATGATAGATTGGGTAGGATCCACAGCTGGTGATAAAATGGAAGGGTGGTGAAGGACTAGGTGGGAGTGGTTGACAACTGGCATGAAATAAAAGGGTGCTTGCTTGTCGACACGTTAGTACCATGTCAACATGTACTAACGTGGTAAGACTACTTTTCTGTAAATGACACAAAAATACAACACAGATGAGGATAAATAGACGGTGGTAGGTGAATTGGGGTTAAAATGTCAGCTAGAAAATGACACATAGGATAACTGATGCTGGTTAGGTATCAAACCAACGCCGGTCACAGGTAATCCACTGTCGGTCACTGTGGAGAAATGGACAGTTGATAAAAAATAAGGTATAAGGTTCAAATTTTCTAGGTATGCAAAATGCTGATGGGACTTACCAAATTAATGGATATGATAAGAGTGATAGAGACTCTTTACAACTAAAGAAGGTGAATAGGTGTTCTTTTAGGTAGGTTAACCAAATGAACAGTGAATTGATGCATTGGTTGTGTAGTAACCAATGATGGTCAGAGGGTAACTGACGATGGTAACTGAACCAACACCGGTTAATGTGAAATTGAAACAGTGACGAAGAAAATGTGGTTGTGAATTAAATTTAATGTGGAATCAAACCCAAAATCCTAAGAATGATGAGAATATGGTGCATGCACGCTCAAATGAAGTTGGAATACACCAACTGTGATGGGGAGCCTGCAAAGAAAAAATAAAAAATGAAGAATGTGAACTCTCACCTCAAAATGAAGACAAGAAGAAACACTAAGAAAAATACGATCCTAAGAGTTCCTTTTTCTATTATGTTTGTTTAGCTTATGATATTTTATGGACTGATGCATGAACTGTAGAATAGAGTTTTTGGTGAGGATGGCTTCCTACGAAAAAGGAGATCTACAAGGAGAGGTTTCAGGTATGTTATGGTGGGGGTGGGCCTCGCTCTAAAGTATGACTCGACAGAGTAGTGAGCTGGGTGCCCAATGTACCGTGATCATGTGATCACCTACAACTTCTAGGAAAGATGTTGTTTAAGAATGTGTATATTTTGAATTTTTGTGAGGTTTGGTAAGACTCAGAGAAAGAGAAAAAGAAAGAAATGATTTTCTATGATTCATTTGTCAACCATCAGTTGTGCATGACTTCCAGCGTATAGATTACACTCAATTAATGTGAGCTAATGTGATAAATCAGCATGCAATGCACTTATTTTAAACCCAAATCGAAATATGAAGTTTGATGACACAAATGGATGAATAGGAGAAGGGATGCTCTTTCACTAAGATGCAAAAAGCAAGGAGAAATGGTTCTTTTTAAGTACACCAAAAAGAAAGGTTTCTGTTAGAGAAAATAGAAAGAAAAAGAAGGTTACCAAGGAAGGAGATTAATGTGTATACTTTTCAGAAGGGAAACAAACACACAAATTTTCTTAGGAATGAATGAAATGCAATGAACCCAAAATGGGTCCCATCGGGTGTGCCAAAATGTTTTACTTGATTCTTAGACATTTCTAGGAAGTCGACAAAACAGATAGGGTAATGGGCGTATGAGGAATACCTGTTGAAGATGGTTGAAGGTTGTTGTGCGCCTATGAATTCTGAATCCATAGCTAATCGTGAGAACTTCCTTTTTACTTGGAGGAACTCCCTAAAATAGAACACAAGACCACCAAATAAAAGTTAAACAATATGTGCAGTGAACTGCCTATCGTGTGCTAGATCCAGGAAGTGTGATACTTCCTAGATCACTGCCAATCCAATGTTTAAAACAATTTAATGCTGGTAATAAATTAAATCCTATTGTAGTTAAAATTATTTAGGTATCTCATTTAAAACACAATAAGAAAGATCTAATCTAACATGCTAGGTTAAAATAAGATCTAAAGGTTAAGTAACTGGTTCTGGGTCTTTGTAGGTTTGACAGAGGTCTTAGGCAGGTCACATGTAATTAAGGGTGATGTCGGAATAGGTAAGTAGGTTACTATTCTGGGATGTATTGGTAGATACAAAGAATGATGCTGGTTAAGGGTGATCGACGTTGGTTTGGGAGAACCGGTGCCAGTTACTGTGGGGTACTGGGAATGTCACAGGATGAGATTTAGATCTCCCTTATGATTGCACAAAGGACTAGGTTGGTCAGAATGAGGTATTAAGTTATTTGGATGGGATTTGGTAAGGTTTTAATAGAGATATGGAGGGGTGAGTATTAAAGGAGGTCAGTGGGTGGCTAGGAGAACAAAAGTATGAAAATACAATGATGAAATAAGTGAACTAGAGGAGGAAAATGTTCTACTTAATTGGAATCTGGTTCTGAACGTCTGTGAGTGAGGAATTAAGGTGTTGATAAGAGGTTGAATGCTGAAGAGGATCACTAAACATTGGGGAGCTCTTGCATGGGCTGCATGTGCTCTCCTTCTTTCCTGATTGGATCAAATCTATGTTGGGGTGAGTGCTGGATGGTTGCTGGGTGAATGCTGGATGTCTATGCAAGAGAAAATACTTGATCTTCCTCTTTGCATGCATTCTCTTAGACGAAACTTGTTCTCAAAAGATGTGATATCTCTTAGGAATCTGAAAACCTCAAATTAAGGTTGTTTTGGGGGTTAAAAGGTAACCAACAACGGTTCTAGCTTAACCGACGGTGGTTAAGGGTAACTGGCGTCGGTTAGGGTGGGATTTCCTAGGTTTACTAAACTAGGTAGATCCTCTTGATTTTCTCGGATCTCGTTTTGTTGGTTCTGTGGATTAGGATGGAAGCTTTAGTTTCAAGAATGTGGGAATGTGGTTTAGAGGGCGTTTAGGAATTGATTTTTAGGGTTTGGTGAGACTCTTAGTTAGTTATGCCCAACTTACCCAGAATAGGTCTTAGGGTGAGGTGGTTGGATGAGGTGTTTCGTTTAGGTGAGGTGGACGTGGGGTATTATCCAATCAGGATATTTAACTAATAAACTATAGGGAGGATAATGAATTAATTAAATTAAATTAATTAAATTAATATTAGAGTGGGGAGGTGAAGGGGGCCATGGCTACGTGAATGTGATGAAGGTGTTTATTTTTCGAGAGAACTAAAGGGGAGTGTGACCTAATTTTGGTGTCTACACTTCTATACTTTCCCTCAATGAACCTTGGGATTACTAATTATTGATTGAGGTTATCTGTTTCACCCTATATAATATGAAAGTGCATTTCCTTGATTGGCTCCTCTTCTTTTTTACCGCTAATCCAATTTTAATCATCATTCGGTTATGCTCGTCTTTATGAGAAGTTCATTCTTCTCTTTTCAGTCACCTTTTATCAAGTCAATTCCTTTCCTTTAACTTTATTGCATTTGTTTTTTGTCGATGTAATTTCTTGACCTATTCACATAAAATTCATCATATACTCTTATCCACATCACTCATATATATTCCTCTATCAATAATATCTAACAACTATCTATCCATTTTCATCACATCTATTTACCATCTATATAAACCATAAAATGACATCAATAATCAAATCCCTAATCATTATATAACATCCAAATCTAAGATAAACATAATCAGGGTCCATAATCATCATACAATATCTAAATATAACATAAACATCGTCATGAATCCATAAATTCAACACATGAAAGATGATAAAGGCAGTGAAAAAATCATATATATATATATATATATCATCCAAATATCATCAATACACCCATGACAGGCCACTAAGGGTCCTATCTCAAAGATGATATATCATCAAAATCTATAAACTATACATCTGATAATCTCAAATATTTCCCCTTAGGACAAGTTTTCTGGGTATCTCTCTGATGAGCATCTCCACCATCAATACCTTAGACCTTGCCCTCAAGCTAAGCAACACTAGACGTGCTCCAAATGAAACTTGTCTTGTTATGTCTCGCACTCCCCACTAACTTAACAAGATATGCTAGGTATCTTTGCATCTATTGTCGCCTCAACATCAACTATGTGCTCATAATGGTTACCTCTATAGTGTAATTTCATTAAATTCTCTAAGGGAACATTACTTGATAGGGTCATCATGCTAACTCCTTATGATGCCATTGGTGCCCCCACTCTCTACCTCTACTACTAATATAGGGACATGTCTCCAAATATAGCTTTGTAGGACTCCCTCTACCTCATATATCTACCCCATTGATGAAAAATGAGGTCTCTCTCATGGCATAATATGATAGCCTCCTAACCCACACCACACCACACACACACACACTCTCTCTCTCCTCTCTTCATCCTCCTCTCTCTCTCTCCTAGTGAGCCATGCCCTCTCTTGACGGGCTATGTCACACTTACACGGTAAGTGGTCCATCTATGTGGAATCCCTCCTCCATCTCCACTCTCATCACCTCTAGGTGCTAGATCCTCCTCATCCAATCCCACCTTGGCCTTCTCCTCTAGCATCGTGGGCTGCCCATACCACTATCATCTACTCTAAAATCTGACCCCAAATATAACATCATCATCCTTGTCCCATGGATTACATGTCTCCTTTAGGGGTTGGACACTCACAAGACTAGGAAAGTCCGTCTCTACCTCGTCTTGTCTATACCTCATAGGATCTCCAGGATAGTCTACACTACCTCAAATTGCACATAACCCATGGAAAATCCACCCATTTAGTCCTCCCTCATCCCAAATAACTCTACATATACCCCAAGCCATGTAGGAAAATTATGGTATGGCTACCACCTAATCTGGTGCTCATACAACTCTACCAATATTTTTGCATACCACTCCTCACTCTCTCCACCTACCACCATGAGATTTTTTACTGCCACGACTTGACTCTGTCATCGCCGATCAACTTGCCATCTCAAAAATACAACTTCTATGCTTATATGGTCCCATGTGAACCATGGAAGCCCTTAGTGGTTGATCAAGGTATAAGCTCATATGCCTAGAGATCTACAAGATCCAAAATTCTAACCTGACTCTCTCAGTCAATACAATCCATAGCTAGTGATAGATTGTGCTACACAAGGAGGCCACAAAAGTAAATGTGTCCAATGTTCTACATTATTTGTAGAAATCTAGCTAATTTGATAGAATCTAGCTCACTCCGTATGTAATCATAGCTAGAAATGGCCATCATCACTTTTACATATCAACTTAACTCTCCCACCACGCTCAGTATCTGTATATATAAAAAGGTACCTAGAAGTAATCTGATCAGTGGGCATTGTCTCTAAAATATCCATGCCAAAACCCCTAATCTACATCAACCAATAATCGACTCTATGGGATCCCTTTGTATCGGGATCTCAAGATATAAATACATCTCAATGTGTGAAATCAACTCCTCCATTCATAAGCCAAAATGTGCTAGTACACACATACTATCTTCCACAAAGTGCCAGCAATACCTAAATCTCATGGAATGCTTTGGTAATATAAAAATCCACTTAACCCAAATTGTTAGCTCAGTGATTCCACTTGGCATCGGTCACACTCCTCTAAATCTGGTCATATAAGTGGAACATCGATCTCTGGAGTGGATATATCATTTAAAACACAATAGAAAAGATATCTACTCTACATGCTAGGTTAACAAAGATCTAAAGGTTAATAACTGGTCTTTCTGGGTCTTTGTAGGTTTGACCAGAGGTCTTATGCAGGTCACATGTAATTAAGGTGTTATGGCGGAATAGGTAGAGTGGTTCTAACTATTCTTCTGGGATGTATTGGTAGATACAACGAAGGAGCTGGTTTAGGGTGATCGACGTGGTTTTGGGCGAACGTTGCGAAGTTACTGTGGGGTAACTGGGGAATGTCACAGGAATAATTTAGATCTCGCTTATGATTGCACAAAGGACTAGGTTGGTCATAATGAGTATTAAAAGTTATTTGGATGGGATTTTGGTAGGTTTTAATAGAGATATGGAGGGTGAGTATTAAAGGAAAGTCAGTGGGGGGCTAGGAGAACCAAAGTATAAATACAATATGAAATACGTGAACTATAGAGGAAAAATGTTCTCTTAATTGGAATCTGGTTCTGAAGTCTGTGATTAGGCATTAGTGTTGATAATAGGTTGCATGCTGAAGAGATCACTTAAACATTGGGGAGCTCTTGCATGGGCTGCATGTGCTCTCCTTTCTTTGTCTGATTGGATCAAATCTATGTTGGGGTGATTGCTTGATGGTGCTGCGGGGGTGAATCTGTATGTCTATCAGAGAAAATACTTGATCTTCCTCTTGTGCGGATGCATTCTCTTAGACGAAACTTGTTCCAAAATATGTTATCTCTAGGAATCTGAAAACCTCAAATTAAGGTTGTTTTGGGGGTTAAAAGGTAACAACAACGGTTCTAGCTTAACCGACGGTGGTTAAGGGTAACTGGCGTCGGTTAGGGTGGGATTTCCTCTAGGGTTACTAAACTAGGTAGATCCTCTTGATTTTCTCGGATCTCGTTTTGTTGGTTCTGTGGATTAGGATGGAAGCTTATTTCAAGAATGTGGGAATGTGGTTAGAGGGAGTGTAGGAATTGATTTTTAGGGTTTGGGTAGATCTTAGTTAGTTATGCCAACTTACCCAGAATAGGTCTTAGGGTGAGGTGGTTGGATGAGGTGTTTAGGTGAGGTGGACGTGTGGGTATTATCCAATCAGGATATTTAACTAATAAATATAGGGAGGATAATGAATTAATTAAATTAAATTAATTAAATTAATATTAGAGTGGGGTGAAGGGGGCCATGGCTACGTGAATGTGATGAAGGTGTTTATTTTTCGAGAGACTAAAGGGGAGTGTGACCTAATTTTGGTGTCTACACTTCTATACTTTCCCTCATGAACCTTGGGATTACTAATTATTGATGGTTATCTGTTCACACCTACTATAATATGAAAGTGCATTTCCTTGATTGGCTCCTCTTCTTTTTTACCTCTAATCCAATTTTAATAATTCATTCGTTATGCTCGTCGTTATGATGAAGTCTCATTCTTCTCTTTTCAGTCACCTTTTATCAAGGTCAATTCCTTTCCTTTAACTATTCATTTGTTTTTTGTCGATGTAATTCTTGACCTATTCACATAAATTCATCATATACTCTTATCCACATCACATCATATATATCCTCTATCAATAATATCTAACAACTATCTATCCATTTTCATCACATCTATTTACCATCTATATAAACCATAAAATGACATCATAATCAAATCCATAATCATTATATAACATCCAAATCTAAGATAAACATAATCAGGTCCATAATCATCATACAATATCTAAATATAACATAAACATCGTCATGAAATCCATAAATCAACACATGAAAGATGATAAACAATGAAAAAATCATATATATATATATATATATCATCCAAATACATCAATACACCCATGACAGGCCACTAAGGGTCCTATCTCAAAGATGATATATCATCAAAATCTATAAACTATACATCTGATAATCTCAAATATTTCCCCCTTAGGACAAGTTTTCTGGGTATCTCTCTGATGAGCATCTCCACCATCAATACCTAGACCTTGCCTCAGCTAAGCCACACTAGACGTGCTCCCAAATGAAACTTGTCTTGTTATGTCTCGCACTCCCCACTACTTAACAAGATATGCTAGGTATCTTTGCATCTATTGTAGCCTCAACATCACTATGTGCTCATAATGGTTTACCTCTATAGTTAATTCATTATAATTCTCTAAGGGAACATTACTTGATAGGGTCATCATGCTAACTCCTTATGATGCCATTGGTGCCCCACTCTCTAACTCTACTACTAATATAGGACATGTCTCCAAATATAGCTTTGTAGGACTCCCTCTACCTCATATATCTACCCCATTGATGAAAAATGAGGTCTCTCTCATGGCATAATATTATAGCCTCCTAACCCAACACACACACACACACACACACACTCTCTCTCTCTCTCTCTCTCTCTCTCTCTCCTAGTGAGCCATGCCCCTCTCTTGACGGGCTATGTCACACTTTACACGTAAGTGGTCCATCTATGTGGAATCCCCTCCATCTCCACTCTCATCACCTCTAGGTGCTAGATCCTCCTCATCCAATCCCACCTTGGCCTTCTCCTCTAGCACGTGGGCTGCCCATACCACTATCATCTACTCTAAAAATCTGACCCCAAATATAACATCATCATCCTTGTCCCATGGATTACATGTCTCCTTTAGTGGGTTGGACATCACAAGACTAGGAAAGTCCGGGTGAGGAAGGGTGGAGGGAGGATTTAGGCAGGATTGGGTGGGTAGAAGGGAGAAAAAGCCACAGTAACCCATGGAAGACTCCACCCATCTGGGCATTGCGGTTCTTGCGGTGATAGTGACTCGACGTATAGTCAAAGCCATGTAGCCAAATGTCAGTGGTTTGGCAACCACCGGTAATCTGGTGCATGAAACAAGTGACTGATGCAATATTTTTGCATACCACTCCTCTCATCTCTCCACCTACCACCATGAGACCGATCAACTTGCCATCTCAAAAATACAACTTCTAGCTATATATGGTCCCATGTGAACCATGGAAGCCCTAGTGGTCTGATCAAAGCTATATGCTCATATGCCTAGAGATCTAACAAGAATCCAAATTCTAACCTCGACCTCCTCTCAGTCATATACATCCATAGCTCGTGATAGACTTGTGCTAACAAGGTAGGCCCAAAAGTAAATGTTGTCCAATGTTCTACATTATTTGTGAGAACTCTAGCTAATTTTGATAGGAATCTAGCTCCCTCCGAATCTTGTAATGCATAGCTAGAAATGGCCATCATCACTTTACATATCAACTTACTCCTTACCACCCACTCTCATATCATGTCCATATATAAAAGGACCTAGAAGTAAATCTGATCAGTGGGGCATTGTCTCTAAATATCCATGCCAAAACCCCTAATCTACTATCAACAATAATCGACTCTATGGGCTCCCTTTGTATCGGGATCCTCAAGATATAATATACATCCTCAAGTGTGACTATCAACTCTCCATTCCTAAGCCAAAATGTGCTAGTACACACATCCTATCTTTCCACCAAAGTGATCATCAATACTAAATCTCATGGAATGCTTTGGTAATATAAAAATCCACTTAACCAAATTGTAGCTCAGTGATTCCACTTGGCATCGGTCACATCTCCTCTAATCTGGTCATATAAAGTGGAAAATCTATCTCTGAGATATAAAGTTTATGTCCTGTAAAACCCATCAAACAAATCAATCATTAACACACCATGATTAAACCCATATCCTTCATCATATAAAATAATCAATTTCACATTTTAGACCTATTCAACGCTGGCCTAGGTTGGGTCAATTCCTTCTCGTTTGTGTCGTCACCTTAGTAGGCTTGGTCGATGGTGACCGCCCCTTGTGCTAACCCCCAAAATCAGAAATGTATGCATGTATACTTTGCTTAATGCTAAATCAAATGAAGCAAGAACTACCACCTAAAATAGTTCTACAATTTAGCTAAAACAAAGCATAAACACCATCATGATAAGAATTAAACAAGGGTTAGATGCTAGCATTTATAAATATAAACTTTGAAACTAACAATGCTAAATATCTAAACTCTATTCTCTAACAACAAATAAATGAATGGACCTAAGTAAGCTCCATGGCTATCAAAATAGTTGTCCTTAATGTTCCAAGAACCTAGGAATGGGGGCTAATCAAAGTTGGGATACAAGACCCTTTTGACACCTCCCATATGACCCAAGCACTTTAAGAAAGAGGCTTAACTCTTCAAGATGATGAACTCTCAAAAGGGCAAGGTGCAAGCTCTTAGTCTCTTTGCTATATGCTTTGCATTTTCTCTCTTAGAAAGTTTAGGTGTAAGTAAAAAGGTAGGTGGAGGGCTCTTTATATAGCCCAAAGGATAAAGGATTCAACACATTCTCATGAATGTGGGATAAAGGTAAAACATGATTAGGAATGGATAAGGTTGCTTTATTAAAGGTAACCTTACTTTAGAAGAGTTTAATACATGTTTAGCAAGTCATGGGAGTTGGGGGGTGTTTTAATTAATCAAAGGTGATTAACTAATAGGTAGATGTAAGCTTATAGAAGATAATTAGAGGAATATTAGTACGATTTAGGCTATCAAAAGGGGATTAAATCAATTAAATATTGATTTATTGGTTAAATGGAAGGGAAAGCTAATTAATTAATAATAATTAATTAGTCTAGGTAGAAGGGGTGATTTATTAACAGAAGGTCGTTAATTAGGGTATTTGTTGGATAGGAAACTTAATTAATTAGCTTAGTGTAATTAATTAATGATGATATGAGGGAAAATGAGTGCTTTTGACAATATGTCGTCGATTTGTGAGAAAGGGGATAATTAGTGCAATTTAAGTATTTAAATTGCTTGGGCGTAATTATAAGTGTTTACATTTGCCCCTCTTTGGGGTGGCGTAAGTGATGCCACTTCAAAGATAGTAGACAGAACGATTGTCCATTGCTGAAAACACCAACTCCATGCAACATACAAAATGCAATGCAATACGAGAAAGTGAAAGATACCTAACTCCATGCAACATACAAAATGTAATGCAATACGAGAAAGTAAACAAGCTAAACTAACAGAGAAACATAATATAATATTTTTTATTAATGTGTGCATGTATACTTTGCTTAATGCTAAATCAAATGAAGCAAGAACTACCACTTAAAATAGTTCTACAATTTAGCTAAAACAAAGCATAAACACTATCATGATAAGAATTAAACAAGGGTTAGATGCTAGCATTCATAAATACAAACTTTGAAACTAACAATGCTAAATATCTAAACTCCTCTATTCTCTAACAACAAATAAATGAATGGACCTAAGTAAGCTCCATGGCTATCAAAATAGTTGTCCTTAATGTTCCAAGAACCTAGGAATGGGGGCTAATCAAAGTTGGGCTACAAGACCCTTTTGACACCTCCCATATGACCCAAGCACTTTAAGAAAGAGGCTTAACTCTTCAAGATGATGAACTCTCAAAGGGCAAGGTGCAAGCTCTTAGTCTCTTTGCTATATGCTTTGCATTTGCTCTCTTAGAAAGTTTAGGTGTAAGTAAAAAGGTAGGTGGAGGGCTCTTTATATAGCCCAAAGGATAAAGGATTCAACACATTCTCATGTATGTGGGATAAAGGTAAAACATGATTAAGAATGGATAAGGTTGCTTTATTAAAGGTAACCTTAATTTAGAAGGGTTTAATACATGTTTAGCAAGTCATGGGAGTTGGGGGTATTTTAATTAATCAAAGGTGATTAATTAATAGGTAGGTGTAAGCTTATAGAAGATAATTAGAGGAAAATTAGTACGATTTAGGCTATTAGAAAGGGATTAAATCAATTAAATATTGATTTACTAGTTAAATGAAGGGGAAGAATAATTAATTAATAATAATTAATTAATCTAGATAGAAGAGGTGATTTATCAACGAAAGGTCATTAATTAGGGTATTTTTTGGATGGGAAACTTAATTAATTAGCTTAGTGTAATTAATTAATGATGATATGAGGGAAAATGAGTGCTTTTGACGATATGTCGTCGATTTGCAAGAAAGGGGATAATTAGCGCAATTTAAGTATTTAAATTGCTTGGGCATAATTATAGGTGTCTACATTTGCCCCTCTTTGGGGCGGCGTAAGTGATGCCACTTCAAAGATAGTAGATGGAAGAGATTTTGAAGGGATAGAAGAAAAATTAGTAGGAGGGAGAGATGCCCCCTCGAGTGTTGTTGGGGTGATGAAGGAAGCCGATCAACGATCGAAAAAGATGAGAAGTAGACAAAATAATGGGGACGAGGTAGGATGCCCTGATGAGAGGGAGAATTAGGGGTGAAAGGGAAGTGGCGTAGAAGAAATATGGATGAGGGGAGAGAAGAGCTTAACCTCTAACCACTTTTTTTTTTGGAACAATTTCGGTGTCATCATATGGCCATAAGAGCTACGTCATTATTCCTTATGAAAAATATAAGCATACGACAAAGGTAGAACGACATGAAAAATCATACTACGAATGATTGTCCATTGCTGAAAACACCAACTCCATGCAACATACAAAATGTAATGTAATATGAGAAAGTGAAAGATGCCTAACTCCATGCAACATACAAAATGTAATGCAATACGAGAAAGTAAACAAGCTAAACTAACAAAGAAACATAATATAATGTTTTTATTATCGAACTTTAGTTACGACCTATGTAAATTAACGACAAGGGTTAATGATGGTGCCCCAAGCAAGGATACATGCAAAGGGAATAACGGAGGACAATTGGGTCCAATGGAAAAGTCAATGTGCACTACGAAACAGTACCAGACAACTCGTTGTGCCCCATAGTATGGACGAAGTAAGCAGCCTAGCTTTTGCTGATGGAGGTAGATAAAGATGATCCGCATGTCACACACATGAACAAGTGAGAACCAAAGAGTGACATTTTGTAGGATGATTTTCAATTTTTAGAAGTTTTTTGAAACATATTTGAATGTTTTAGTTGATTTTAAAAGTTTTATGAAACTATGTACAGGAAGATGAGAAAGTGTGGATGCCCCCAGCAATAGATGGGATGTACAAGGGCAGAAGGCCACGTGCGTACCAAAAAGGTGAAGATGAAAAAAAATTCCCCAACGATTAGGTGGGAGTATTCAAAGGTAAACTCTTCACAGGTAGAAGTGGGATCCAAGGCCATTATGGATAGGTTCAACATGATGGTGAACGTAAACCAATGAAGTGCTGGGAAGAAGCAAGGATGCCCCCAGCGTAAGTTGGCCTACAAGCACATGATAAAAAGGAAGGAGAAGATTGTTTTTTTTTGGAAGGGGACAAAGGTTTTCACAAACATGGAAAATAAGTAATCTTATACACATGGATGTTTTAAACGAAGTAGAAGAATGATGTGAATGATATGAATGTAGCTTAGAAGCCTCGCGATGAAGAAGTGATTAGCCAAAGGCATAAATTGTGAGATGAGATATGGACTAGAGTAAGAGTTTGAACAAGGTCCAAAAAAGAGACTTGGTAACATACTAATCCTGTTTACTAATAGAGATCCAGTGTGTGCACATGGATTTTATTACCTCTTGAAGTGAAGATTTAATAGATAACAAGTGAAGAGACCCTAGCCAATGTGTAGGAATGATTTATTTTGATAAGTGATTTTGTGAATGGAGGGTGAAAGGATAGCCATACATTGCTCCGCTACCAGCCAAGCATCCATAGCCCCGACGGAGATGTATTTGATTCTAATCACAACATTTTTCTACTACCAGTCAGGCGTCCATAGCCCCGATAGAGATTATTGGAAATACCCCAAGAGAGAGTTCCCTATCCAGAAACATGGATTTTGTATGCGTAAGCTTGAGTTCCCTATCCAGAGGTTTATGCACTTTACGCCATACTTGATGGTTATTTTGATGTGCATTCTTGAATCGCGCTTGATTTATAACTTTGAGATTGTTCCAGTTGTTGGGGGATTTTGAGCTCTTGGGAGTTTTGACCTGAGCTTGATAATGAACTTGTTTGGGTTTCTTATAGGCTGACGCTTGAATTTTCTGACCTTGAGAAGGAGAAGAATGCGACATTTTTTGATTGATGATAGGAACGATAGGAATGGTAGTGGGCTTGCCACAACCATTGATAGAAGAAATATGTGATAAATGAAAAGGATACGGTCCGAGAATTGAAGAGGATGGGCTACCAGGAGGTGAGCCACAAATAGAAGGTGAAAGGATACTAGGATGTGGCCCAAGAATAGAAGAAGAAGGGCTACTAGGACGTGACCCATAAATAGAAGTCAAAGGGCTACTAGGATGTGGCCCAAGAATAGAAGAAGAAGGGCTACTAGGATGTGACCCATAGATGTAAGATGATGGACTACCGGGATGTGGCCCAAGAATAGAAGATGATGGACTACCCGGGGGTGATTCATACATAGAAGATAAGGAGCTAGTTATATGTGCCCCAATAATAGAAGATAGTGGGCTACTCAAAAATGTCCCACAAATAGAAGAGGGAGGGCTACTAGAAGGTGACCCACACCTAGATGAAGATGAAGGGATACTTGGCGCTGACCCCAAAAGAGATTATGATTGAGGAATTATGATAGATGAAGAGTTATTGGGTGATGCAAAAGATAGGCCATGGATCTATGCAAGACCAAGGAGTTTCATCACATAATGAAGAATGTGAAGATGAAAGAATAAGAGGAGGATCAAGTTGCATGATCTGAGGCTCTTCCTCCGTTTCTTGATTAAAGGAATCAACCTTTTCCTCACAATATGCAAATGCATCAAAGTCTAAAGAGAATCCCTTTTTGTAATCTACTAAAGGTATATCTTCATATGCCCCTATAAATGCCCTGATTGTTTCTTCATTCTGAAAGAGATCAATTGGTATGAGTTTTTGATCAATCCCTAGGGGTTTATTGGAAGAAATAGGTTCACTTGGTGTGGAAGGCTTATAAAATGTTTGATGATTATTGATAGAAGAATATGGTGTGGGGGACGAAGAATATGTGTAGCTAGATGTCTCAGGAGTAGAAGAAGGTGGTGTGGACCTACCTATACAATGGTATGTCATATGTAAAATAGTAGGATTAAGTCCAAAGTCTGTAGATTGCGACACATAGGTCGATTTAGATGTTTGTCTCAAAGGAATTTGAGTCACACGAATCTTCACAGAAGGAAGATTCCGTGGGGGTGATTTATGAAGAAGGTCCTGCAAAGAAGGGGAGGACTGTGATTCAAGCATCGCATTAGATGAATGATGACAAGGGTCCTACGAAGAAAGGGAGGACCGTGATTCAAGAATTGTATTATACTTCTGATTGGAGGGATTTGGAGTTGCGTGTGTCTTCAAAGGAAGAATAAGTCGTTGGGGTGACTGATAAAAGGGGGTCCTGCGAAGAAAGGGAGGACCGTGATTCAAGAATTGTATTATACTTCTGATTGGAGGGATTTGGAGTTGAGTGTATCTTCAAAGGAAGAAGACGTCGTTGGGGTGATTGATAAAAGGGGTCCTGCGAAGAAAGGGAGGACCGTGACATAAGAGTCGCATTAGATGATTGATGAAGAGGATCCTGCAAAGAAAGAGAGGACCATGACTTAGGAGTCGAATTAGATGAATCTGAATAGTAGTTTGGATCTGAATCCTTAGAAGAGTCAGGGGAAATATTTGGATTGGAATCCTCAGAAGAAGAGGAAATGTTTGGATTAGAATTAGAAGAAGAGTGGGGGGAACTCGAATAATAATTTAGATCAGACGTGTCCAAATAATACCACCGACTATGAGATGAAGGTGGGGAATGAGTTACCCGTATGGGCTCTCTAGCACGAAGAACCAAACAAGGTTTAATTGTGATGGGAATCCTATGATTTGAATTGCTAAACGTAGGTTTTGTATTTTTGTAAGTATGGGGAACCACACGATAGTTAGTCATTTTTGGCATTGTTTTAAGCACAAATGTCTAGATCTAGATAGTGTGATGGAACTCTTTCAAAGGGAAGGAAGTGACATGTTAATTTGGGTAGCATAAGGACAACCAACTAGACATTGTGTAAGTATGGGGATGCGTGTGTGATTTTTTGAAGAAGTTCTAAGGAAAATAGACATCGTGACGACGCAATATCGATGAGATAAAAAGGGATTGTCCTAGAAAATAAGTTTTCTGAATGAATAATCACAAGGAACAATCATGCGAGTGTGAAACCCAAATCCAATCAATAAGGAAATAAACCATATGAAAATGTGATGCAAAGATGATCAACAAGATGTTTTAACTTATGCCAAGTTCAAGGAAATGAACAAAACGTAAGTAAAAACAAGAAGTCAATGTGATCTCCCAATCAAGATATACGATGAGTGAGCTCAAACTTGATTAATACCTATATCTCAAAAAAAGTGCCAATTACAATTTGCGAATGACACAACAATATCACCAAGATATGTTAACCCACTTTACGAGAAAGTGAAGTATTGATATTGAGGTGTTATTGATATAACAGGCACAAATAGTAACACCTAGAACTCTTTGAAATCGAGGGTAATAATAGAACCGAACTAAAAATCTCAAAGTATAGCTAGGAATAGTTAAAAATGTGTGCAACATAACCATACAATATAGGTATTTATGTCGAGTTTACAAGAAACAAGACGTAAATATCGAAATTGTAGTGATACGATACAAACAAGCTAACTCTTCTAAGGAAGTCTGTGGTGATGAACCACGCCTAACTACAATGACTACCTTGACATGGGTATCAAGATTACAATGGATACCAATGATGTGAAAATTCCTCCGCACACTTTAGACATTTAACTAACCCAGCCGCAAACATGGATGGGCATAAATGGACATAAAAGTGAGAGAAACAGTCGATTGGTAACAAAAAGGTAGTCACCCTTCTTTTACTCAACAAAGTGTCAAAAGAATGTGAAGGAAGTAAATAAAAAAAAGATGAAAAATGTTAGCCTCACTTCGGTAGAGTTTCACCTCACCCTAAGGCAAGTAAAAACTTGGCAAAAGTAATACGTCACATGTTTCTCAAAAAGAAGGTTCACAACTCAACACTGTCTTAAAATGGTCAAAGTGGGCTCCTAGCCAAAGTATATTCTCCTAGGTGGTTCTCTCACCCTAGGTGTTACAAAGTTGCCACGAGTGAGCGTGATTTACCTAAAAATTCACACTGACTAGTTTGGGAGTATCTCAACTTTACTTTACCCCCTTCAAGAACAGTAGGCAACTAGTGCATCTACGTGTACTATCACGGGGGTCACCACAACGGACAACTTGTAACGCTATCTCACAAAGGAATCACTAGTCAAGTAGGTAGTGCGGAGCACTTCCCGTTTCATCCATAAGGTTCCCTCTTGCGTGGACTACTTTGGGGTTCCTAGAACCACCCCCAGTGTTGTAGCTTAAGGCGTTATGCCAAAGGGGTTATGTTCCAGTTGAGCGGAGAGGGACATACCCTTTTTCGAAACCTGGAATAAAGTGTTTTGAATATGTTGTTCTTTTTATCTTGTTTAATTAGGTGTGGTTTGCTTGAACACCTTTTGGCAACCTGTATAACAACTGTATTAGTAGTTTTTGATTTTTTTTGGTTCTTCCTTTCTTTGACAAGCGTTTTTAGGTCCTGCACTCAAGCATTAGTAGTTCTCCAAGAAAATCACATTATTTAAAAGAGGATTAAGAGTTACTTTTTATTCTCAAGATCATCCAAGGATGCAAGAGAAGAGCATACACAACAAATAATCCAACTAAAAATTAAAGAAAATCTTTTCAATCAATGAACCATACAAAATTCTTGATAAATGTTCATTCCCTTAAACCAAAAGTGAAAGATGAAGTTTCCAATTTACCAAATGTTATAAAATGAATACTAAAGTTACTTTTGATTCTCAAGATCACCCTAAGGTGCAAGAGAAGATCATACACAAAATTTATCCCAACTATATAGAAATGGAAAACTTCAAATCAAAGGACCATTGAAAAATGCTTTGTAAAAGGTTCATTCTCTTAAGCAAAATGAATAATCAAGTTTCCAAGTTTAATCCCAATGTTAACAAGATAGAGATCAAAGTTGTTTTTTATTTTCAAGACCACTAAAATGTGCAAGAGAATAGCATACACACGCTTTGGTCTAAATCGAGTAAGCATGGAAATACAACATTCATCAAAACATTAGACATGTTAGAAAATGACTAGTTTTAAAATAATAGAAAAACCTATAACTTTTGTAAGTATAAATCATAAATTTATGTTTTCATTACATAGTTAACTTCAATACCTTTCCAACGTAAAAGAAATGGAGTCATTTTGAGTTCGGGAGCAAAAGTTATGGCCTTCGGAAGATGGGTTACACATATGCTCTTATGCTCATGGGTATGCACTTGACATGCACTAAAAAAATGTAAAAAAAACGTCCCTTAATCTGTAAAATGGGAAAAAATTTTCAACTAAGATTCAATTTTGACCACAACCTATCACATTAATATATGAATAGAAGACTCAATGCTATCAAACATTAACATACATGCTCAACAATTTAAGATTTTCAAGAAATTGACAAAACTAGCATGTAGAATGATGAAAAAGTAAGCTCTAAAAATGAAAACATGATGAAATCTTGAAATTTTATCACCAAGATTAAATTTTGACAGCAACCCACCACATTAATATGTAAATAGAAGACTTAGCACTATCAAATACTAACCTACATGCTCAAGAATTGAAAATTTTCAAGAAATTGAAAAACTAGCATGTAAAATGTTGAAAAAGTAAGCTCTAAAAATGAAAACATGATGAAATCTTGAAATGTTCCCATCAATTCCAATTTTGACAGAAATTCACCTCCTTCATACCTACAAGGAATACCCAACACATGCAAACTCAACGAAACAAATTAAAAAAAACAAGTTAGATCAACATGTGTAAAAGAGGGTTAGTAACCAAAAATAAAACTTAACTACAAAAACTTGAAATTAAATCCAAATGACAATGGATTAAGTCCCACCGGGCGTGCCAAATGTGTGCATGTATACTTTGCTTAATGCTAAATCAAATGAAGCAAGAACTACCACCTAAAATAGTTCTACAATTTAGCTAAAACAAAGCATAAACACCATCATGATAAGAATTAAACAAGGGTTAGATGCTAGCATTCATAAATACAAACTTTGAAACTAACAATGCTAAATATATAAACTCCTCTATTCTCTAACAACAAATAAATGAATGGACCTAAGTAAGCTCCATGGCTATCAAAATAGTTGTCCTTAATGTTCCAAGAACCTAGGAATGGGGGCTAATCAAAGTTGGGCTACAAGACCCTTTTGACACCACCCATATGACCCAAGCACTTTAAGAAAGAGGCTTAACTCTTCAAGATGATGAACTCTCAAAAGGGCAAGGTGCAAGCTCTTAGTCTCTTTGCTATATGCTTTGCATTTTCTCTCTTAGAAAGTTTAGGTGTAAGTAAAAAGGTAGGTGGAGGGCTCTTTATATAGCCCAAAGGATAAATGATTCAACACATTCTCATGAATGTGGGATAAAGGTAAAACATGATTAGGAATGGATAAGGTTGCTTTATTAAAGGTAACCTTACTTTAGAAGGGTTTAATACATGTTTAACAAGTCATGGGAGTTGGGGATATTTTAATTAATCAAAGGTGATTAATTAATAGGTAGGTGTAAGCTTATAGAAGATAATTAGAGGAATATTAGTATGATTTAGGATATTAGAAAGGGATTAAATCAATTAAATATTGATTTATTGGTTAAATGAAGGGGAAGACTAATTAATTAATAATAATTAATTAATCTAGATATAAGAGGTGATTTATTAACGGAAGGTCGTTAATTAGGGTATTTGTTGGATATGAAACTTAATTAATTAGCTTAGTGTAATTAATTAATGATGATATGAGGGAAAATGAGTGCTTTTGACGATATGTCGTCGATTTGCGAAAAAGGGGATAATTAGTGCAATTTAAGTATTTAAATTGCTTGGGCGTAATTATAGGTGTCTACAAGAAAAACACAAAAATAAATAAAAACATAAAAATGATTAAAAACTAGGCTAAGGTTTAGGCATTTACCATACTCTGAGTCCTCTAGTGCTTCCTCACAACTCCACATGCATCCATATCACTCAAAATATCCACTCTATTTTTTTCTCAGAGCTCTCAATCATCAACTTAAGCAGTACAAATGAGCTTATCTGGCCAACCCAGGGGATTATATAGCCCACTAACTATGGTCTTCGGTGACCCCATTGGGTTTCCATCGCTTCAACCCTAGTCACCACCGACCGTGCTTGGTCTCTGTCGACCTAGGCTTACCGTTTGATCAATGTTCCTTATGTCCTTATAATCAATCCTTCCTTTCAAACTTATCTTTTCTTCCACTTTTTCCTTGTGTGCTTATTATACCACACCTTTATTTTTCCCATTGGGCTTAGCTATCTAGCTCATCTTTCATTTTTCATCCAGTACTTCGCCTTTATAGCCATCTTCATGTTCCCTCTTAGGGCACCATTATTTTACTCTTATTTTTCCTACCGAGATATATCTTTTTGATTCCTTCTATATCCAGGATATCACATTCTCTTTTTCTTCCTACTTCTCATTTTTGTAGTGACCCTATCTCAACCATATTCACATTTGTTTACACATATTTGATCTTTTCCTTTTGACCCCTTGGTCCCATAGCCTGCACATCCAATTGAGAAAATTTCCCTAGGATTCCCTCCATAGTACAGTAGTTTTTTCCAACTTATAGGTTTATAGGACATTTCCAATTTCTCCATTGAGGTCATACTTTTTCCCCTACCAAAGTGATTCCCAAATCACCACCATAATTTTGTTTACTTTCTACTTTTTATTTTTCCTCATCTGTTATATCTTATGTCATCATCTTATTTTTCTCATCCTTTCCACCATTTCTTCCCTCATTTATCTCTTTGAAACTCGTGATTGATTCCCCTTTGTGTCATTGATCCCTAGTTTGAGGGAAAACACTTCATCAATCATTTATTCATCTTTTCTTGATTTTTTCTCATGGGTTGCTTAATGTGAACTACTCGAAAAAAGGGGAAAATGTAGACACTAATTTTTGGTATCGTTACCCCCATCCCATGTTGGCTCCCTGGTGTCATAATTTTGTATGTACATACCTCTCTTCCCATTTAAATTCCCATTACATTATAAATTCTATTTATCCCCTTAATCATTATTTTCCTTCTGAAATTATTCAATATTACCCCCTTAATTAATCATCCCCAACAATCTTTAATTACTTCTAAACCTTAATCTAATTCATTTAATAAATGATCCATTTTATCCTTCCTAGGCCCTTATTTAATAAATTCAGGTCCCTTTTTACTATATTTGATATTTTCCACCTTCCACCTATCCATTTATCCATCCTAAGTAGACCTAACTCTTCTTCACCTTTCAAAACCCTAATCCCACCTCATAACGATTCATTTCCTCAAGATCCTCACCCTTAAACCGCCAAAAGGGATGGATCCCAGCGATTGGCAGTGACCCATCTAGGTCTCCGTCGACCCTATAAATCCACTCCTACCTTTCCCTTTCTCAGGATAATATTTTGGAGATTTAAGGTATTATTGTTATCTTTATTTTATTTATTTCTCTCTCTTATAGCTACCATCACCACCTTGGATATTTGGTGCTTCACTCTTGGAGATTTGAAGACCTTTTTTTCTCTTGCATACTTGGATCTATTATTTTATTTCTATCATCTTATTCCTTATCATTCTTTTTTGCAAGTTCAATAATTATCCAGGAGCCCTATCTTTTTCATTTCATATTATTGTTCCCATCTACAAATCATCATTCTTATCAATCCTTTTCCATTAATGCCTGGTTCATCTCCAGTCCTCTTCGACCCTTCCTGATCGTTTTCGACCAAATGACCATTTTATTATTTTTCCTATCATTCAATTTATAGCTCATTCCTTTTCTAATTCAAAAATCCTTTATATTTTAGATCTTCTCATTCTGTCTTTTCTTATCCTTCAGACATGTTTTGTCAAATCTAGTCTTTACCAACACTTCCAGATCACCATCGACCTAATCTTTCTTTATTGCATCCACCTTCAGATTTCGTAATTTATTGCACCCTTTCTATCAAACCCAGTTCTAGATCTCTTGCAGGTTTCTTTTCTTCATCACCAGCTCCACATCTTCCTCGAAGGCCATCAAATTTTAATTTTTCACTATTTCACTTGGTCTAATCCAGTTGCCGTCAAGTAGGCCCTCAAGTCTCAGGTTACTGTTGACCTGCAGAGGTTTGGTTTAATTTGTTTATATTAGATCTACATCTTATCATCTTTATTTCATTTAAGGTTTATTCTTCAGTTTGGTTATCTGTTACATTCAATTTATCAATCATTATTTTATTTTACTTTTATCAAAACGTAGGTTGACATCCATCCTAGGAATTTTCCACTACTCGAGACTGATATTGTCAGGAAACCCACCCATCTATCTACTAATCCATTTTTATTGTTGAGATCTCTTTGTTGTGTAGGTCACCTAACTTGCTACAAGAAGGATCATTCATTTGTGCCCATATTCATTGTCATCCCATTCAAATGTACCATAAACCCTCTTATGCTTGGTGTTACTTGTTTCATTTATTATTATTTCACTATTCTAGAACAAGAATGAGGAAATTTATTGAACAACCACATCTTACACACTTGAAGTTATATTGATACATTATTCACTATTTTGCATTACATGTTATTCTATTTTTCATTGATTTACACATGCCTTGATATACTATTTATCTTTTTAACATGATAATGGGTGCTTCATGTGTAGCATTTTCCTTGCAGGACTATGTATAACCAAGGGTATTTGTCACTACTTGTTTTCCATTGATTTTTATTGTATGTTATTATTTACGGGTTATGCCCTATGTCTGATATGATCATTGTATGATTTTACACACTTTGGCCCTGATTATCTTGTGACATTGTGAGTAATTTCCCATGTTTGAAACTTGTTATTTGGGTCTATCCTATCAACACACTTTCTTGTTACATTGTCTTCTTTTGCATGCTAGGTAATTTTCCTACTAACACATATTTCTAGCCCACTTTGTTTACATTTTCCTTGGTTTCTACCATGTACATCCCCTACCCCATGTAGGTATCCACTTGAGAACAACATCAGGTCCTCTCCTTTTGGTCCGATTCTCCTAATATGGTCACATGCACCCAAAAGAAGGGGGGAATACATTGGGTGAAAAAATCACTCCTACAACAATTCAAAGCTACAATTCATATCAGCATAGTATAAAAACAACACATGTTTATAGTCACGAAACCATCCAGAATCTAACTTGGACTTCATACACAGTACAAAAACTAGTACCCAGAACCAAACACTAGCATCTAGGTGCTCCTTTCCTTCCCTAGGTGCTAATGTCTTGGGGGGTAGAGAAAATAATTTTCTCACTAAAACCCAGTATATAATAGTTTATAGATTAATTTTACAATAATAGGCACTGGCCTTCTGTCACAGAATGCATTTTATCTCCAGTAATTGGTACAATCAGAACAATTTAGGAGAGTTCATAACAAATTGGTACAAATGGAACAAATTAGGAAGCACCATCTCTGGTGGTGCTTATTTGGTAGAGTCATGAAAGGAGAGTAAAACTATACCCCTCTCACCAAAAATTGCTTTTTTGTGTGATATATCCCAAAAAACATGCACTTGGCGCGAAATCACCCAAAAAACTCGCACTTGCAATGAGATCACCCAAAAATTCATCCTCTGCGTGAGATCTCATGAAAAACTTTCCCTTCACAACATTTTAGGACATATTTATATCCTTTATATTCTTATACTTCAGGTGCTCACTTTCCTTTATCACTAGTTTTACATACTTTATTCATATTTGTCATATACAAAAATTTGACTGCTATTTTTCTCTTCTTTGACAATTCCATTCTTAATATGCAATAAGGAACAACTTATATCATCAAACATAGGTTCCAACACTACACAACACATGCGCTTCACCCTTAGGGTCTACTTTCCTTTCCTAGTCTCCACGATTCACTTTGTAATCACTCCACACTTCACTTGTCCACTCGGCACACTACTGCCAACACTCTTTTCTACATGATCATAAGGTACCTATCTTTTATCTACTTTATGTTATAGAGTATTCAATCAACACCGTAATGTGTGGGAAAATGTAGACAAAAAATCATGCACTTGGGTACATTTTCAGGTCTAAAAGCATAATAATGTATATATGATTCCTAAGAAAGAAAATTAGTGGTTGACAACTATCTTTGGCATCTTTTCTTTGTTTCTTATTTTCTCTTTGGAATTACACATCCTAAATCCTTGATGGAACTTGAATAATTTATCTTGTATGGCCACAAAAATTAGTACTCAGTTAGGAAATTAGAGCCCAAGAACTCTTGTCCATACTTCGAACTCTTGAAACTTTCTAACCTTTACTCACTCTTTTTGGGTCTATGTAATCTTTTGGGAATATTTTTCACTTATGGTTCAGTATTCCATTGGTAAACTACAAAATTAAAAGAAGGGAATCATATATATAATTAATTACTTCTAAAAAATAATGACCAAGTACTAAGCATTATTATTATCACCAAATATTGCATTCCCAAGGCACAAAAAAAACTTCAAAGTGATCAATCTAGTATCCACACAAGAGACAAAGGTTACATCACTTCTACATAATCTGTATAGGAGGGGGAAGCATACTCTATTCCATCCACACATGCTATACATTTCTAAATTCTAGATATATCTCGCTATCATTTCTACAACTTGCACAAGGGAATCTTAGGGCACCATTTCTACACACACACAAGAACTAAATGGTGTCTGAGATGTAGTGTAGCATTCGACAGTAAGTTCACTCTTCGGGGTGACCATCGTGGTTAGTATGACTCCCCATTATACATTTTCCTTTTTAGGTTTTTTTTGTGTGGGTATGTATAGGTGAACTTATTTTTGCAGGTTATAGATATATTCAATGATCAAGGAGAGAATAGTAGGCAATCAAAATGAATCAATAACAAAACCATTGCAACACATAAAAAAGTAGATCCTAATCTGTTAGATGACCATAAGCTCCCAGATCTAGTCATTAGTGCCCAAGTACCTCTACCCTACACTCAGCACCCCTATGTGGCTATGTTTTTTAGCTCCATAATTTACAGTGAGTAATAAAGATGCTACCTATAACCTGTTTAATTCTATACCATGCCTAGATCACTTCTACATTGCATGAATATCAACTAAGTCTTACTATATCCCTCTCTTGCTTAAGGTTTTCACATTATATGCATGTTTTCTTACGTCATTAGTGTATTTTAGCATTTGTGCATCATTTAATACAATATTTAATATGCAATTAGATTTAATTTGCTTTAATTTAAATCACCATCTAGGCCAAAATTTAAATAATTACATAAGGTTTTCACATGTATGTATTATAAGAAATATTCCAAAAGCACTAAAACATCTCAATCACCTTTATCACACTAAATATTATCATGTTGCTTTCTTATGATTAGCCTTAATAGTTCCTTGTGAACCTTATGCAAAGGGCTCATTCACAAAAACCTTGATAACATGCTATACTAGACTGTAGAAGTATTTACGTGTTTTCTTATAGCTCAATGGTTTCTAAGAATCTCCTTGATACCTTCAAATCCTGAAGATACCTTATTTAAATTTTCCCACACCACACAATCCTCAAAAAATCCCATATTTGTTTGTTCATACATTTCAAATGCTATCAACTCAAAGCACACGACTACTACACACAATTCATTTGGTTCTTCAAACTTATTTGTAGGATCACTTGTTATTGACCATGAACTTTATTCCTTCAAGATATTAACAAAACTTCTACACACATATAGAATTTCATTTCTATAGGTCTGCACCATATTAATTCCTGTGGGGCATTAATATATACATTTTATGATATTTAATCCTTGTTTCATTAATACACAAT